>JAMPIV010019244.1:0-600000 GCA_024509875.1 Oreohelix idahoensis | reverse complement strand
ATGTGCTTCTTCTTAGCACCACTTACCTCTGCCTGGGCTGCCTGATACCTCTCAGCAACATTTAAAATTTCCCCCAACTTCTCTGCACCTTGTTCCATGAGAAATTTTCTCATGTCTGGAGCCATGGACTCTCTCAATTGCTCAATCATGATCATTTCTTTAAGATCTTGGGTCTTCCCCAGAGCCGTCCATTTCTCCAAATAGGTTTCTAGTCTGCAGAGAATTGGTGGTATGTCTCCCCAGACAACAGTTTGGCATTTCTAAATTTCTTACGATAAAATTCACCATTCTTCTCGTACCTTAATAACAAAGCCTGCTTTAACATGTCATAATTGTCTTGGTCTTCCCTGTTCATTTTAGCAAATACTTCATAAGAAGTACCTCTCAATCCCTGTGATAGCTTTAAGCTCCACCTCTCTCTCTCTAACCCATATGTAGTAGCTAATAACTCAAAACGTCCTAGGTACCCCTCTATGTCATCGTCTTTTTCAACAAAATGGTCTAAATGAAACCCCATAGCTGAGTTTGAGGCTCCCAGACTGGGCGTAGCATCTGAGGCAAAAGGGCTGGCACCATTTTCAGGAGCCTGGCCTTGTAATTCCAGCTCCCTTAGTCGTAATTCGTGCTCCCTTTGCAACCTTCTATCTTCTGCCTCCCTTTCGGCCTTTTTATCTTCTGCCTCCCTTTGCCTCAATCTGCAGCCTCTTAATGTCTCTATCAGCCTCTAACCTCTTCTCTTCAGCTAACCTCCTTTCTTCCCGTTCAATATATTTATCACATTCAGCCGTTACGTATTGAATTAAAATTTGACCATCCATTCCCATCTCCTTCGCGGTGAGCACAGCAGCTGATCTAAATTTTGCCAGCTCCGCCATACTTTTTAGACAATATAATAATATACAAGCTAAATCTCTAACCAGTAAATACACTAAGTACTTCTTATGACTATAGTCTAACTAATTCTAACTAACCAGTTAACTAATTAATTATTACTGGCTGTGAAGATTCACCAACTTTTATCTGTAGGGACACTTTTAATTTTTTAAAGGAATTTTACAATTTATTTCCCTACTTTTATTTCTCCCACCAGGAGATCCTAATATTACTGTTGGGCTAATTATCCCTGGACAAGACCCCAATTTATGTAGTGGTGTTGATGGTATTGTATGATGATGATATTACTAAATGTAATTGTATGAGGCCAGCTGTGAAGGCTCCTGAAATAAAATGTAGTTGAGAATTGTCAGAAGGCCTTTCTTGCTACCACTACGACCTCACACTTAATTTTTTTTTTTTTAATGAATGTGGCTACGTAAAGTGTCTAGGGTTATGATATGTAGTGTGGTGTAATAGGTTATAGATATACCCACAGATATTTAACAAGACTAATAATATTAATAAATATTACAACACACTGAACTAACTCAATAGTGTAAATTTTTTGATAAAATTATATTACATTTATTTTGTTCTGGATCAATTTTTTAGGTTGACCAGAACTTAAAAAGATTTAGAGATTATGAAAGAAATGCATGGAATATTATATCATAAATGCAATAGTGTACATATATATGTACTATACTAGTTAGTTTTATTAAAATGTTCTAGTAGTCATCTACTTGGGAGGATAGTTACTGTTTGTGCTGTTGGGTGGCCTCATCACACCTGTCTATATTGACTACACAGTGTCCAGAAAATGGTGGGAATTTTTATGGGGTATTAGTAACTAAAGGGCTTTGGTGAATGTCCAGCAGACCAGAGGCTCACTCATCTTATATTTGTAGCTCTGGTGCTGAAAACTGATGGTCCCACCTCTCCGTGCTGGCGGGCAATAATGGTGGTCTCTGTCACAAGTACTGCACAGATACACTCGAGTAAAGTCACCAACTGAATAGTCACTGCTTTGTTGACAACAGAAACTCGCAGCTCTGCAATCAAAGTTTGGGCCATGTGTCAAAATCTATTCTCTACCCACGTCTGGACACAACACTGACACAACAACCACATCATACAGACAGGTCAGATCTCTCTGACCAAACAGCACATTTACCATGGTGGTTTTACATCAGATAGATCCTCCCAGACTATAGATTCTGAAAAATATTTATTAGTTGTCTGCCCTAAAAGAGGATAGGTAATATGTTTCATTATTCTCAACACTTGATCTGTCTTGCATAATCCTTGCTGGAGTTTATGTACATTGTTGGTCCCTAGACCCTGACTTGGGCGGGGGGTCTAGAGCAAATCCCTACTTGTTTGTAAGGCTAGATTTCGATATGGCAGTATCAAATCACTCGAACATGAAACAATATTCAAAATATATAAGAAATAATTTCAATCTTACCAGATTATGAATAAATAACACAGAATTGCTAGCAAAACTCAGCTGAGCTGCTGGCTATAGTATGGCGTCCCTAAATTTATTACACTTTCTTTCATATGGAAATCACCACACTTTAAAATCTGTGTCTATCACTGAACAACTATTGAAGAATGGCCCCACTTTCGCGTCTGAGCGCTAATGATATGATTGTCTGTGGCCAATCACTGCCTAGGTTTATTTTAAATTTCAAATTTCCTACCATAAAGTCATTTCAGTCATGCTTCAGTCAAGTATGGATGGTTATCTGTTAGTCTGTCCGTCTCTACTTGTGTTTCTACAAAATGTACTTGATTTTTGAACCAACCTTTCTCTCCCCTCCAAAATTTTGTCGTTAAAAGTTATATTTAGACACCGCTACCACCCAAAAACCCTCTCTTCCATACTACGTAGATTTGAACACCTGCGTTTCGAGGTCGTGTTTTTTTGTGCAATTAGCGACACTTTTAGATTCCATACAGTCTTTTGTCATTATTTTCAATATTATCTATCCGTCTGTAAAATTAAGACCATATTAGTTCACTGCTCAGAATAGGCCATCCGGCCAGCTAATTTTTATATTCCTAACATTAATATTAAGAAAAATTTACTTTTTAATTTTTGTAATATTCCTAACATCTGCGTTTTAGCCGCTGAATTCAAATCAAGGGCTTGGTATTGCAAAAGCGTCCAATAAATGACTGTGGCGTATTATATCTAAGGTCCCTTCTGTCGAGTTGCTTACTTTTTATGTCAACTTGGGAAACGTGACTTTTCTCCGTTCCCCCCCCCCCCAATTGCGTCTCCTTAGCCTTTCTAGTCTCACGCAATCTTTCCAGTCATATTTTTCCTTTTTGATCCTCCGTTCCCCTCCTGTCTAGCAAGTCAATTATTATGGAGGATGATGACCCGCGGTCTAGGCGATCATGTACTATTCGCAGCCTACGCATTATGTTTTTATCCTTAAATGTTATCTTTGGAGGGATTTTACCGTTGTATCTCTGTCAATTTCACTACAGTTAGCTTGAGGCTTTTGATAAATCAGTATTGTTTTTTTTCCACGAATGGTACCGGAGACGGCCATATGCGCTGTCTCTATTCCTTTAAAGCAGCAAGTGGATCTTGATCTATCGGTAGATTCCGACGAGGCATCAATTAGTAGATCTCAAAGTGACTGAAAAAAGGAGGTGGGGGGGGGGGGAAGAATTTTTAACCTAGGTAAATTACGGACTAGCTCTCTCCCACCGGCACTTAATAGCGCGGTGTCCCCAAGTTTAAAGGTACTTTACCCGCAATTGCAGTGAAAAACCCGCAAGTTAGCTGACTAAAAGTCACTTTATTCACGAACTGTAAAAGATAAAAAGTGATCTTTTCTTGAAGTGTAGGTAACTTTTGGTGAAATATTTAGTTCGCTGCTCTGATGATGGGATTGCAGGAAACATATCGTGCAGCAGAGTTAAAAGTTACATACAAGCTGGATTTATTCCCAATGCTAGATTCTCCAGATGCTCTGAAATCTTAAAACAAACATGGCCTATCTTTAGAGAGCTCAGGGTATTTTTAAAGTAGATTTCTAAAGCTCCTGCGTTGCTTACCCCAGGGTCTAGGTATTAAAGACCATAATCTTATTCTTCGAGATGACAGTTGTTATCTCTAACTGTAACAGCAAGACGTGAAGGTAGTTTCATAGCAGATACTGATGTAAGGGAGTGAAGTGTTAGAGACTTCGCCATACTATGTTCGAGCTTTATGAGGTGAGCTGACCGATTCCCTCCCTCGCTGCCCTTGCCGTGACTAACTCATTAGCAAAGTCCAGGTACCTGTTTACAGCTTGATAGACTGGAGTGATTTGGCCTCCAGAAGCAAGCAATCTAGCAATTTCTGCCACTCGATGCTCACATTTAACTGTACTAAAGATATTTTCTATCTGATTACTCCTAGCTACCCAAAGCGTGCACCATTTTTTTACATATTACAGCCCTTTAAAATAAATCTAACAGTTTAAAAAATTATTTAAAAAATTTTTATATACACGTTCAAAGCCTCCTTCTGGTGGTGGAATCATCTTCATAATTTTTCATTGCGCGCCTGGTGGAGCATGGAGTCAGCACAGCGGATGGTCTTTTTGTAAGAAGCCTGAACCAAGCAATTACATGCTCTTGCTGTGGAGTTTCTGTGGCTTTTTGTTTTACATGATCAGGTTGCCAGCTGCCCACACAGCCACATATTAATCAACTTGTATGACATGCCCGGGGGTACAGTCGTCAAATTCTTTCTTTATCTCTACATAGACCTCCCGAGAACTACACGGGGCTTGGTGCAGACCCCAACAGAATGTGATACCACATTCTCAACAAGCTAACAATAAGAGTTACGGATGCGTCAACTGGTGGCATTGATAAAAATGACTGCTCAACATCTGCTGCTAAGTGTCTGGCTTATGAGGAACAGAGATAGAGAATATTGCAGTCGCTAGTCCAGTTCAAGGAAATCCTATAGAGATGTCAGTAGCTTGAAGTTGCCCACGGTTATATTCAAGCATCTCTCCACATATAAGCCTACCTTGCCGTTAGTTAGAGAGCTTGAGTGCCCCAGTGATCCCGGGAGCTATGCCGGCGGGAGTTTTACTCCTGGCAGGGTCACCCAAGCCGGACAGGTCCTTGGTGAGGGGTCAGACTAAATGGGCTGAGGGGTAGGTGGAACCCTATAGGTGTAGATGCAGAACCCACCGGCGAGTGGTACATGCTCTGGTCTGCACCAATCCACCCCCACCTCATGGGACAAATGCTTTCTTGCCTCATTCTTCACTGTTTGTCCTCTAACCTTTAAAGCCAGGGGAGTAAACCCTGCAAAAAAATCAGTGCAGGAGGAGCACGATAGTCTTGGTTGACAATCCACCTAAGAGAAGGACAACTTCACAGAAACCCGGGTAGGAAAGACTCTTTAGTCCGGAAAGACAGCTCTCCTATGAGAGACAACTCTGATGTAAAACAACTGCTGCTTTGCAGGAAGGTCACGGAAAACCAGAGGCTAGGGAAGCAGTCCCGAACAAATGCATGCTGAAGACGGATGCACTGGGCCGCAAGGCGCACAACATAGTGCAACGCAAACCGCCTTGAGATGACAGATACAAATATGACTCAACGAGATGGTGCTCGACCCAAGGAGTCCCGCCAGGTGGGAAGAGTGCCGGACCCCCTGCCTCGAAGGGGTTCACCCAAAGCGACTGGTGGTCACCTATCTCCGCATCGTGCAGCCAGGGCGCGGAATATTAGGGAAAATGCGACTGGCCAAAACACCCAGGAAAGAACACTAAATATACTCCAATGGAATGAAGAAGGTGTCGTAAAGAAAAAACTACCACTCGCTAAAAAACTACACGATGAGCAAATTGACATAGCCTGCATTCAGGAAACACACCTAAAAAAAACCCACAGATTTTCTGTAGGAGGATATGAAATCTTCTGGCTTGATAGAGAGGGACACAAGGGAGGAGTACTCATGTTACTCAGAAACTCCTTGCCTAGCAGAGAGCTTTCTGTTGCTACAAACGGTCAGGCGGAAATTATAGGAGCTGATATCACGATAGATGACCAGACCGTTAGAGTGTACAACCCCCCCCCCCCTCGCCCCCCAGATAGAGATCTTTCATTACCCACAATAGAGATTAGGCGCACCAACTGCCTGGTTGTTGGTGATTTCAACAGCCATTCAGAAAGGTGAGGTTACACAGAGGCCGATACCCGTGGCATTGAGGTAGAGGACTGGGAGATTGACTCAAATATGCAACTCATCAATAGAGTAGATAATACATCCAGCTTCTACTCAAGAAGATGGCAATCGACCTCGACACCCGTCCTTGCCTTCTCAACAAGAGACATCAACCATAAGATCGAACGCATTGTGCTCAACCAATTGGCAGGCAGTGACTCCAATCCGATCAAACTAATTATTAATATGGAACATACACTCCACTTCCATAAACCATTAACCCGCTGGAACTACAAAAATGCCAACTGCAACAAGTTCTCAGCACTGACATATAAATACTGTGGTTTGATAAACACCAACAACAAAAGAATTGGAGAAATAGCTGACGGATTTAATAAAGCAGTTCTGAAAGCTGCCCTAGAATCAATACCACGAGGGGCAAGAAAAGATTATAGGCCGTACTGGACAGAAGAACTCAAAGAACTGGAAGAACAGGTAACATAGGCCAGCCATGTAGCAGAAAATGACAAAACAGTTGAGGCAAACATTGCCTACAAAGCTATCTCTGCAAAATACAGGAAAACGTTAAACTGTTCAGCCAAAAATAGCTGAATCAAAGCAACAGAAAGTCTTAACCTCGACAAAAATGGAAGAAAATTATGGAGGCTCGCCAAAGCCTTAAATGATTGTGACGTAGAACGGAAATATTGATACAGTAATCTGACAGCCTTTGCTTTCCCATTTAGTGTCTTCCATTGGATAAGCCAAACCACGCAATTTTCTTTTTGTATGTTTCACCTTTGAATCCACGCCTTTTTTTCTGGAACATAACAACAGAGTTGTTTACCAACTTTCGCAAACCTGCCAGTTTAACAAGGGAGCGAATCGCGTTTGTTTACCCGAGTTTCTCATGCGAGCTGATTTGCCAATTATCGGTCATTAGACAGACGCGAGTAGAAATAACGGATTGTTTGAAGAGAGTCAAGGGGCGATAATATTTTCCCGACCACCTTTGATGTTCGCACGTTCCAGGGGGAGATAATGTTTGATGTGCGCAAGGGGACGTAATCTAAGAGAGGCCCGTGCACGGCAAAATCATCTGATGTCGGTAAGCATCGCTGAGTAGAATGAACGAATAAACCTTTGATCCGGGAAACGCAGTTCCTGATTTCCCTACTATACAGAAGGTGTGAATTGTAACGTCTTCTGGTGATGATAACACCATGATCGGTATATATACCGCGCTCTTTCAAATTCAGTTATTAGAGTCGCTTAGAAATTCTTGGATAATCTAAGCACGACGGACTAGAACCATTCTTCGCTAAATGTGTTAAATTGTCCCGTGGGGATTTCATTTTCTGATTTGTGGTAAAAGAAATTGTGATTAAGTGTTAAAATGTGTTAAGTTTACCATTTAATTCACTGTAATTCCCTAGCGTTTAAAACTAGTGAAATAACATAACGCGTAGATACTTCTTGCCAGTCGTTCAGAGTAATGTAATTTCAAACACCCCATTTTTCTTACACAAGAAGATACGGCTCAGCTGACTGAAATTATTAAGTGTGACAGATGAGTGACCGAATAGAATTCGCATTATATTTCATTGTGTGAAATTAAATAAGTGACTAGAGTTAATGTTATGTGACTAAACAATAGACGCCGACAATGAGCTAGTAGTGTCAGACGATTTTTGTTAAAGTGCGCGTATGGATAAATTGAATAATAATTGACTTTGTGCGCTGTTCATTTTCTCGTGGGCAATAACGGGGGAGGGCACATACCATTTTTTCCCGACATGCCATAGCGGAAAACTTACGGGTGGATAGGATAGTAGCAGTTTTTTTTAAATGTTCTTTTCTTCCTTATCTAGCACCTGATCAAAACCAGCGGCCAGCGGTCTAACATTACCAGTAACATTATTATTATTTTGGGTCTTCGATTTTTGGACATGTTCGGTCCTCTTTCTTCATTCAGAGTGAGAAATAGAAACAGTAAGATTAATCATAACTGGACGGTACATTACCCAGAATTATTTATCCAATTTTTCCAGCCCACTGGGCATACGAAAGAACATATATTCCTGAAGTTTGACAGCCGTAGCAACGGAGTGATCCAGAAAAACTACGCTGTTTCAAAATCGGCACTCACCATAAGGGCCAGCCGATAGGATTTACCATCATTATCAGTTTTATATATTGTAAGGGAGCCGCGCTAGCGTAGTGGTTACAACACCGCTCTGGCGACCGGGTGATACAGGATCAAACCCGGGCGACGGCATTTGAGGATTTTTCGTCGACCGGGATTTGGACTGGATTAACTCGAGACCTGGCGAGGACATTTGAAGGAGTGTCGTCGACCAGGGACTGGCGGCTCCTGAGCCGACCCAGCTGCAATGGGTACCTCTGAAATCGGCGAGTATTTGCCTGAATGGCGAGGGACACCTGTCTCTGTACAAGAAAAAAAGGGATACTGTTACGCACGGATCATTATTATTTTTCGTTTGTATAAACATTTTTCATATGTATGATCATTTTTTTGACTGAAGTGTGTATTATGTTTTCTATGGTCAAAGGGACATAATCCGAGTTATCGAGACTACAATTTTTTAGGAGTTGCCTTCTCTTGTATAGAGACACGTTCGGTCTATAATTTCTTGAACGAAGCGTGACCACATCTCCTTATTTGGTAGTATCAGTCAACTATGGTAGATGTCTGAAACCTTTCTTAACGCTTCTTTTCATGACCATAAAAGGCGCGACTGTGTAAGACTTTTATCTCGAATGTTCTTAGAATCGTCTTATTGTGAACGGCAACTCAGAGATTGTCGTTCTGCGCATGTCAAAAGCTGGGAGTCGTTCTGTGTGTTCCGCCCAGTTGGGCAGTTGAGAAATGGTTTAAGAAGCGAGCAGACGCAACTGCGTCTTGTGATTTTCTGAGGGAAATACAGTGTCTTTGTGAGTTAGTTAGCTAACTAGACTATTTCCCAGTATTATTCACGCCTGCCTGGAGGCATATGTTCATGGTTGATTTTCCGAAATAAGGTAATTCCTCTTGTATCGAACTTTATGCTATCATCTAGAGGTTCGTCATTTTGTCGCCTATTTGCTCGCCTGTGTGATTCAAAATGGAGAGGTACTTTGACTAGGATTAAGTCACCGGTAGCTTTATACCTGAACTAGTTAAATATATATGGGTCGCTCTAGACCAACAAGACTATTGTCTGTGTTCCAGGATTCGTTATATCAGAGATCACGTCCAAGTCAGATGGTTAGACTTAGGAACATTATAAAGGTCGAGCTGACCTGTAGCCCATGTATGCTATTCACGTGCAGACAGTGAACGGACTTATTGTATACAACTGATCTGCTAGCATCAGAATGGGAGCATTTATTATTGTTTATGAACATTGAAGATCTGTAGCTGACACTGTTGCAGAAGTTATAGAAATTATTATTATTTATACAGCTTCACGAACTAGAACTCTATGATTTATGAATTTCTGAATCTATTGAACTGTGATGTCTTATGACGCATATATACAACAGCTGTCATTGCTGACTACAGAAATTGTTTTCAATGTGCCATATCATCTTGCTGAACTCGTTAACTATGTTGATGTCATAAGTATCATGACTGTTTTGTGGCGTGCAATAAATGGAAGAAACTTATACAACGAAGTTACCCTTTCTATGACTCTACACGTCATGTTGCCTGTGTGATAACCCTGTGAACTGTTCCACTACCACATACACAGCAACATCCTAAATCAGAGAAGACACCTACATCTTACACTTTAATACCAGGTGTCGATAAGGGTGGCAAGTTACCACTTCAGCTCAAATCCACCCTTATCATTTTTGGTGGCCAGAGCTGGTTCTATCATCTGATATTTTGGCGCACCATATCATTTTTGGTGGCCAGAGCTGGTTCTATCATCTGATATTTTGGCGCACCATATCATTTTTGGTGGCCATAGGTTGGTTCACTCTGATTCCAGCTATCAAGGGGGTCAGCAAACCCAGACATCATCATCATACTAGATACAACTACAGCATCAACTACCACCTTACAAGAAATTTTATTGAAAGTATCCGGATTTTCTGACAGTTGCTGATTTTGAAACTACCCGGCGCTGCTCGGCAATATTGAAGTTTATGTAAAATTAGAAGGACAAGTACCGAGCGAATGGATTTCCTGATCTGGTGAAAAGAAGGACAAGTGCCGGTTAAATCAATTTAGAAGATTCAGAAGGTCAAGTGCCGTAACAACTGTTGCAGTATTAGAAGCTCATTTCCTTCGTCATGGCTGTTTATGGGAGCAGAAGTTAATCAACGTTGGATCATTATCCTCAGAATGCTGATTACATCCTGTTCTGCACCGTGCTGACGCTGGATTTATAGAAGTTAAGTGGCCTGTTTTGTTTGTGAACTGTGCCCTTATGTTCTAACTGAGCCTTCTGTACTTTCACACTTTCTCCTATTGTTTTCATGATACATGTTTATATGTTATATGTTATTTGTTATTTGTATATTTATATGTTTATATTTCAGCGGGTTTTCTCGGTTGGGCGGAGTCTTGCAGTAGAAGATACCACGTCACAGAGGTTCTACTGTTAGCGTTTTCGTTAGGGACTGTGCGAATTTCCTACAGTGAAATTTGCTAGCGACAATCGTTGCTATATCTGTTTAGTTGTGACGAGTTGTGATTTATTTTTGTTTCTTGTATATATATATTTTTTTTTCTTTTTTTTCTTCTTTTCTCTCTTTCTTTGTGTTTTTTAGTTTCGATTTCGATTGTTTGTATTTGTAGGTCTCCCCTTTGCTATTATTCAGTTCTTTACGTATATTTTTGTGTATACACTGTAGCGTCATTTGTTAGTCATATCTTCGCATATTTCTTTTTAGTTTTGCTGTTTGTGTATTTGACTTATGCGAATGTTTTCGTATTGTTTGATCTTTGTTGTTGTTTACATTGACTTTGATCTTTGTTGATTGTTTACATTGACTCTGATCTTTGTTATTGTTTACATTGACTCTGATCTTTGTTGTTGTTTACATTGACTCTGATCTTTGTTGTTGTTTACATTGACTTTGATCTTTGTTATTGTTTACATTGTTGGTGACCTTTGTTATTGTTTACATTGTCTTGTTATTGTTTACATAGTTCTTGCATAGTTAGCTTTCACTATTGTTAATATATGCTCATGCACTATTGGTCTATAGTGCACTTATCATAACTAACTGGTGTTTTTTGCTTATGCACTATTGTAGTGCAGTTATGATAAATAACTGATGGTTATGCACTGATTTGGGTAGTGCACTGTTAATTAAGAGGTGACTTGTGATATTATTATACATTTGATAATACAAGTTGGTGTCAACTCCTGTTTCCCACAGAGATTGGGTTCAACATAGAGATTATACAAGAACTTTATTAAGTCTTGTTGCTATTTAACATTGAAATAAGATAATTAATTATTTCAGGTTCTGTACTCACATTTTAGACATCATGTCTACATTTGAGTACTTTATTGAGCAGGGTAAAGCCCTTGGGAAGACAGGTGATAAGTTGGAAGAATTTGCGACTGTTCAATATGCCAAGGCATTGAAGTCGGAAGAAAAGAAAATGAAAGAACAAACTGAACAAAAGAGAATAGAGGCTGAAATAGAACAAAAGAAACTGCAGATGCAGGTGGAGGAAAAAAGATTTCAAATGGAAATGGAAAAACAAAAAAGAGAAGCTGAAAATAAGAGACTTGAAAAAGAAGCTGAAAATAAGAGACTTGAAAAAGAAGCTGAAAATAAGAGACTTGAAAAAGAAGCTGAAAATAAGAGACTTGAAAAAGAAGCTGAAAATAAGAGACTTGAAATAGAGGCTGAAGAAAAAAAGTTACAGGCCCAGGCTGAAGAAAGAAAGTTACAGGCCCAGGCTGAAGAAAGAAAGTTACAGGCTGAGGCTGAAGAAAGAAGGTTACAAAGAGAGGCTGATGAGAGAAAAGCAAAAATGGAACATGATGAAAAAGTCTTAGCTTTAGAGTTAGAGAAGTTAAAGTTATTGAACACTGGTAATGCTAATGATGCAAATAAGGTGTCAAATAAGACTAATGCTAAGGATTTCAAGCTTAATCTACCAGCATTTAATCCCTCAATCGATGATATAACATTTTATCTAGATAGATTTGAAAGTGCATGTAATGTGCATAATATAGATAAAACATTATATGTGTATCATCTGTCCAAGATACTTAGAGGTGATGCTTTGACTTTGTTGAGTATGGTAGATGTGCCTGACAAAAACAACTATGAGGTTGTCAGGGCGGCATTGTTAAAGAAGTACCAACTTAACGAGGACGGATATCGTCTTAAATTTAAAACCATGTTACCAGAAACTGGAGTTGAATTCTCTGAATTCATCTCAGGCATCCGTCTTACTTTTTTACGATGGGTTGAGTTGTCTAAGACAGAAAATACATTTGAAGCTCTTATGGATTTACTACTTAGAGATAAGGTTATGTCTTCTGTTAATGAAGCTTTTCTATCTTTTCTTCATGAGCGTAAGCCTAAAAACATAAAAGAAATGGAAGAATACTGTAGCCAGTATGTTACTGCGCATCCGCACATAACCATTAGTAACTCTAAGGTGAAAGAAGGTCTGCCAGTTGCTTCGGCAGCACCTTATGGCCCAAATTTTATGCGTAAATTTCAGGGTAGCCAGAAAAATTTCAATAAAAAGAGTAATCGTAATTATGCCCAGAACCATAGTGATCAATTCCAGGGTGATTCTTCTTCCCAGAACTGGAGACAACCGAATACTACACGTTATTCTACTCCGGTTAACTTTAGAAATTTTCACAAAGGTAATCGGTATAGAGGGAAATATTTTATGCAGAGACCTCAATACCAAGATAATAGAGGTTCTCAACAGCATAGAGATAGTAATGACAGTTATGGAAACTGGAACTCAAACCAGGATAAAAATTACAGTAGGGACTTTAATGATAATTGCAGAGGCAATAATGGTCGCGGTAGATCGCAACATAAGAGAAAAAGATATCAACAGACAAACTCTGTTCAACAAGAATCTCAGGGAGCAGATAAACAGGTTAATAATGATAAAGACCATAATGCTATCGGATGCTCATCTTTTGATTTTGGTAGGGCAAATAAATGTATCCAATGCAGTACTTTATTTGATCCGAAAACCATTAGTACTCTAAGCTGTGGTCATCCTTTGCCCGCTCTTCCTGCTAATGTTGCTCATGATGGGAGAGGTTCTCTTATATTACATAAGGGGCTAGTAAATAGTAATCCAGTCTCAGTGTTGTTTGATTCTGGATGTACTACTGTCGGCGTTAGGCAATCTCTTGTAGATCCATCCTGTGCTACAGGAAAAGTCATCAAATGTGTCACATTTGGTGGCACGTTAGAAAAGTATCCTACTGCTATAATACACATTGCTACTCCTTTCTTCACGGGAGAGGTCCACGCGTGTCTACTTCCAAACCCTATTGCGGACCTTATTATTGGTCGTATTCACGGAGTTAGGGAATGTACCCCACAGCAGATTGCTGTTTGGGAAGAGCAAAACATTGAAGCTACCAATGCGGTGGTCACAAGAGCACATGCTCTGGATCCACCTCAAACTTCATTAACTAATAATGATGAAGTAAATGACCAAGATAGTCACTTGACTATTACACGTGACTCATTTATCAAATTGCAAGAAGAAGATCCTTCTTTACAAAAATTCTTCATTCTAGCAAAAAAAGGTGATCCTAATCAGAACACTAATAGGAAATCTTGGATTTCTATGAAGAACGGCGTACTTGTACGTATGGTACAAGACTCGACTACGTCCACTCATTCACAAATTCTTGTGCCTAAGAGCATGAGATTGCAAATATTGCAACATGCTCATGACTCGCAATGTGCTGGACATATGGGTTTTTCCCGTACAAAGTCGAGGGTTCTTGCGGCTTTCTTTTGGCCATTTGTGAGCAAGGACATACGAATGTACTGTCGCTCTTGCAAAGTATGTCAGGAGGTCAAATCTAAAGGACCACGACATGCTGCGCCTATCCAGGCTGCTGACATTCCTATTCGCCCTTTTCAAAAAATGGCAATAGATATTATCGGTCCTTTTAGAATTAAGTCGGCTAGAGGACATCAATTTATCCTTACATGTGTCGATATGTGCACACGTTGGCCAGAGGCAATACCTCTCAATAGCATCTCAACTGCTGATATCGCAGACGCTCTTTGGCTGATATTTTCTCGCTTGGGTTTTCCCGGAGAAATATTGTCAGACCATGGCACTCAACTTATATCAGACACTATGTCACAGGTAATGTCTATGCTACACATTAAAAGGTCTCTCAGCAGTATCTATCACCCAATGTCTAATGGGTTGGTCGAACGTTTAAATAGGACTCTGAAAACTTTACTTGGTAAAATAACTGAGGATCATCCTCAGGATTGGGACAGGGTCTTACCCGCGGCTCTCTTTGCGTATAGAGAGGTCCCCAATGAACATACGGGGTTTTCCCCTTTTGAACTTGTCTTTGGCGCGCAACCGCGCGGCCCTATGTCTTTACTTCACGATCTAATCACTGCCGATAATATTAGCGATGAGACTCAATCTTCTTATGAGTACGTCATTGCTCTTAGGCAAAAGATCATCGAGGCATGCAAACTAGCAACTTCGTCTTCAGAATTTGCTAAAGAAAAGGCAAGGCAGTTTGCAAATAAGAATAGATGTCTACGACAACTTTGTCCAGGTGACAAAGCTCTCGTTCTACTTCCTTCAAGGGAGAACAGACTTCTAATTGCATGGAAAGGTCCATATGCAATAGTCTCCAAAATTTCTGATGTTGACTATGTTGTCGATATTGATGGAAAGCATAAAACTTTCCACATAAATATGCTCACAGAATTTTATGAAAGACCTGACTATTTGCAGCCTATTTTCCAGGCTACGGACAATTCACAAGCAACTCATGGTCAGTACTCATCTCTGTCAGTTATACAGGATGAGGAAACTACTTTTTCTGATGTCAATCTTCCTCTTTCTATGGTCCCACTTTATTCTACGGAATCTTGGAAAAACGTGACCGTTTCTCCAAATCTTTCCGCTGAGGAACATCGACAAGTTTCTTCGATGTTGCAAACATTTCAGGATGTTCTTACAGACATCCCGGGACACACACATGTCATAGAACATGACATTGTGCTAACTGATCACAATCCTATCAGAGTCAGACCATATCCAATACCTATTCATTTCCAGTCTCAAGTCGAAAAAGAGTTGGATGAAATGATACGTTTGGAATCATTGAACCATCCACTTCAGCATACTCTTCGTCTATGGTTATTGTTCGAAAGAAGGATAATAACATTCGCATTTGCGTAGATTATCGCAAATTGAACCAAGTTACGAAGTTCGATGCTGAACCTATGCCTTCATTAGAAGAGCTACTCAATAAACTTTCTAATTCTAGATTCTTTACCAAACTAGATTTGTCTAAAGGTTATTGGCAAGTCCCGCTAACTGAACGTGCCAAACCTTTTACAGCTTTTTCTACACCTAGGGGTTTATTCCAATGGAATTTCATGCCTTTTGGTCTTATGAACGCCCCTGCTACATTCGTACGCATGATGCGGCGAATTCTCGCATATCGTACAGATGTCATAGCATACCTAGATGATATCTGTCTATTCAGTGATTCTTGGGAAGATCATTATTTGGGTTTATACGAATTACTGTCTACTCTTCGCGAGTATAACTTGACTGCAAAACCCTCTAAAGCCTTTATAGGATTTAGCGAGATTTCTTTCCTAGGTCATCGGGTTGGTCATGGTCTTTTAAAGACAGAGGACCACAATGTTTCAAAAATACTTAACATTTCGGTCCCTAAGACGAAGAAACAAGTAAGGAGTCTATTAGGTTTGATTCAATTCTACGGACGATTCATTCCGAATCTGTCCTCCATTATGGCACCGCTTTCTACTTTATTGAAGAAAGGGTCGCCTAATCTGATCCGCTGGTCTAAAGAATGTCAATCCTCATTGGACCAGGTTAAAGCCCTATTTTCATCTCCACCTATTCTTAAGTTACCTACTATTGAGAAGACTTTTGTTCTTCGAAGTGACGCCTCGTCAACAGGGATTGGGGCAGCACTAATGCAGGAGTATTCTGATACTTTGCATCCCGTGATGTATATCTCTAGGAAATTAAACGCTGCAGAAAAGAATTACTCGGTTTTAGACCGTGAGTTATTGGCTATGGTATGGTCTATTCTAAAGTTACAAAGATTTCTTCTAGGCGCACATTTCATTGTGGAAACCGACCAGAAAGCGCTTACTGCTATTCAGAGCAAAAACTTGAAGAGCTCGAGGTCCACTCGTTATGCCATAGCTCTTCAACCATTTCATTTCTCGGTTCGAGCTATCCGTGGTTCGGATAATGTAATGGCAGACATTCTGTCCAGATGTCCACACGATTCCACATGATTCTTCTGTCATATATATATATTTCCTGATATACAGTCCAATGTTATAATGACATGTTAGTAGATTTTGTCTCACTTTTTTTTTTGAGGGAAATTTATAACATTGTACCATGTAATTATCTAAGAAGGCTTAGTTAGTGATATACGGGCCAAAAGATCACTCGGCCACATTTAAATAAATTATTTTCAGGATTGTATTAAGAAATTTACCAGTTGTCTTTAAGATTTGTGTTATTGATATTTTCGCAGCACATCATTGAAGTCTGCGAGTTTATGTCCATTGTGGAACTTTGAGGATATCAAGTCCTGTCCTACATTGGGAGCGGATGATGTCCACATCTTCTTCTATTGAATGTTTTATGTCACCGAAGATCAACACATGTATTACTTATTAATTACTGTTACTTTATATAATGTAATAATATAGTGCGGTATATTAGTAAATTACACCGCTATTTGCAACACATTGTATGATAACACATAATATATTTAATTTCATATATTGGTATGAGAATAATTTGATTGTCATTATGTTGTTGCCATCATTGTGGCGTGTGTTGGTGGCACCTTCCTGGAATATATCAGCGTATACTTAGATAAATTTTTTTTTCTCTAAGGATCTGAGATATGATCTCAGTGTCGCTCCATGCGTTGAGCTAATTTGTTAGGTATATATCCACGCATCATACGTGCGTTAGGAGCCTAGATTTTTTCCGGCTCCAGGATTTAAAAAAAAAAATGTTTCATTTTTTTTTTCCAGGGAGGGTGCGGTAATGTTACGCACGGATCATTATTATTTTTCGTTTGTATAAACATTTTTCATATGTATGATCATTTTTTTGACTGAAGTGTGTATTATGTTTTCTATGGTCAAAGGGACATAATCCGAGTTATCGAGACTACAATTTTTTTAGGAGTTGCCTTCTCTTGTATAGAGACACGTTCGGTCTATAATTTCTTGAACGAAGCGTGACCACATCTCCTTATTTGGTAGTATCAGTCAACTATGGTAGATGTCTGAAACCTTTCTTAACGCTTCTTTTCATGACCATAAAAGGCGCGACTGTGTAAGACTTTTATCTCGAATGTTCTTAGAATCGTCTTATTGTGAACGGCAACTCAGAGATTGTCGTTCTGCGCATGTCAAAAGCTGGGAGTTCGTTCTGTGTGTTCCGCCCAGTTGGGGCAGTTGAGAAATGGTTTAAGAAGCGAGCAGACGCAACTGCGTCTTGTGATTTTCTGAGGGAAATACAGTGTCTTTGTGAGTTAGTTAGCTAACTAGACTATTTCCCAGTATTATTCACGCCTGCCTGGAGGCATATGTTCATGGTTGATTTTCCGAAATAAGGTAATTCCTCTTGTATCGAACTTTATGCTATCATCTAGAGGTTCGTCATTTTGTCGCCTATTTGCTCGCCTGTGTGATTCAAAATGGAGAGGTACTTTGACTAGGATTAAGTCACCGGTAGCTTTATACCTGAACTAGTTAAATATATATGGGTCGCTCTAGACCAACAAGACTATTGTCTGTGTTCCAGGATTCGTTATATCAGAGATCACGTCCAAGTCAGATGGTTAGACTTAGGAACATTATAAAGGTCGAGCTGACCTGTAGCCCATGTATGCTATTCACGTGCAGACAGTGAACGGACTTATTGTATACAACTGATCTGCTAGCATCAGAATGGGAGCATTTATTATTGTTTATGAACATTGAAGATCTGTAGCTGACACTGTTGCAGAAGTTATAGAAATTATTATTATTTATACAGCTTCACGAACTAGAACTCTATGATTTATGAATTTCTGAATCTATTGAACTGTGATGTCTTATGACGCATATATACAACAGCTGTCATTGCTGACTACAGAAATTGTTTTCAATGTGCCATATCATCTTGCTGAACTCGTTAACTATGTTGATGTCATAAGTATCATGACTGTTTTGTGGCGTGCAATAAATGGAAGAAACTTATACAACGAAGTTACCCTTTCTATGACTCTACACGTCATGTTGCCTGTGTGATAACCCTGTGAACTGTTCCACTACCACATACACAGCAACATCCTAAATCAGAGAAGACACCTACATCTTACACTTTAATACCAGGTGTCGATAAGGGTGGCAAGTTACCACTTCAGCTCAAATCCACCCTTATCAGATACTCATGTAAAATCAATGTCAGGTTAGACATAAATAATAACCTGAGATTTCGTCTCGAGTATTAGCGGGCGTACGCAAAAAAAAATATATATATATATATATATATATATATATATATATATATATATATATATATATATATATATATATATATATATATATATATATATATATATATATATTGTAACATTTGTCTTAGCAACTCGATGCTTGACAATACAGGAATTACCTTTCTCCTTTTGCAACTGTGAACGTCCCGAGAACGTCTTACTTCAGTAACTATTTGCGGTGACACATGATTCATCCAGGAAAATTAAACCACCAAATTTGGCGTCCACCTTGTAATTATTATTCGATATAAAGGTGGACTGGGGCCATATTTTGGCAACCTACCTGACAGTATAGGATCAGACTATTGTAATTTTTCAGGGGATACCAACACCCGATTAGGTAAGCAAGAGTGTTTGTGGCCACATATGACAGATTGAGAAATAAAGAGAGTGAATATTTTCCTTTGTTACAAGCATTGTACTAACTTCTTTTTTTATTTCGCTAAACTGAGTACTTTACTGAGTAGTAATTTAGTGGGGAATGTGTTCTTCATAGTCTATTCTGTAACGTAGTGCTTATCTTTGACGTTTGGGTTATTAACTTCTTTTGGGGGGTCCTTTCTCAACAAGGGGAGGGCACTTATTCGGTTATTTTCATATATCTGTAAACTTGATTTATTTGATTTCTCTAAATGTTTGATGTTGTAAAATGTTTAATGATAATAAACAACAAAAAGAACTTAAATGTGCGTGTTGGTCAGACCCATACCCAATGAACCATATTTTTAACGTTTTGTGTGTCTTGTTGTCACATAATTGTGTGTGGGTGTGTTTAGTTAAACTTATCTTTCTAGAGATAAGGGGTTGAAAGGGTGTCTTACACTAAAATATAGTCGTATAGATAGGCTGGACTAGAGAAACTATTCAGTCCAGAGACAACTTTTTCTCCTTTACTATTCACTCGTGAAATCTATTTCTACACCTTTAGTCTCACCTTTTTACTACTATCATCTCTGCTTAGACGGGACCATGAATATCTTCTAACCTATCTAAAAATATACGACAATGATGAGGAATGCAAAAATAAGGAAATAGCCCTACAACAAAATGAGAAAATACTCACAAAGAAAGAAGCAGCAAATGTCTTTGCTCAAAAATTCTCACATGAGAGCCAGATAAATGTTCCACCTGACAGAAAACAGGAAATTACACTGACAAACAACATTTTTCTTTCTTATATAAGAATAAGTGTTCTTAGGTCAGTTTCTTGCGCTGATTTCAAATCTGAAATCCGTTTATCTCTATCACGTCTAGTTCTTAAGATATTTGTGAATAAATATATTTTTGGGAAACCGTTATTTGCTCCGTTTCATTTTTACTATATAACTTATTAAAAATTAATAAAAAGCAACATAATTCTACTTTTTATACTGTTAAAAGATGCATGACATATGTTACGCGATTTTTCAAATAGTTACTGTATTTTGAAATAATTCTGAGCAAAATATGGCTTCTAGAAGTTGTAGAAATTCGGCTGATCTGTTCTGTTACGTGTGCGGATATTTTACCGATCTTGTTGACCAGAAAAACTTTACACCATTACTAAAGATAGCATATGAACTTTATTTTGATTCGAAAGTTGATGATGCAAATAAATCTTGGAAGCCAAATGCGGTTTGTTCGATACATTGGCAGGTTGGTTACGAAAATCGCCGAAGCATAAGTCGATGCCTTTTGGCGTGCCAGTAATATGGCGTGAACATACAAATCACACTACTGATTGTTACTTCTGCTTGACAAATATCCATGGTTTCACTTTTAAAACTAGAAAGTCTGTGGTTTATCCAAATATTGAATCGGTTTCGAAACCAGTGCCTCATGATCCAATCACGTGTCCGATCCAAGTACCACCAGAACAATATCCGTTGGACGTAAATGAACCATCAGAAAGTGATAGTTTACCTGCTTTAGAAACTAATTCTGACTCAGATTACATACCGGTGAATGATGGTGTTTACTTAATTAACCATTCAGAACTTTCAGATCTAATACGTGATCTCGCTCTTACCAAAGGACAAGCGGAATTACTCGGTTCGCGACTCAAAGAATGGAATCTTTTAGCGCCCAATACTCCGATATCTAAATTTCGTCATAGACACAGAGAACTTGTTCAATACTTTGAGATGGAAGATGACATTTGCTATTGCAAAGATGTAAACGGTCATGAGCACATAGTCAACGAATGGCGATCTTTCATCGATTCTTCCAAGACTAGTCTAAAAGCCGTGTTATTGCATAACAGAAATTTTTTTTCATCAATTCCAGTCGCCTACTCTGTTCATATGAAAGAAACTTATGACAATATGGCTATACGTTTGGAAAAAATAAAGTACAATGACTACCAATGGCGGATTTGTGGAGACCTAAAGGTCATTGCAATTCTCACTGGCATGCAGACTGGGTATACAAAATTTTGTTGCTTCCGATGTGAATGGGACAGCCGCAACAGACAGGAACATTATGCAAGAAAGGTGTGGCCTATCCGGGATCGTATGCAGCTCGGGCATAAAAATGTAAAAATACGCGAGCCATTAGTTAACAAAGACACCTTCATTTTACCACTGTTACATATAAAGTTGGGGCTCATGAAGAATTTTGTAAAAGCGTTAGATAAAACGAGCAAAGCTTTCACTTATCTTCGAGAAAAGTTTCCGCAAGTTAGCGATGCAAAGATAAAGGAAGGTATCTTTGTAGGACCTCAGATTAGGAAAGTTATTGCAGGCAAACAATTCGAGAACTTGTTACATGGTAGGGAACTTCGCGCATGGATGGCATTCAAATCGATCGTCGATAACTTTCTGGAAAATCACAAATCTGTCGACTATGTTGCATATTGTTAAGCAGTGCATAGATGCATACATAATTATGGGCTGTAACATGTCCCTCAAAATCCATTTGCTCGATTCGCATCTTAACTTTTTCCCTGACAACCTTGGCGAAGTCAGTGATGAACATGGAGAATGATTCCATCAAGATATCGCCGTAATGGAGTCACGTTATCAAGGACGGTGGAGTGTGACCATGCTTCAAAGAGCAAGAACTTTACCAAAATATACCAACTGTTCCAGAAGAGCACATGACAGCAAACCTCACCATGAGAGAGCTAGAGGCAGCCATTGTATCCCTTAAACAAAGTCACCTGGAAAAGACGGTGTAACTAATGACATGCTTAAAGGGCTAGGGCCTAATGCCAAGAAAGCCCTCCTCAAGATTATGAACTATAGCTGAAAGCGTGGAATTGTACCACAGGCCTGGAAAGAAGCAGCACTAGTTCCAATCCTTAAAAAGGACAAAGACAGAATGGACCCCAACAGCTACAGACCCATCAGCCTTCTAAGCTGCACGGGAAAGCTTATGGAGAGAATGATCAATACCAGATTAAGTTGGCACCTCGAAGAAAAACAAATTATTCTGCACCAACAGGCAGGCTTCAGGCACCGTAGGTCTACAGAGGACCAAGTCACCCACATTGCACAGGAAATCGAAGATGCTTTCCAAGAAGGAAAGCACACATTAGCAGTCTTGGTAGACATGGAGAAAGCATTTGATAAAGTTTGGAAAGAAGGGCTAAGAGTTAAAATGCTTAAATATGGAGTCTGTGGAAGAATATATAACTGGATCAGTCACTACCTAACAAACAGAACAGTTAGAGTGCAGGTGCACGGACAATTAAGCAAAAAGACTACAATGGAACATGGAGTCCCACAGAGTGGGGTCCTTTCCCCAACACTCTTCCTTATATATATAAATGATATAACAGAAAACATCCACAAGAATGTCCACAACTCCCTCTATGCTGATGATCTGGCCATGTGGACTTCAGAAGAATACATCACCACAGCAAGAGTGTGCATGCAGGATTCACTGCTAGCCCTTGAAAGTTGGTCCAGAAAGTGGTTGCTCAAAATCAATGAACTAAAAACAACACACACTATTTTACCTTGTCAAATTAACCACAGCAAGCAAAGCTACAACTAAATGGGCAGGCAGTGCGAGAAGATGAAACACCAACATACTTAGGAATCACTAGACCGCCGAATGACGTGTAAATCACAGATAACAAAAATACAGCTAAGGGCAAAACTTCGCATGGCCATCATGAAAAGTTTAGCTGGTACCACATGGGGTGCTGATGAGAATATCCTCAAAAAGCTGTACACAGCAGAGTCAGACCTGCTATGGAATACGGCATCACGGCTTGGTCGACGGCAGCAAAGTCAAATTTTGACAGAGTAAACAGACTCCAAACCAAGCAGCACGTATTATAACAGGGGCCCTAAAGTCCACAAAAATCAACAACATGGAAAACATTATAGGGCTACAGTCAATGGAGGATAGACGTGACAGCAGAGTCCTACAACAAGCCGAAAAATTTAAGAGACTCGAAGGACACCCCGCGTTCCAAAGAATGAATAGGCTAGGAAGAGGCAGGCTCAAGCGAGCTAACTTTGTGGCCCAAGCAAAAGAAAAAATTAGCAAACATACCATGCTAGCAAGCTCAGTTGCAAAGAAAAAACCAACAAGCACAACTACCCCACTGTGGAAAATAAGATGCTTTCCTGAGTTAAAATCTGATATTCCAGGCAATGAAAGTAAGGAAACACAGACAGAAACACAAAGAAAGTGTACAGCAACCAAATATATTGACCAAAAATTCCCAGCAAAGCTTTGGACACATGCATATACTGATGGTTCAGCTAAAAATGCAGTTGAAAATGGGGGTGCCGGCATCCTCATAAAATTAAAGAATAAAATCCACTCTATGGCAATTGCCACTGGCAAATACTGCAATAACTTCAGTGCTGAAGTAGAAGCCCTGAAACATGCAGCGGAAACTCTTATTGAATGCAAAGCACAGACAGAAAAACAGATAGTAATCTTTACAGATGCCCTCTCATTAATAACAGCGCTGAAGAGCCACCAAGCTAAAGGATTGAAAGATCTGATAATTTTACTTGAAAGACTGGCCAAATGCTTCAACAAGTGCACTATCCAGTGGATACCAGCCCATTGCAACATACCAGGAAATGAGGAGGCAGACAAACGTGCTAAGGAAGGCGGTGCCTTACAACAAAATGATATAGAGACAACTTATGCAATGGCAAAGACTACTATAAAGGCTACATTCAAGTCCAAATGGGAAAGAGAGCACCCGTGCCATTTCAAGGAAAAACTGTTTGGAGATGTCGGGAACCTTGAGTTGACTACTGCCTTTATTAGAGTCATAAATGTGGAGGTCTGAAGGCGAACGAGGATGAAGAAGAAGATATTCACACATATTAAAGTTACATCTGAGGGTGTTCAACGAGGAATAAAGATTCTACTCAAGTCAGTATCTCTTTATCTTTCAAGGAGCATAGGAATTCAACAGTTTCATGTCACGTGCTCCTGTCGCGTGCCATCACCTCAAGGACTTTTCCATGTCTTCCTCATAGCTTTCATTTCTGTCTCCAGTTGACTTCTCCATGTGTTTGTCGATCTTGGTGTGCCTCTCTTACCAAAGAGGGTCCAAAACAAGGACTTCCTTGTAACGCTATTATCGGGTTTTCTCAATACGTGTTCTATCCATCGCCAGCGTCTTCTCATCTCCCGTGTTCCACTAGCACGTGTTTGGTTCTTGTCATCAGTTCAATACGGATCGAGACCAATCTGCTTCATTATATTAAATAAGAAGATATAATCTGGAAGTATCCTTCCCCCCCCCCCTCAGCCACCCCCCCCCCCCCCCTTTCTCAGTTTTTTTTTCCATTAACCCATATCTGACCTTTGGGAATCGTCTTCTTCTGTAGTTCCATCCGCTCTTGAAATCTCTCGGTTGCCCTCACTGCTGCTATCCTGCAGAGGAAGTGGTAAGTGTACATGCTTATTAAGAATGATGGTGACAGCTATCGATGATGATGGATTATAATGGAGTAGCAAGGACGACCACAGTGTTTTAATGGAGGTAGTAGTCATAATCATCTCACCCTACAGCTCCCCGTGGGGGGATGGGCATTCAACAGATACATTTCAAGCCCTCCTGTCCTGTACCAGCTTACTCAAGGTCTTCCCATATTTTCTTTACCACTTTCATTCATGTCTCCAGCTCTCTTCGCCGAATGTTTTTCCATCTGCCTCTACCTCTCTTATCTTGTGGATTCCAGATCAAAACTGCCTTGTAATATTATGATCAGTTTCCCTGTGTGTTTAATCCATCGCCATAGTTCTCCACTGGCACATGTCTAGTTCTTGTCATCAGTTCCACATTAGTGATCTTGTCATCAGTTCCACATTAGTGATCTTGTCATCAGTTCCACATTAGTGATCTTGTCATCAGTTCCACATTAGTGATCTTGTCATCAGTTCCACATTAGTGATCTTGTCATACAATTTCAATTCTCTTACTCTACGCCAGCAACCAGTTATGAAAATATGTAACTTATTGGTTGTTGTTTTAGATGTTCTCCATGCTTCAGAACTATACGATAGGACTGACGACTTAACATTTGAGTTTAAGGGTTTTGTGGATAGTGTGGTTGTGATAATGCTATCAACTTTCGGGAGGTTAAAGTAGTACAAAGAAACGTTTTTCTATCAAGGGACTAAATTTTACTCTTTGCCGCTTGCCCTCCTTGGACACTTACCACAGGCGTTCTTTCATGTCGTCTACCTGCCGCCTTTCTCTTTACTTCTGTTGTCTTTATTCCTTCTGAAAATCATTTTGAGTGCAAAGCACATGCAGAAAAACAGATAGTAATCTTTACACATGCCCTCTCAGCAAAAACAGCCCCGAAGACCCCCACCATGCTAAAGGATTGGAAGATCTGATAAATTCACATGAAAGTCTGGTCAAATGCTTCAACAAGTGCACAATCCAGTGGATACCACCCCTTTGCAACATTCCAGGCAACGAGGAGGCAGACAAACTAGCTAAGGAATGAGGAGCGTTACAACGAAATGATATAGAGACAACTTATGAAATGACAAAACAAACTATAATAGTCACATTCAAGCCTAAATGGTAAATAAAACACAAAGGTCATATAAAAAGTGATGCCTAATATCAGCTATCTATTCGAAACCATGTCATCATTTTCCGGTTACGCACTGGACACAACTGATTGAGGTACCATCTATACCTCAATACAGGATTAATAAGTCATTTGGCCGCTGCCCTGGCAAAAATTTTTTTAAAAATTAGGAAACCTACCCAGCACAAAAATATTTATAGTATGTGTGATTCCTGTATACACACAGTGCGATCCTCGCCATTGCTACGTAGTTCGTGTACTGTTCTCGAATCCTCCTTGTGTGATCTAAGGGAGGAGATCGGAGCACTGATGGAGTTGTCCGTGTGCAATGAAGATGGTAATTAAACCCAAACCCACAGGATTGATTCAACAGATCTCTGCACCTGTGGCATCAGAACCTTGACAGCCGAACACCTGCTGCAGTCTTACCCAACATTCAGCAGTAAACGAGTAGCATATGGCAACAACCTACTTCTCTCCACGAAAAACTGTTTGGAGATGTCAGGAACTTTGAGCTGACTACTGTCTTTGTTAGATTAATTAAATCTGCAAGTCTGAAGGCGAACGAGGAAAAAAACGAAGAAGAGCCCGCGTTATTGTAGGTTTTAGTTCTGATTTTGGAAGAGAGTGTTTAAAACCATGGATGCACTCCAGTAGAATAAATTCATCTGTTACAGCTGTATCCAGAAATATAATCATCTTACACTACATAATATTAAATGTAATATTTAATAATGTGTAATAAAATATGTAGCACTATGAAATATAACATTTAATACTTAAAACAATATTACGTAATATGTGTCTATACTTGCTGACGAATGTCTTGCTTCTGAAGTTTCTTCAGAATGGAGCTACCAGGCCAATGCCTACCCTTCCTTAGTCCTATTTTAAGTTAAAATGTTATTTGCTTATCCTTTACAGGACGTGGCAATCAACCCCAGCTTTTATTGGCTGTTTGTGATTTTTCTAGGCAATTTTTTTCATTCAGTAGTTTGCCATTGCTTTCTGAACGGTACGGCGCTTATACCATTGTTAAAAATCCACACAAAGCGATCTGCTACCAAACCGCCTGCAGCAGGTTTCGAACCTGGTATATCTGGATTATGAAACTGCGTTCATATCCATTAGGCCACAGACGCCGGACTAGTCCTATTTTAGGAGTTACTTAATAGGTTAATGTGTTATTATTCTTTGCCCCTTTAAAACAAGACAAATGTAGAGTTTAGGAGCTAAAGTGTACTGACTCAAATGAATGAATATATATTTAACAATATATAATATGATAATATATTATGAACTTATATTTCTAACTCCAAGATAAAATACTTTGGAGATCTATTGCAGCCGACCATCGAAGTGAATTAGTAGCTAATCTGATTTGTGTATCCTAAGTCCTGAGTGGAAGAAGCTGACAGAACAATCATTTTATCATCATCATCATTATATTCATCATCATCATCACGCAGAATGGGAGAAGATCGGCTGTCACGGCAGGAATCGGAGGCTAAGAGCCAGGGATCCAGACCTCCAGGACGACCCAGAGTCCGCGGGGAGGACAACATTAGACAATCTCTGAAGGACCGAGGACTAGAATGGAACCAGGCCAGGAGGAAGACAGCCGATAGGATAGCCTGGCGCTCTCTCTTCCAAATCTCTACACCTCACGGTAGAAGAGAAACGACTAAGTAAGTACGTATCATCATATTCATCATCATCATCATCATATTTATTAGCATCATATTCATCACCATCATCATCATCATCATAAAATTCATCATCATCATATTTATTAGCATCATATTCATCATCATCATCATCATCATATTTATTAGCATCATATTCATCACCATCATCATCATATTCATCGCCATAATCAGCATATTCATCATCATCATATTCATCACCATCATCATCATATTCATCATCATCATATTCATCACCATCATCATCATCATCAAATTCATCATCATCATATTTATTAGCATCATATTCATCATCATCATCATCATCATATTTATCATAATCATATTCATCACCATCATCATCACTATATTCATCATCAGCACTATATTCATCATCATCATATTCATCACCATATTTATCATCATCATATTCATCGCAATAATCATCATCATATTCATCATCAGCATTATATTCATCAAGCTCACCATCATCTTTCAGATCCCCAAAGAACAAAGGCCTTCAACAAATGTATATAAATAAAAAAGGGTAACCCGAGGCTTGTGAACAGCTCTTTATTTATTGAAATATTTTGACAATACCAAATCTACCCACTATCCTGTACTGGTTTCATTCTTCTATCATTTACTAGACACAATATTAAGGTCTTTGTCTAGTGTAACCTGACCTACACTGTTAAATAGGAAAGCTGCAGAAGTGATTGCGTCTATAATTAGGCTGGATCATTCCTAGGAACATATCCTGAGTTGGGGGGGGAGGAGGGGAGGAGGGGGGATTGTGCTAATGAAATTATCCACAAAGCAAACATTGTGTTTACTTCTTTATTTCTTACGAGTGCCTGAAAACATACCTTTATGTTTGTCTAAACATTGTGTGGTGCCTAGTTAGCAGGGAGGATAGTCAGATTATCTCCCGAAGTGAGGTGGTGTTGTCGTTCGGAAGGTCCTGGGTTCGAGTCTCCGTTTAGCCATTAAAGTCAGTTATATAACTGGAAACACCAGGCCTTTAATACATTATTTTTGTTTGGTAAAACAAACTGTTTGGTTTTGTTCGGTTTTATCTCGTTTTTGTTTGTTTGGGGTTTTTTTTTTAAACATACAAGCATAATTAGTAATTGAGATTTGCCCTATTTACAATGATTTGACAGGTGTCATGCCTCTTTCCCGTATCGGTAGTTTTTCATATTATTTGGAATTGAAAACAATATTTATTCTAATTATAAACCATCAGAGGTTGAATGGGATATTTTTCATCATTAGATTTTTTTTTTAAATTCTCCACATATTCTTTGGTCTCTTTCTATCTCTATTACCTGGGGATGTCAGAACAAGGACTGCCTTGTAGATCTGTAATAAATATTGTGGACAACAACAAATGTGGTGTATAAATATAGAAGAGGTGTTGAGAATAGACAGACCTAGGGAACTGCATAATATAGTCAAACAATATTTAACACGAACACATGTTAATATATAGTGGCTGGGAATGTGAAGGTCTGATGCTGTTCTTACAATGCATGTGACTTTAAACAGATGAAAGTCAATTAAATATCTGTTAAAGTCTGCTATATAACTAGAACCACCAGGCCTTTACACCCCTCCACTATAATATTTTTCTTGTTCATAGTTTCTTCTTGATTTTTTTTTCTATTTATTTAACGTATAAGCACAATTGTGATTATCCCTATTTACATTGATTTGACAAATGTGATGCCACTTTCTCATGTCGGCAGTTGTTCATATTATTTGGAATTGAAAACAATATATATCCTAATTATAACCCATCAGAGGTTGAACGGGATATTTAAAAAAAAAATTTTCATTAAATTAAAAAAAAAAAAATGGTGGCGCCAAGAGAATGATCAGAACTGCCCCATGGAACCATTAGTACAGCGTCCTGTTGTTCCCTGGAGGCCTCTTACGAGACAAAGAATAAGAAAGACTTCTTATTCCTCCAACATGTCTTTAGAAGTGACTAATATGAAGTTTTTCATGGTCTTTAGAAGTGACTAATATGAAGTTGTTCATGGTCTTTAGAAGTGACTAATATGAAGTTGTTCATATGGCTGGCAGCCTCATCATGTAAAACTAATTGTTACAATAAACACGTTGCATGAGTTTGTCCTTTTATTCAGGCCAGCAGTAATGTTGGAACTATGCTCTGTAAGGTGCAAAAGGAATAAGGCGATGAACAAGTGAACGACGATAGAATGCGCACAACAGGATGCGAGAATATTTTATAACAAACTCGTACGTGAAGTGTAGTCATTTCAGGGGAACACAAGTTTGGAAGTGGAGAACTGAATGCAGGGGGAATCATCTCGGAAGTGACCACTTGTTCACACTCTTGTTCAGTGTACGAGACCTCAACATGTTGGAGAATATGCTGTGAATTCTGCTATTTCCTGGCTACTCATCGTAGATGCTTAAAAATAAAATAGTATCAACTTACCGTTACTTTTTTTGTGGCGCTGTGTATACAAGGGAGAGGTGAAGGCAAAAGTGCAAGGGGAAGACAGCGCTATAAGTGGGAAGATAACATCAAGAGATGGACAGGGAAGAGCCTATCAGAGTGCACCACCAAGACAAGAGACAGAAGACGTTGGTGATCCTTTACAGCCAACCTTCGTTGTGGAGATGGCAGCTGATGATGATGTATACAGTTAAGCTAGTGTGGAGAGTTGGTATAAGCTTTTAACAAATGCTCGTGACGACGCTTCACTCGTTTCACACTCTGGAGTCAAAATGACAACCGTTCACTATATCTCCTCGACTATTTAGAAACGTGGTAACCTTCGCGAAGCATTAAATTGAAGCTGAAAGTTTCACAAAATCTTAAATCTGAGCACCAGATTCTGTTCTCTTACGGTACCCAGTGTGTATGCAATTGGTACAACAGCGATGGCGGTAGTAAAGATGTTTTTGCTTCTGGCATGTATATCTTCATCATCAGCGTCTTTCCTCCGACGATACCCTCTCATTGCTACAGCTAATGGCAGAGGTAAGACATGGCATCTGTTGTTATCATATCATGTAATACGATTATTAAATGTTTAATTGTAGCCGGAAAAACTTGTTAATAGTATTAGAAGGAGGCCCTTATTCTGGAATCAGCAGAGAAAGCAAGATAGAGGGAAACCGTAAAGCACCTGGAGAATGCAACTGGAGACAGATGTGAAGGAGATAAAGTAGACAGAAAAAGACCTTGATTGAATGGCGCAGGAATGGAATGCTTGATATAAATTTGTTTAAAGCCAGTACTCCTCAATACCGTTGATGATGATGATGATGATGATGAACTGTATACAAGATATAATTTTCATAATAATAGTATCGAAAGCAGACATTGTTGGAACTTAGTTCATTAATTGCTCGTTTTGTACATCAGCTAATATTCTTGTTGCCCACTTTTTTTTTCACTTCACCCAAAGATTGTTTCGCTGATAATTTTAATTACGTTCCTTTTCTTTTTCAATGAAAACTTCTACAATGTTTTGTTTCATTCATAGATTATACTCACTTTCTTGGCGTCACCAATAATTTATATTTGTCTTTTTTCATTGATAATTTAAACTTACTTATTTTTTAATTGTTGAAGGGCTAAGTTCTTTAGAGAGCAGAATTGTAACGAAGGATGCTCATTATATTTTCTCTCTGTAATCTTACTTATTTGTCATGTAATAATTTTTGCAAGTGTTTCTCTTATCATCACGTTTCCAGGGTGAATGCCTTTGCTTAGTTTGTATTTTTTTTTTTAAACGTATTTCAACTAATTTTTTTTTTTTTTGTTGTTCATGTCAACTTTCCCATTCATGAAATCTGACACCTTTTCAGAACTATTTTTGTCGTTGAAACAATCTTGAAAATTTTTTTTTTCACTGATATCTAAAAAGTCCTTCCCCAGAGTAAGACGCTTGATTTACATTTTATGCATCAATTTCCTGTTAGGACCTTGCGACCACTACTACAATTTCCCACCTTTACAGGAAGATTGCATCAATGCATTCCATATGTTTTTGCAGCTGTTGTTTCTGCATCAATTTCTTATACGTAATGAGGATGCCAGTCACATGCTTAACTTTATACACTAGTTAATTAAAACAACATTCATGAAGTGCTAGTGGTTCTATTCGTTCGTTTCCTTCTCCTGCACAACCACAGAGGGTTTACATATTAGTTCTCTAATTTTCAAAAGTTATGTCATAAAATTATATCTATTAATTAATAACTTTGAAGAGAACTGGAACCAGGTCCTTAAAACTTGTCCTGTTATTTCGCTCTTCTGTTTTTAATTGGGGGGGGGGGGGGGGGGGGGGGGGGGAGGGGGGAATGGGAAATGGGCAAAGGACGGTAATAAAAAAAAAGTAACATAATATAAATGTTTCTGTTTTGAAATAATTTTGTTATATAATACATGTTCCTAGTGTCCCACAGAGCAGTATATAGGATATAGTCTATTTTTTTCAACATATAGAATATAGTATATTTTTTCAACATATAGTAAGTCTATTTTTTCAACATATAGTATAAAGCCTATTTTTTCAACATATAGTATATTGTCTATTTTTTCAACATATACGAGGGGCGTTCAGAAAGTAATGCACCGCATCGTTTTTCTCAGCTAATAATGAAGATAGAAGCATGACATTTTGCACTTCAAATATGGCATGTGCCAATTGTGTGCACCAAATTGCACTGCAACTGGCCAAATAATACGGCTGCCCTAAACCGTTGAAATGGAGCGTGTTAGCAACTTGCGTTATAAGCAGCGAATTGTGATAGAATTTCTCGTTGCAGAGAAGGAAACTGTTGTGAACATTCACAAGCGTCTATGTGATGTGTATGGAAGTTTTGCAGTCGACAGAAGTACAGTCAGTCGCTGGGTTCAGAGAATCAAAGAATCAGGAAGTGGAGATACGGAGCTGCTTGATCGGCCGCGCTGTGGACGTCCTGCCACAGCCACCAACGCAGAAATGTTGAAATGCGCTGAGGGCATTATTCTTACTGATAGGCGAATCACTACTCAACAATTGGCCTTACAGCTGTCAGTCAGCATTGGTAGTGCAAATGCAGTTATAAAAACTCTCGGATTTTCTAAGGTTTGCGCAAGATGGGTTCCTCGAAGTCTTACAAATGACCACCGATTGCAAAGGAAAGCAATTTCTTCTGAATTGTTGGAGCGTTTCAATGCTGATGGAGAGAAATTTTTGGCTAAGATCGTTACAGGTGACGAAACCTGGGCACATCATTTCGAACCTGAGACAAAAAGACAGTCAATGGAGTGGCATCATCTGCAATCACCACGAAGAAAGACATTCAAGACAATTCCTTCAGCTGGAAAGGTCATGATCACTGTCTTTTGGGACATTGAAGGTATGATTCTTGTGGACGTTAGCCAAGAGGAGAGACAATCAATTAGCAAGCTTACATTAAGACATTGAAAAAACTCAATCAACGTTTTCGCAGAGTTTGGCCGCACAAGAATCCAGCAGACCTGCTTCTCCTTCATGACAATGCGCAACCTCACACAAGTCTGGCAACACGGGAAGCAATCACCAAATTGGGTTGGACTGTACTACCCCATCCACCCTATAGTCCTGATTTGGCACCCTCTGATTTTCATCTATTTGGTCCACTTAAAGATGCACTCCGTGGGACAAGGTTTGAAGATGATGAAGGAGTGATTCATGCAGCGAAGAAATGGCTACATGATCAAGACAAAATCTGGTACGGGCTAGGAATACATGCACTTGTTTCGTGCTGGCATAAGCCGTTACGGTTGATGGGGATAATGTTGAATAATACCGATGTTTACATGACATATCCATGTATATAGTGTATAAATTTCATGCTTTTTGAATAAACAGCTCCTGAGAAAAACGATGTGGTGCATTACTTTCTGAACGCCCCTCGTAGTATAAAGTCTATTTTTTTTTTCAACATATAGTATAAAGTCTATTTTTTTCAACATATAGTATAAAGTCTATTTTTCAACATATAATATATAGTCTATTTTTTAAACATATAGTATATAGTCTATTTTTTAAACATATAGTATATAGTCTATTTTTTCAACATATAATATATAAGCCCTGTGCAGTTCCCGGGGGTCTCTGAAGAGACAAAGAAAGAATACAACTATTGCTCCTTCAGGCACATTGAGAGTATGGTGTTAGGCCCATATTTTCTTGACCATCGGCACACTAGTGGTGATGTGGTCAGCATCACGCCGGCCGCCTTAACCGTCCCAGAAGTTACTCTGATACCCAATTCATGAGGCTGGGTCGACCCCGGAGCCGTTTGCAGTTTAAAATATCCCACCTCAACTGGGGATCGAACCATGGACCACCGAGCTAGGGAGTCAGTGCACTAACCACTGCGCTACCGCGGCTCCGATAAAAATAAAACTGCTACAGAAATCACAACTGTAGTAGGAGATGAATGCTTGCATGCAGGCTTCCTGCACGAGAACCAGCTGCGAATGTGGCTCCATACCTCATAACGAATGAAAAAGGAATAATGATGGATGACGATATAGTAAACTTATCAATTCAGTAAAAAGTTTATATATTTATTTATTCAGAGCATTGTATATGTTGTAGCAGAAAACGTGACGCGCATATAATATAAGGGATGCAACTGTAGTTATTATTATAGTAAAGGGAGGTCACGAGTGATTGGGATGTAGATAACTCTTTTATGTAGACAGACAAAGACAGGTTATCACGTAGTAGACACAAGAACCATCAGGAAGATAGCACGTGATACACTAGAAGCTTAGTATTTTCCAGAATGAGACTATAAAAGGGCACGGAGAAGCCACGTGGTTCTTTCTCCTACGATGTAGTTCGCTGAAATAAGTACGCCAGCACAGATAGTGTCACATGGCTGTATCACAAGCCATGGTCTGCGTTGATCAGATTATTACTACTATTATTGTCAATCAGAATCCAGAATGTATCACGACCATGAGAAGTCAGTAGAAGGTATGTACAAGTCGATACATGATTTTATAGATAGCAATTAACGCGTCTCGATTTTTGATAAGACAATAGTGAAACAAAGTGACTTTTCGGCGTAGGCATAACGCGCTAGTGAGTGCCTCATGTTGGCTAGTGACTTGTTAAAGGAAACCTAGTGAAAATAGTCTTGGACAAATAAACAACCCTGGCGGCCAGGCCAGTGCTATACCCAAGCCGATGCACAAGAGAATATAGAGCAAAGATTAGACTTTATAGAAAACTAACACTGAAGCTGTGCCGTTGAAATAAGATGTTAATCCATGACCAGGAAAGACAGAAGAAATTGTATGCCTACGAACTATCAATGTCATTGTAACCATTGTAAATCATTTGCGAGAACAAGCAAGAGGATGCTTGACATACATGGATGAATTATGTTTCCAGCTTAGATTTTGATTCAAACTCTACATACAACGTTACACTTAAATAAAGCATAAGAACTGTGTCGGTGTTAAAGAGTTGTACAGTAAAGGGTTCTGTTGTTGAAGATCAGCTGATAGAGTGAGTGAAAGTAATAGACCCCTTGCAATGATACAAAAAAACGAGGGTGCTATATAATCAAACAGCGTGACTGGTTATATGTGACCACCCGGCCACAATGTATTTGTAATTCCAGCATAAACTCATGTTATCCCGTGTGGCTTCCGTGTGGTCTCACGGAACACAAAGTATTAAGAGCAATTTTCCCGAAGATAAGTCTTATGAAACATCTAATGTGAGGTTCTGAGGGAACTGTACCACAAATGTCGCAGACACCATCCTTGAAAGTGCTCAGGAAGTGTTTCAACGTAGACTTCCTGCAAAGAAGAAGAACTGTTGTGTCAGTTGTATGCTGCTCGGGAAGCTAACAATGAGATAAAATACCATGATGATACACTTGTAGTAGAATATAAACCTATGAATGTACTTGGTAATTGGTTGTGGACATCTTTGTTTAGCATAAATTGTATGTCGTTTGTGACTGTCTCCAGCCATTGACCAATCTTGCCTAACCCTGGCTGAGCAGGGAAGCTGCGAGTTCTACACCTGCTTTGAAAATCGACTGCCCTGCGGACGTGATTGGTACATGGTTAGAACTGGCATGTATTACTGTAACAAGATGCAGAGGGAGATGGCCAATTTCTCACCTGAGGCAGGTCCAAGTGTTTGACCAGTTCATATTTAGATAGAAGTTAACTCAGTAGTTAAATCATACCCCAAAATAAAGCTATCTATCTATCTATCTATCTATCTATCTATCTATCTATCTATCTATCTATCTATCTATCTATCTATCTATCTATCTATCTATCTATCTATCTATCTATCTATCTATCTATCTATCTATCTGTGACCGCATGGCCTTCCACGCTAGCATTATCCCTGCTACGACACTAGCATTTATACGTGCTATAATATGGTACATATAGGAATGACCGACATTAGAAACAAATAAGACGTTTTCACACAAAACGCAGTATCATTCAAAGTTCAGTCAGCAGGCACTGCTCTGAGAGGGCAAATATAGGGCAGTCCCAGATGATAAAAATGAATGAGAGCTAAGCGTGGAAAGTGGGAAATGAATGTTGTGATTTGGATTTTTTCCACTGTTTAGGTGGAAAATAGAGTTGTGACAAAAGTCGAAAAGAAACCAAAGACGTGTGAGACAAATGTCGAAATAACACAAAGCCGTGTGCAAAATGTCGAAAACAGAGAGCCGTGTGTAGACACTTGTAACGTGTGAAAAAAAGAGTGAGTCGTGTGAACAATGGCGGGAAAAAGAAGTAGCTGTGTATAAAAAGGAGAGATGTGGGCGATAGACAGCTTTTACAGATTTGTAGGACTTTAGGAAGGATTTTTACAGAGAGTTTATAGTTTTTAGATTTAGAAGAAGGATATTACATATAGACAAGAAATTTGTGCTAGGTAGTTTGTAGTGTTAAATGAACTTCGTCTTTGAGATTATCAAGACCAGTTTATTACTTTCTTTCCTTCTGTTGGATATATTTCTTTTGGATGTATTCACTATTTTGTTTATAAGTGAGTAACGAACATGTAAAATTTGTGAAAATACGGTACATGTCAAACGACGGTCAATAAACATATACTGCATTGCTGTTTGTGGAACTTTACAGTATTTCATTTGGATTATACCTTGTCATGTTGAGACTGTTTTGCTCATCACTAAACACAAAAGGGAAGAGAACAACCCTGGGAAGAAAAATGAGCAAAAGTCAAGAATTACCATCTCTGGCGGAAGGCCAGTGTTGCTGTCGTTTTTGACGGAGTCATAATAGGTAAATCTATTTAATACTTTTGTTGGTCAAAGTTGAGGATAATTGGGTATTTACTTCCATGACACGTTGTTTGAGGGTTATCTGCCCTTTCTTTCAATTATTGTCGTTGATCTGTCTTAACGATGCTCAGTTTTATGCTGTCTAGGCATGCGCGAGTTATGGGCGCGAACTGAGGAAACTTCCGTGAGGGAGGTTGTTTTTTGTGGGCTGCCGGACATGTTGTCCGTGGTGATTTTCTCTATATCATCGTGGGGGTTGGAAAGTTTTCGATATGACTGAAATGTCAATGTGTTCCCCAGTGATTCTTTGTTCGTCAAGAGTGACGACATTTATTAAGTGTGTATCCGGAGGATTCTGTAAAAGGTAAATGACATTCATATTAATATGCCTTTGGTTGCAGAACATTTGAAATTACCTATCTCCGAGTGAAGCTCACAGATCTTGAGAGACAGAATTCCTTCTTTGCTTCCTGTTCTAGCCAAATAAGACTATGTGTTTTCAATTGAACAGAAGCCTAATGATGATGATAAATTATTGTGGACGCCGCACGTTGGCGGTATATATGTTTAGCATGGCTTGATCGTGCCTGCTAACAAAGGATACACAGCTGTCTACATATTGAGGCCCTGGATTACGGCCAATATTTTTCAGCAAGAGGAAATATACCTGGCGGCCTATGCCAGTTGAATAGCAGCCTTATGTGTTATTGCTACGCAATTTAGGAGCTCGTTTGTTGGACGACAGAGCTAATTAAGTACCTGACGCGCTGAGTCAATGGTACGGAAGCTACATTATAAACTGTAACATTAGGACAGATGATGTTTGGGTATGTCCTAGTTGATGTATGATGCAAGCCTTTGATTACCAGACATTTAACAGTCATTCATGATTTATGTGAAGCCCTTGATCTTGTCGATTTGACTGTCCTGTTGATGCTACTGTCAGTTTCGTAAATAAATGTTTGAAACGTGCTAGCAGTCTTCAATTCATCATTGACTACTGCATGCGCGTGTATGGGTGCATTATTGACTTTACTAAGAGCTTCAAGCATTCGCGTTCTCGTCTACACCCACACTCAGCACATCATAATACCAGTACCACACATCTATAACATGTACGCTGTTTTGTGTGAGTGATCATATTACCCCTGGCAGCACCTCACGCTGGTGACCTACATCAACACCGCAACATTACACAGTCCAGGTGATAAACGACACGTTCACTCTGCCAGCTTTCACATCACGCATAAACAGTACGTTACAGCCAGTTAGCACTTGAACTACAACAACATATAAAGGATTAACTCTGACCAAATAAAATCAATATAACTACTAGTGCCGTATAACCTACACGGCCACATATCTATCTATCTATCTATCTATCTATCTATCTATCTATCTATCTATCTATCTATCTATCTATCTATCTATCTATCTATCTATCTATCTATCTATCTATCTATCTATCTGTCTGTCTGTCTGTCTGTCTGTCTGTCTTCTGTCTGTCTGTCTGTCTGTCTGTCTGTCTGTCTGTCTGTCCGTCCGTCCGTCCGTCCGTCCAACCATCCATTCATCCATCCATCCATCCATCCATCTATCTATCTATCTATCCGTTCGTCCGTCTGTCCGTCTATCTGTCGGTCTGTCTGTCTGTCCGTTGATTTATGTACCTAAATGTATATACATGTATTTTGTGTGACTTCCCATTGTCTCAGCTCTGTTGTCTGTGAAGTCAAACAAAACCTCCAGCTTATGCCTGTGTAACCTCAATACATGTCTCCACTCCAGGGTCAACGATTCCTGAATGACACCCAGCGATGTCTGATGAGTTCCCTCAAAGATTTCTACAAGAGAGAGTACATCAATTGTCATGATCTGGAACACGAAGCGATCTCAGCGATAACTCCATGTTTTGTCGGTAAGTGTATGTAAAGAGAAAGGTATTCCAAAAGCAGAGACGTTATGACTCTACCTTACTAGGTCCAGCTTTTTTATGAGATGGGGGTAATTAGCTCCGTTTCTAGCTGCCTGTTGCCTTCCCTAATTCAAGAGGATAGAGTCAGGTACCCATTTACAACTGGGTATACTGGAGCGTCACACTACCAGGTTTTGATAATGGAACCCCGTAACTTCGCGGAGAGAGGAAAGAGCCTCAAACGGCTTAGCTAATCGGATGATTGTCGGTAGGTGCAGTGGCAGGCGTAGCCCCATTCAGTCATAATGGACTATGGGATAGCGCCCCTGGGGTAATAACCCTCAGCTGCTTTTTTTCTTGGTGTCCTATTAGGCTTTCTCGTCTGCTTGCTGTGAGAGCTATTCGCCCACATTGAGGTGACGCCGTAGGGAGCATCGCCACTTGGTGCGATCTGCAGCTTCATCCTCTCAGGTTGTTGGATTCATGACCACTGCCCTCATGTCTCTCTTGCACACATCTTTGAACCTCAGCTGTGGTCGCCCAGCTGTTCTTTTACCATCTGCCAGTTTTCCATAGAAGATATTTTTACGAATGCGGCGGACATGGCCAAGCCAGCGTAGTCTGCGCTATATAAGCAATGTATGCATGCTTTGAAGGCCAGCCACATGACAGCACTTCGACATTTGTCTCTTTGTCCTTCCAAAAAATACAAGGGATGGGGCGTAGACACCGTAGATGGAAGGTATAGAGCCTTCTTTCTTGCTTAGCAAAGGTTGTCCATGTATTGCTCCCATATAGAAGCGTGGTGGTGATGCAGGCATTATGTACCGCTGCTTTGGTATTAATTGTGAGTTTTAAGTTATCTCAAACACGCGTTATGAGGCGGGAAAAGGTCGCTGCAGCTTTTCCAATGCGGCTGTCAATTTCTGTGTCCAGAGAGAGTTTGTTGTTGATGGTAGACCCCAGGTATGTGAAGTGGTGCACCTCTGCCAATTCATAGTTGTAGATCGAAATAACTGGTCCAGCATCCACACCCTGGCCCAGTACATTTGTTTTATTGTGAGGCCAAAGTACTTGTATGCTTGAGAGAAGCGATTCATCAAGCTCTTGTCGACTTTGAGTGACGATAGCAGCGTCATCGGCGAACAACAAGTCTCTTATAGTAGTGACCCTTCTGAATTTTGTTTTTGCCTTCAGCGTTTGCGAGGTTAAAAGGTCAGACATCTAAGCTAGTGTGAAGACATATTCTTTCAGTTGCATCTGCGAATGCATGTTTCAACAGCAAAGTAAAGAAGATTCCAAAAAGGGAGCAAGGACCTAGCCTTATTTGACGTCACTGTGTATCTGAAAGTGCTGTCATGTGTTTCTAGCATATTGGACTGCTCCCTTCATGTCTTCAAGGAGTGTGAGTGGACTTTGGAGACGAAAAGTCTGTATCTGCATCTTAAATGCTTCAAGACCAAACTAATGATGGTAGTAACGCGGATACTGAATATGATTTCTTGATACGCTCTTTTTTAAAGTAGATTTTAAGTAGATTTTACATTATGTGTACACAAGTTACTAATTTCAGTGCTGGGGATGCAAGCCAAAACATTGCAAACATTCACAGCTTGCTTTTTTATTTTAAACACATATTGAGAACCCAACTGACAGCATTACAATGCAGTCCTTGTTCTGGATTTTCCAGATTAAGGGAAGAAGAGAAATACCGAAGAACACATGTAGAAGAACACATGTAGAAGAACAGTGGAGACAGAAGTCAAAATGATGAGGAAGACATGGAAAGACCTTGAACTAATAGCTCGTGAAAGAAGGATTTGGCATTTGCTTGTTGAAGGCCCGTCACGGACTGCCTCGCCTTAGACCTGCAGTAGTGGTCCAACAGTGGCCACAACTCAAGTAACTAATTTGGGTCTTCCAAGGGGTCTATCTTCGCACAAGATTACTCTTGGTAGAGTTGTAGATAGAAGGATAATGATGCTTCTATCTAAAGGGAATTTCATAAGATATTCCAGAAGTCAAGAACAATGCTGCATGGGGCAGAGCAATGTTAACTTAGTATCTGGTCCGCCGCCTTTTCTAAGATTTATGCAATTTAGTTTTAGCCCGTTCAAGCACCCAACTGGTTTAATCCAGCGAAATCCCTCTTATTATTATTTGGCTCTCTGGATGTAGATATATATATATATATATATATATATATATATATATATATATATATATATATATATATATATATATATATATATATATATATATATATATATATATATATATATATATAAAAGACTCTGGATCATGCGCTTTCTATCATATCCATAATGACTGAACGTTAGTTAAAAATTGTCTTCACTGAGACTTGTTAGAGGAGTTATAAAAATGTCCTTTTGCTGTTTCCTTTAATAAGAACTTAGCTGGGTCTAAGTGAGTACTGCCGCCGTGGTTTTCGTCAATTCTTTTGTGATGAGGGCACTCAGTGTCGAATCCCAGCTCTTGACTCACAAGATAGTGGCGAAGACTTTTACTTCAAACTGGTCTGGTACTACGAACAGTCTTGTAGCTTCGAACTACGAACCCAAATTAACTTTTTTGGGAACACAGTCTCCTGGCAGAGATGAATGGACACAGTAGCTATGATTAGATGCTTCGAACCCTTGGTCGGGAAAATATTAGTATTCCTCTTATGACGGGTGCTCTGATTCCTTAAGTCTTCAGTCTTGGTATTTAAAAATGTGGATTTTCTTTTCTAAGATGCAAAAATACTTCGTCTGTCACTTATAATTTGGAATTCTAGTCCGATGTTTCTCTGGCTCCTGGGAGTTGCTAATTTGATGTTGCGATGCAGTCTGATTTGTGTCTTCGAATTTGCTAGGTTATATTCTCATTTTCCTTCAAGCTTCCACATTGGTATTTCCGACCAGCTTTCCAATGAGAGCTGAAGTTTATTTCATGCTCTCAATTTAGACCAATGTCTCTTTAGAACTATGTAGGTCGGGGTGTTAAATCATTACTATCCCCCGCGTGTTTTAAAATATCAATTTTAAAATTTAAACTCGTGACCTCTTTCAAATATGGCAGTAATACTTCCAATTGCACATATGCAAACTCACAAACACATCGGTAAACTTATTTCCTGACTAATACCTTTCCCAACATAATCTCCCCAGACGAATTATCTGTGTTATTGATACAGAGATGGTCAAGCGGAAGTGTTAACTCATGATCACCTGGGCCTTCGCACATTTCTCCGACGGCTTTCCCAGACTGACAATCTGACTTTCTGTCTGTCGATCGTGCTAGACCACCTTGTGTCAACAGTGACCGTCTCTATTAAAGATGGCTAGACGACTTAAGTGATAAAAGTATTATCCGCTGACCTTTCTAATTAGCCGTGTAATACTGCGATTCACATGGTGAAACGTAAACAAGTCTGGGAGTGACTAGGCAAGAATGTAGGTGCATAAAATATGCCAAATAATAGGACGATGAGTGTGATACAAATGAAGAAATAAGTTGATAATGCATGAGAGAACGAAAATGATGTTGAAGGACAGAACTGATTTCATCACAAGGTCAATGTTCCTTGCGAGCTAAAGGGTGTCGATTGTATAATTGATTGATTGAATGATTGTTATTTCTTGCCCGTTTAGTTCCCGGGGGCCCCTAAGAAGACAAAGAAATAAAAAGAGACTAAAGCGTCCTCGGTCATGCTGTAAGAGGTAACTAATGTGAGGTTGTGCATGAGGCTGGCAACCTCATCTTACAAAACAAATTACAACAGAAACCACCACCACCACAACAGGAGCACTGAGGCTTTGAAGCCCGAGGGGGGGGGGGGTAAGGGGTGATGTTGCTCCATGCTCCACAAGGTGTGAAAACGGAATGTAATTATTGTTAACTCTTATTTTAAGCTCATTCATTCTAATAATTTATAGCTTGCCTGTTAATGTTTACTTCAACTTTCATGCAGACCATGCTTTCTGTGACATCTTTGAGGTAGACTCCAGCCATTTCTTTGACGTGTACGAGTTCAGCGATCTCTTCACTACGGGTGCCGGCAAGTAAGTTCTCACTGCTAAAGTTCACAGCCATCTATATTCTGAAGGACCAATACAAACAATTGCTCCCGTGTAGTTTCGGGGGATCTTTGAAGAAACACAGAAAGAATAGAACTACTGTACCCTCCGTACAATAAGAGTGTGTGTATGGGGGGGGGGGCTAGCAACCTCATCATGTAAAACAAATTGCTACACAAACCACCACAGCAAAATCATGGAGCCGCCTCTGAAGTTGGTTCTCCTGCAGGAGTATTGCACCGAACATTCACTTGCTCTTACATCATTAATTTCTGTGGACATTTTTGGAGACTTTGTTGAAACACCCAAGACTTTGAGTACAAATTGATCCATAGTATAATAATAAATAAATTCTTTAAGCCCAAACAATAAGGCAGAAACTAGTGCTCTCCAGGTTGTTCGTTGTGACGCCACTCCTCTTAGCTCTTGCACATTATTTAGGCCCAACGTTCTTCCTTCTCTTATTATTGTTCTTCTGAGTGTTTCAGGTCTTCATTTTTTCCGCTTACCCTCAGGAACCCATATTAGTGGTATTCGTTGTTTTGCATTCGTAGGACATGCATATATGAAGCGTCTTTTCGCAATTATAGTCGAATCAGACATATTTCTGCCTAGAGTCTTCTCTTATTTGTCGATTAGTCTTGAATTCTTTCCAACTGATGTTCATGAGTTTTCTAAGACATTTTTCTCGAATGTATTCAGCTTGTTCTCCAATGATTTTGTTATTTTCCAACTCTCACAGCCGTATGTTAACACTGAGATAACATTTGAATTAAACAGACGAAGCTTGGTATGTATATTCAATGATCGTAATTTCCAAATGTTAGATAATCTATTGAAGGCGCTAGCTGCCAAAGCAATTCTAGTATGGATTTCTCTTGTTGTGTCACAATCCTGAGTCATTTTACTGCCTAAATAATTGAAACTTTCAACTTTCTGTAGTTTTTCCCCGTTCAAGATGATATCAAAGGTCTCGTTAGAAAAGTTCATAGCTTTAGTTTTAGAGCATTTATTTGGAGACCAATTTTAACCGAGAGATGACACAAATTATTTATTGCTTCTTGGGATTGTCTTGGTGTTGAACTTAAGAATGCTACATCATCTGCGAAATCCAGGTCCCCCAGGAATTTTCCATTTGTCCATTTTATACCCAATTGTTCATTGTGGGTATAGTTTCTCATAACCCAATCAATAGCTATTCCAAAAAGTAGTGGTGACATAATACAGCCTTGTTTCACCCCTGTTTCTACTGTAAACCATTCTGTATTCCCTTTATTTGTTCTAACACAACATCTTGCATTGTCATATAGCGCTTTGATTATATTCACATATTTTGTTGGAAAACCATAGATTGTAAGTATCTTCCACAATGATGGGCGGTGTAGACTATCAAAGGCTTTTTGAAAATCGACGAAGGTGATAATAAGTGGCGATTGCCTTTCCACTGATTCTTCTATAATTGTTCTTAGTGTGAATATTTGATCAATACATGATCGTTTCGGCCTGAAACCCGCTTGTTCTTCTCTGATCTTTTCGTCAGCATGCAATTTAAGTCTTTCTAACATCATGCAACATAATAATTTTCCAGGTACTGACAATAGAGATATACCACGCCAGTTATTACAGTCTGATAGATCACCTTTCTTCGGTAACTTTACAATAATACTGTCTTTCCATTGTTGTGGTGGTTGTTCTTCTCTCCATACTTCATTTATAATATCTAAAATTCTCAAGAGGTTGTTGTCATTACCCGCTTTAATCATTTCCCCTGAAATTTCGTCAACTCCAGCAGCTTTAAAATTTTTTAATCTTTTAACGGCTTGTTTGATCTCGTCCAGCGTGAATTCATCGCAAGTTATTGGCAAAGTGGTTGTGGATGTTTCATTATTAAAATCAGGTGTTACTGTTGGTGGTGGTCTGTTTAGCACCTCCATGAAGTGCTCAGCCCATCTCTTCATTTGTTCTTTTTCTGTTGGTATTGAATTCCCGTAATTCTACCTTTAACAGGTGTTTTTTAGCAGTAGGCTGGTGAACGTTGTTTTGTAAGTTTGATAAAGGCACCTACATTTACCAGTTCTTGACAGCATTTTCAGCTTGCCTGGCCAGTTCATTGATTGAAAAAAGTCTTTTTATCTCTTCGAGTTTTGCCGTCTTCATTCTTTAGCCGAAAAAACAAGTTTTAAAGTTGGTACATTCAACTGCATTATGTGTACTTGCCGCTAGTTTTAAGGCTGTTTTCCTTTCTTGAATTAAAGTATCTTCTCTCATCCATTTTTTCTTTTTATTTTATTTTATTTTATTCCATAGTATATTTAAACCATATTACACAATTCATTTCTTTACAATTTTTCGTTGTTTTAACAAAGTGGTCCTCAACTCTTTCTTCAGAGTACAGATATACCTCGGAGATATTGCGGGTTCGGTTTCAGACCACCGCAATAAAGCGAATATCGCAATAAAGCGAATCACACCCATTTTTTGGCTTCCCAGTGCATATAAAAGCTTAAAATCATGTTTATACTATTTCTATTAAGTGCGCAATAGCGCTAGGTCTAAAAAAAACAACGTAATGTAAAATTTAAAATACTTTACTGCTACAAAAAATGCCAATTTTCATCATCTGAGCCTTCAGCGAATCGTAATCTATTTGCTGGTGGAGAGCCAAAATCTATCGGAAGAAGGAGGCGTGCGCTAATAAATAAACATGAATAATTAGATAAAAAGAGCAATATCTGTGAAGAGCAATGAAGCGAAGCGCAATAAAGCGAGGTATACCTGTATATATATCGAGTTCCCCCCTTTGTTACCGCGGCCTGATAGCGGAGCAGAGACTAGTAACACTGTAACTTACCACTTATGGTGTTAGAGCCGACAAAGTAGTATTAGGTAATGGACTGACTACCCCATCTGGTAGAATATTCAAAAGGCCAACAGAGTCATCAGTACCGCATTTGAATGCACTCTGAAGCATGGAGAACAAGAAGAAAAAACAACAACCAGACAGCTACAGACTGTCATAAATGGGGACTTGTGCATAATAGAATGATCGAAGTGGTACTACAAGATCACTAATGCGGAAACCAATGACAAGAACCAATCAAGTACAAGTGGTACAAGAGATGACAAGAAGGCGCTGGTGATGGGTAAGACACTCATTGAGTAAACCTGTCCGTAGCATTACAAGGCAGTCCTTGTTCTGGAATACTGTTGCGCAAGAATGTCGCAACGTATTCTGTGTACTTTATATTTTACTTATGCAAGGGAAATAACACCTGTAATTGTATGTCACTTTTACTTACAACAGTTTTGGTTTCTTGTTGGCGTTCGGTTGCCGATAAGTTTGTTTGAGCGATCTTAAGTCATGTCCATGTATGGAGCGATCTTAAGTCATGTCCATGTATGGAGCGCTCAGGCATACTTTTCTTATAAGCATTTGGCAACTTGCAATGTTTCGGATTACTATCCTTTTAAGGCTCGATCGAAAAGGTACTAGATTCGTATATTATCTGAACTGTATTCGAATCGCGCGTTTCTGCGCATGTCTAAGTTTTTGGTTGTTGTCTGAACGGATTTCCGCCCGCAGTGTGTGGCAGATTCGTTCGAAAGCAAGACGCCTGCGTCTTGCGTCTCTGTTCAGACTTTGGACTTTGGTGTGTTTTTTTCCTGGACTTTTGTGGTGGTTAGCTTAGGCTTCGGCTTAAGCTAGCTTTTGTGACTTTGGTTTTCGTGCTTAATTTGGTTTTATTACCAAGAAAAGAAATATAAGAATGTCCGCACCTTTTGTGCCTGTGATAATGATAAATACAGAAGAAGAACTGGGTTAGCCAGTCCCCAAGAAGGCGGGCGGCCCCAACTAAGGCCAAACAAACCAGAGAGGAGGAGGCAGTCGGGAACAAAACGCCGGCTGAACAGAGCAGGATGAGTGAGTTCCTCGCGCCAGAGATCGATGCACTAGAGAGCCCCATATCAGAGAGCCCCGAAACGGGTACGAATAAGGAAGGTGAGTTTATAGATGTGCTCACTAAGAAGGGAGAGAAGAATAGGAAGACTTTTGCGCCAGGCAACAGGGCCTGTCAAAACACAAGAGGTGAAGCGTAATGATAGCAAATCTCCACGCAAACGGTCACCGAGCAAGAAGGACCTCCCCTCATCACCCAAGGTGACTGCAGAAGAGCCCTGTCATGAGGAGGCAGCGTTGACACCTGTTGTTGACGAGCGAAGATCCCAGCCAGACAGCCCTGACAAATCACCAATTCAGTCTTTTGTGTCGGGGGCCTTTAGGCCGGATCCGGAAGTGCCAGGGGCACTTCTAACACAAGACAGTACAAGCGGTAACTGGGCGACCATGACTGAAGACGAGGCCATGGAGTCGATGACCACCCTGTACATAGATGGGCAAGAGTTTGACGATGTGAGTGACTAATGAGCCTACCCCTACAGGTCTTTCTTCCCTGCACTGGGGCCCAGTGCAAAAAGTTACTTCCAGGCTTCAAGCAGGTGAGACGAGTGAGGACGAATGGTGCAGGTGAGGGCACGCCCAAGCTGTACCCCGATGTTACCTCCCCGGTGAGCCTGTCGGAAGTTTGGACTGTAAACAACTAGTGCGTGGGAAGATGTGCCCCCTCAAGTGGACCCAAGACAAGACAAGACTCGCAAATAGTGCTGTAACTTTATTAGTAAATAATGACAAAAACCATAGTTTAGGCAGTGTTGCTTTTATTTTAAGAGTTGGTGTTTTTAATGTAAATAATTTGTGTTACTTTAGTTTTTACTACTTGGTTACACACAAACACGCAATACACACACTGTTAACTTGAATGCGCACAGTTCTATTTAAGCAGTCAACTCTCCCCCCTACTGGGGTGAGAGTGCTAGGCGGCGCGGTTTCATCCGCGCTTAGCCAAAATAATCAGAGCAGAACGAATAGTCAGCCCCCAGTCACTATTCCGTCAAGCAGTAGTGTCACTAGGTCAACAGGTCAGCCATTATGCACCGCCTCGTCAAGAAATGTAAACATGAACGTGTCGAGCGGCCTAGTTATGACAGAGAGCGGTCAGCCCACAGTCACCGCTCTGTTGTGTAAGCCATGTGCAATGAGTGACCAGCCTATCACTTTGCCTTTTAAAATCATTAAAACACATAATAAACCATCAACTAGCGCTTTGTTGTGTAATTCGTCTGTGGCAGGTAGCCACAGTTACCATTCTACTGATTGTGTATTTCAGTGCATAGGCGTATCTTGCGGTATTCTAGGTCTGTAATACAATGGGTATGAAAGTCAAGTTCCTTACACTGCATACAATGGCAGTGAAGATGTATAAATATTTCTGCAGAGAAGCTAAGCGTGGTGAACTGTATCGGAGTCTCTCAAATCCTGAAAAGAGAACTATTCACGCTTTGGGTTTAAGTAAACGCTCATTTCATCAATTACTCAAAGCTAATGGAATTTTCAGTTCAATCAATACCAGGACTCAAGGAAGAAAGAAAGTAGTAGATAGTTTTGACAGGGATGTGATTAGAAGAGAGATTTGTAGAATGTTCAATTCCAAAGAAACTGTGACACTAAGGAAACTCAAAATACGGCTGAGAACAGACAATGACATTGATGTGTCGAAATCAACATTATGGAGAACTGTTAGAAGCATTGGCTTTACGTTTAGGAAGTACTGTAGTGGAAGAAACGTCATCTGCGAGAAGCCGCACTTAGTATCCATGAGAAGTAAATATTTACGTGAAGTACGGGAAATGCGTAATCAAGATTATGATATTGTGTATGTGGATGAAACTTTGATCAATGCTCACCACACAAGTGAAAAGGAATGGCAGTTATCAGATGGAACGATTAAAAGATGTGTACCCAGTGGAAAAGAACAACGTCTGATAATGGCACATGCAGGCAGCAGACATAATGGGCTAGTGAAAAATGCTGAACTTATTTTCACTTCCAATTATACGGACAACCGGGATTATCATACCGAGATGAACGGTAACATATTTAGAGAGTGGATTGAAAATACTCTTCTTCCGCCCCTAGACAGACCGTCCTGTCTGATAATGGACAACGCATCATACCACAACGCTGTGGCAGAAGAAGACAAAATCCCGACGTCTTCGAGTACAAAAGATGCTATAAAGATTTGGCTCAGAAAAGAAGACATTCCATTTAACGAGGGATTTCTGAAACCTGAATTACTGTCCCTTGTTAAGAAATCACAAAAGACCAAGATATTCCATATAGACAAGTTGATTCAACAGCATGGTCATATGTGTTTGAGACTGCCACCTTATCATTCACATTTAAACCCAATTGAACTCGTTTGGGCAAAAGTTAAAGGACAGGTGGCAGCTGAAAATAAAACTTTCAAACTATTCAATATGAAAGAACTAACCTATGCCGCCCTCTCGCAGATAGACAAAGATTATTGGTGTAAATGTGAAGACCATGTCTTAAGGGGGCATATACACCCAGAAAAAGACAAAAAAGGTTATTTTTGATTTTCATATAATAATTGTGTTTTAAATATTTATAAGCCTTTTTACTTTGATATTCTTTTTGAATTATGTGTTTATCTGTAATAGTTTATGAGTTATCAATGTTCAAAGAGAATCAGATAAGTGTTTTAACATTTTAAAAACTAAACTTTAACGAAAACAGGGCTTGCGATTCACAGTTCCGGTGATATTTTCTACAATTTTAAAGCTATAGCCTTCAAATTTTGCACACTTATAGCCCATGTTATCCTTTATGGCATGAACCTCCACTTTTTTCTTACATGGTATAGAAACAGAGATATTGCTATACAAAGTTCTAAATTTGTGCTATTTAAAAGGGTCATATTGCAAGAGCCATATCTACAAAACTCATTGGGGTAGACATTTTTGGGTGGTTCACGCCATAGGTAGGGATGTTATGCACATCATCTGCCGGTTTGGCATTCTTTGCACCCTTTATGTGAGTGAAATTCATTCCCAGGTGCACTGGGGGTTTTCCTATTTTTTTTTTTCATCACTTCATGTTAATTAATTATTTTCACATAAAACATGAAAATTAGCGAATCCAAACTAAATATTCAAAAATCTAGCATAATGGGAATAGGTAGATGGGGCAATAGGTCAGATTTCCCTTTTCAATTAACGGTAGTGAATAAAATTAAAATTTATGGAATTAACTTCTCTTTTAATCCTCAAGACCCCAATAAAGAAACATGGACAAAATTGATAGAGAAAATCCAAAATATGCTAGAAATTTACAAATATAAAACGGCTACCATTTTCGGAAGAAGTATTATAGTTAATTGTTTTATTATGCCAAAAATAATTTATACAGCAAATATACAAATAGTACCCAAAAAGATTATAACGGAAATAAATAAATTAATTAGGGCCTTTATTTTTAGGAATACCTGGCACAGTATCAAACATGCAACGCTAATGCAACCTAAAAATAAAGGGGGGATAGCCTTACAGGATATCAATACTAAAATTAAAGCCTTAAGAATTAAATATATAGGGGAAGTTATAAAAAGCCCGGGTCTATACCCGCTGGCACATTATTATATTGGGTTAAGATTATCTAATCTTTGTAAACTAAACAATAACCAACCTCACTTTTTTGGTACACCACCACCCTTCTACACAATATGTTTACAAAATTTAGAAGGAAATAAACATTTAGTAAGACAAGACACCAAACTTATATACAAACTTCTAGTTGCAGCACAGGAAACACCCCTAAACACACGAAGAGGGTACAACCTTTTTATAACCGATTACACACAGAGTTTCACAAACATTCATGCAATAGATATCAAACCACAGGCAAAAATAATACTATGTCCGTTGCATGACTTTTGGGGGAACTATTGAGTTTTACCCCACAGCTATTATTCATGTTAACACACCTTTTTTCACAGGGAACGTAAAAGTATGTATGCTAAAAAAGCCTATAGCTGATCTGATGGTTGGTCGTATACACGGCAGTAAAGATTGTACTCCAGATGAGATTATAGAATGGGAGAAACATAACCTATGCACTGGAAACGCCGTGACGACTAGAGCGCAGACTCAACTCATGGAGAAAGTTGATGATAATAAAATGGATGCAGACAACCAAGAGGAATTTGTAGTCAATTCACCTATTGACAGGGAAACATTTGCAACCAAACAAAAAGAGGATAAATCTTTAAAAAAGTTTTTTAAGCTGGTTGATAAAGTTGACAATCTATCCTCAGGTAATAATAACAAACAGTGGTTTGTTATTAAAAATGACATATTGATTAGATGATTTAATGACAAATCACAAATGAAACAACAAGTTATGGTCCCGTATACTTTTAGACGGTACATTCTTCAACATGCACATGACTCACATTGTGCTGGACATATGGGATATACTCGAACACGATCTCGAGTACTGTCTTCATTCTTTTGGCCAGGAGTGTCAAGAGATATTTCGCAGTATGTACGTTCCTGTACTACATGCCAAGAAGTGAAAGCACGTGGAGCTTTTCACACGGCGCCTATTCAGGCTTGCGATATCTCAGTAAGACCTTTTGACAAGATGGCCATAGATATTATTGGTCCATTGCTACCATCGGCCAGAGGACATAGATTCGTCCTTACGTGCATTGATTTGTGCACACGATGGCCAGAAGCTATCCCATTAAAGACCACCACTACCACAGATGTAGCTGATGCACTACATCTCATCTTTTCTAGAATAGGGTTTCCTAGAAAACTTTTATCAGACCATGGGTCACAGTTCATATCTAACACCATGAAGGAAGTCATGAAAACTTGGAACATTGATAGGAATTTAAGTAGTATTTATCATCCTATGAGTAATTGTAGTGGGTTTGATGGTATTGTATGATGGTGATATTACTAAATGTAATGTATGAGGCCAGCTGTGAAGGCTCCTGAGATAAAATGTAGTTGTGAATTGTCAGAAGGCCTTTCTTGCTACCACTACGACCTCACACTCAATTTTTTTTTCCTTAATGAATGTGGCTATGTAAAATGTCTAGGGTAATGATATGTAATGTGGTGTGATAGTTATAGATACACCCACAGATATTTAAGCAGACTAATAATATTTAACAAATATTATAATACACTGAACTAACTCAAGAGTGTAAAATTTTTGATAGAATTATATTACATTTATTTGTTCTGGATCAGGTTTTATGTTGACCAGAACTTTTTTTTAAAAAAAGATTTAAAATTTATGAAAGAAATGCATGGAATGTTACATAATAATAAATGCCAGAGTGTACATATATAAGTACTAGACTAGTTAGTTTTATTAAAATGTTCTAGTAGTCATCTACTTGGGAGGATAGTTAATGCTTGTGCTGTTGGGGTGGCCTCATCACACCTGTCTATATTGACTACACAGTGTCCAGTAAATTGCAGGAATTTTATGGGGTATTAGTAACTAAAAGGCGTTGGTGAACTTCCAGCAGACCAGAGGCTCACTCATCTTGCATATGTAGCTCTGGTGCTGAAATCTGGTGGTCCCACCTCTCCGTGCTGGCGGGCGATAATAGTGGTCTCTGTCACAACGTACTGCACAGATACACTCGAGTAAAATCACCAACTGAATGGACACCGCCTTGTTCACAACTGAAACTCACAGCTCTGCAATCAAAGTATTGGCTATGTGTCAAAATTCTATTCTCTACCCACGTCTGGACACAACACGGACACAACAACCACATCATACAGACAGGTCAGATCTCTCTGACCAAACAGCACATTTACCATGGTGGTTTTACATCAGATAGGTCCTCCCAGACTATAGATTCTGAAAAATATTTATTAGTTTCCTTCCCTAAAAGTGGATAGGTAATATGTTTCATTATTCTCAACACTTGATCTGTCTTTCCTAACCCTTGCTGGAGTTTATGTATATTGTTGGTCCCTAGACCCTGACTTGGGCGGGGGGTCTAGAGCAAATCCCTACTTGTTTGTAAGGCTAGATTATGATATGGCAGTATCAAATCACTCGAACATTAAACAATATTCAAAATATACAAAGAAATAATTTCAATCTTACCAGATTATGAATAAAGAACACAGAAATGCTAGCAAAACTCAGCTGAGCTGCTGGCTATAGTATGGCGTCCCTGAACTTATTTCACTTTCTTTCATTTGGAAATCACCACACTTTAAAATACTGTGTCTATCATCGAACAACTATTGAGGAATGGCCCCACTTGCGCGTCTGAGCGCCGATAAAATGATTGTCTGTGGCCAATCACTGCCTAGGTTTATTTCAAATTCAAATTTCCTACCCTAAAGTCATTTCAGTCATGCTTCAGTCAAGTATGGATGTTTATCTGTTAGTCTGTCCGTCTCTACTTGTTTTTTTTTTCAAAACGTACTTGATTTTTGAACCAACCTTTCTCTCCCCTCCAAAATTTTGTCGTTAAAAGTTATATTTAGACACAGCTCCCACCAATGTCCCTTCGCTTCCCTACTAAGTAGATTTGAACACCTGCGTCTCGAGGTCGTGTTTTTTTGTGCAAATAGCGACACTTTTTATTCCATACAGTATGTCGCTGATGTGAACAACACTGTCTTTTGTCATTATCTTCAATATTATCTATCCGTCTGTAAAATTAAGAACATATTAGTTCACTGCTCAGAATGGGCCATCCGGCCAGCTAATTTTTATATTCCTAACATTAATATTACGAAAAAGTTACTTTTTAATTTTTGTAATATTCCAAACATCTGCGTTCTGCCGATGAATTCAAATCAAAGGCTTGGTATCGCAAAAGCGACCAATAAATGACTGTGGCGTAACATATCCACGGTCCCTTCTGTCGAGTTCCTTGCTTTATGTCAACTTGGGAAACGTGACTTTTCTCCGTTTCCCCCCCCCAATTGCGTCTCCTTAGCCTTTCTAGTCTCACGCAATCTTTCCAGTCATATTTTTTTCCTTTTATCCGCCGTTCCCCTCCTGTCTAGCAAGTCAATTTTTATGGAGGGTGATGACCCGCGGTCTGGGCGATCATGTACTATCAGCAGCCTACGCATTATGTTTTTATCCTTACATGTTATCTTTGGAGGTATTTTACCGTTGTATCTCTGTCAATTTCACTACACATCTCCCCACTTGAAAACATGCCTATGGCAAGTTCCAAAACCAGCGATACACATAGGTAAAATTACTCCTCACGTCTGCCACTACTCTAATTTTGATCACAGGGGTGCCGACTGAGGAAATCTGCACCGACATTCAATTTGCCTGGGATATATTGGATACTGAACTGATAAGGTTGAAGCAATAAAGACCACCTCAGCAATCTTGCGTTTTCATGCTTAGCCTGAGATAAGAATACGAGAGGCTGATGGTCCGTCTCCACCACAAAAGTCCTACCATACAGATAGATTTGAAACTTCTTTATTGCCCAGATTAACGCTAAACATTCTTTTTCGCTTGTGGAGTATCCTTGTTCCGCCTTATTCAATTTACGGCTTGCATAAGCGACTGGTTTCAGTTCCCCATCAGGTGAAGATGATCTTTGCAACAAAGCCCCTCCTAGTCCTACATTACTTGCATCGGTTCTTAAGACAAAGTCCTGTGTCAAATCAGGCAGTTTGAGAATAGGCTTGCTAGTGAGTTTTTCCTTTAACTCTTGGAACGCTAGTTCACATTGTGCAGTCCAAATAATTTTATCTAGAAGTCCCTTGCGAGTCAGATCAGTCAGAGGAGCACAAATAGCGTTAAAATTCTTGATGTATTTCTTCTGATAAAATCCGCATAACGACACAAATGATCGCACGTCCTTTTTTGTTTGCGGCCTAGGTGCTCTCTGCAGTTTTTCCAAGTTCTTAGGATCAGGGGTCATATTACCCTGATATACAGTGTGTCCCAAGAATTCCAACTCTTTGCATCCAATACAACATTTTGTTGGCCTAGCAGTTAAGTTCGCCTCCCGAAGTCTATCAAACAACATCTCCAGAGCTTCAATGTGTTCTTCAAATGTCTCTGTGGCGACGAGAATATCATCCATGAAATTCGTGATACATGGGTTATTCAGGGGATCCAACAATTTGCGCATCATCCTTGAAAACACACTCGGAGTATTTTTCAGTCCGAATGGTAGCATATTGAATTCATAATGTCCATCCGAAGTGCTAAAAGCCAAATAAGGTCTCACTTCAGGCTTCACTGGGATCTGGTAATAGCCTTTACTAAGATCCACCTTTGAAAAGTATTTTGCCTTGTTCAGTCTGGCAAATAACTGTTTTGTGTCTGGTAATGGATCCACTTGTCCTTCTGTGACAGCATTCAGTTTCCTGTAATCTATGCACAGTCTGTGTTCCCCAGACGGTTTTCTCAACAAAACGACACTAGAACTAAAAGATGATTCACTGTGCGAAATAATCCCCTCCTTCAACAAATACTCTATTTCTTCCTTCAATGCCTTCTCCTTCGCGAACGGAATAGAATAGGCTCTCATACAGATTGGGTTTGAGTCTACCAGTTTCATGTCATACTGTAGCAAATTTGTATGGCCTGGTTTATCTGTTAATACATCTGTATGTTCCTCCAGAACCTGTTGAACTCTCTCCCTCTGGTTTTTAGTCAGGTGCTTACTGACTTTTACCTGTGCTGCGGTTTCACAAGGATGTAATGGGTATTCATGTGAGGTGAGTGGTTCTTTTTGCATCTGGGTTGCAATAGCCAAGGTCAATAAGGGGGTGCTTTCCTGGAGTGGTCTGTCCAGATACTTCTTTAACAGGTTTACATGATAAACTTTCTCCTTCCCCTTTTTGTCAATTTTATAGTTTGTTCTAGACACCTTCTCTAGAACCGTATATGGACCTTGCCAACCAATTTGTAATTTATTCTGGCTTCCGGGTAGTAGAAGCAGCACCTTCTCTCCGACTGCCAGTTCCCTGTCCTTTGCCTTCCTATTAAAATATGCTGCATGTTTCTTCCTGGCTTGCTTCAAATTATCATTTGCCAGTTTCCATCCAGCTTTCAAACGAGTGGTCAGTTCGTTCACGTATTGATACGATGAGGTAACAGTCTCTTCCGCCTTCTCATCTGTCCAGGTCCTTAATAGAGCTTCTAATGGACCTTTTATTGGCCTCCCAAATAGCAGAGTTGCGGGAGCCATCCCGGTTGAACTATGTGGTACCTCCCGGTACGCAAACAATGCGGCGGGCAGGAATTGATCCCACAGATCCGGTTTTTCGTGTGCCAGCTTTCTCAGGATAGAAATGAGAGTCCCGTTGAACCTCTCTACCTGGCCGTTCCCTTGTGGATGGTACGGACTACAATGAAAGTGTCTGGCTTGAAATAGCTTAAAAACTTCTTCCGTTAGTTTCCCCTTGAACTGAGAACCATTATCCGTCAAGATTTGATGCGGGAATCCTAATCGGGTAAATATTGTAAGTAGTGCCTCTGCTACATGTTTTGAATCAATTGATGGCAGGGCTACCGCCTCTCCCCACATAGAACAAGTGTCCACCAGAGTAAGGATGTAACTGTTCCTCCTCTTGGTCCGAGTGAGAGGTCCTACAATATCCACTGCAACCCTCTCAAAAGGTGTTCCCACTATGGGCATTTCCCCTAGAGTTGCAGGAGCAGTCCAGTGCTTTGGAGCTACCCTTTGACATTCTGGGCAGGATTTGACATATCTTTTTATATCCTCCGTTATCCCTGGCCAGAAGTAATGACAAGCTATACGCTGTCCTGTGGCGCTGATCCCCATGTGACCACTGAAGGGAATCGCATGCCCGAGTTCCATCACTTTATCTCTATATGAGGTGGGAAGAACCAGCTGGTTGTGACCATTTGTTCCAGTTCCGGCCTTCCTGTATAAGAGTTTGTTCTTCATGAAATATTCCCCCTTGCTCGGAGGTGTGTGGCATTTGGGCAATTTTTTAAAACAGGGCTTGAGTGTCCTATCCTCAGCCTGCGCCTTCCTCATCTCCTCTGGATGAGCATTTATAGGTTCACCTTCTTCCTCCTTCTTCTGTGACCTGGTCTGCACTGTCGCCATGATCACAGGTTTCTCGGGATTCCCCAAGAAGACGTATCTACACCCCAATATCAGAGGGTAGATTGGTTCATCTATCACTGCTGCTCTGATTTCTCCCTCCACATAGCGAGTTTTCACCGTTATCCTTGCGATGGGAAGTGTCATGAGTGGTATGTCCTTAGTCGCCCCTTGTATTTCCACTGTTTCTGTGGTATACTGACTTGGGTCCACTAGGCTAGACTTCACAACTGAATCATAATCCAAACCTGTATCATAAAGGCACCTTATGGTGACCCCATTACAAATAACATCCTCACAAACTGGGGGGTGATAAGGTTCCTGTTGTCCATTAGGATTAACCTTTAATCTTCGCGTCCCCGACTTCATTGCAGCAATGTTTGAAGGTTTCCTTCTACAAAATTCGGTGTTATGGTTATCCTTCTTGCACCATTTACACCATCTTTTTCCTTGGTTCAACGGTTTTCTTTCATTGAACTTTTGGTCATTGAACTGTGAGTTTCTGTCGCGATAGTCATTTCTTGGCCGCTCAAAGTTTGTCCTACCTTTATTTCCCTGCTCTCTATTATCAAATTTATTAAATTGCTGTGGAGCTTTAAAATTGTCTATGTGCTTCTTTTTAGCACCACTTACCTCTGCCTGAGCTGCCTGATACCTCTCAGCAACATTTACAATTTCCCCCAACTTCTCTGCACCTTGTTCCATGAGAAATTTTCTCATGTCTGGAGCCATGGACTCTCTCAATTGCTCAATCATGATCATTTCTTTAAGATCTTGGGTCTTCCCCAGAGCCGTCCATTTCTCCAAATAGGTTTCTAGTCTAGCAGAGAATTGGTGGTATGTCTCCCCAGACAACAGTTTGGCATTTCTAAATTTCTTACGATAAAATTCACCATTCTTCTCGTACCTTAATAACAAAGCCTGCTTTAACATGTCATAATTGTCTTGGTCTTCCCTGTTCATTTTGGCAAATACTTCATAAGAAGTACCTCTCAATCCCTGTGATAGCTTTAAACTCCACCTCTCTCTCTCTAACCCATATGTAGTAGCTAATAACTCAAAACGTCCTAGGTACCCCTCTATGTCATCGTCTTTTTCAACAAAATGGTCTAAATGAAACCCCATAGCTGAGTTTGAGGCTCCCAGACTGGGCGTAGCATCTGAGGCAAAAGGGCTGGCACCATTTTCAGGAGCCGGGCCTTGTAATTCCAGCTCCCTTAGTCGTAATTCGTGCTCCCTTTGCAACCTTCTATCTTCTGCCTCCCTTTCGGCAGTCAACCTTTTTTCTTCTGCCTCCCTTTGCTGTCGTTTTTCTTCTGCCTCCCTTTGCTGTCGTTTTTCTTCTGCCTCCCTTTCGGCAGTCAACCTTTTTTCTTCTGCCTCCCTTTGCTGTCGTTTTTCTTCTGCCTCAATCTGCAGCCTCTTAATTTCTCTATCAGCCTCAATTTGTAACCTCTTCTCTTCAGCTACCTTTCTATCTTCCCTTTCAATATATTTATCACATTCAGCCGTTACATATTGAATTAAAATCTGACCATCCATTCCCATCTCCTTTGCGGTCAGCACAGCAGCTGATCGGAATTTTGCTAGCTCCGCCATACTTTTCAGACAATATAATAATATACAAGCTAAATCTCTAACCAGTAAATACACTAAGTACTTCTTATGACTATAGTCTAACTAATTCTAACTAACCAGTTAACTAATTAATTATCACTGGCTGTGAAGATTCACCAACTTTTATCTGCAGGGACACTTTTAATTTTAAAGGGAATTTCACAATTTTTTTCCCCTAATTTTATTTCTCCAACCAGGAGATCCTAATATTACTGTTGGGCTAATTATCCCTGGACAAGACCCCAATGTATGTAGTGGGTTTGATGGTATTGTATGATGGTGATATTACTAAATGTAATGTATGAGGCCAGCTGTGAAGGCTCCTGAGATAAAATGTAGTTGTGAATTGTCAGAAGGCCTTTCTTGCTACCACTACGACCTCACACTCAATTTTTTTTTTCCTTAATGAATGTGGCTATGTAAAATGTCTAGGGTAATGATATGTAATGTGGTGTGATAGTTATAGATACACCCACAGATATTTAAGCAGACTAATAATATTTAACAAATATTATAATACACTGAACTAACTCAAGAGTGTAAAATTTTTGATAGAATTATATTACATTTATTTGTTCTGGATCAGGTTTTATGTTGACCAGAACTTTTTTTTAAAAAAAAGATTTAAAATTTATGAAAGAAATGCATGGAATGTTACATAATAAATGCCAGAGTGTACATATATAAGTACTAGACTAGTTAGTTTTATTAAAATGTTCTAGTAGTCATCTACTTGGGAGGATAGTTAATGCTTGTGCTGTTGGGGTGGCCTCATCACACCTGTCTATATTGACTACACAGTGTCCAGTAAATTGCAGGAATTTTATGGGGTATTAGTAACTAAAAGGCGTTGGTGAACTTCCAGCAGACCAGAGGCTCACTCATCTTGCATATGTAGCTCTGGTGCTGAAATCTGGTGGTCCCACCTCTCCGTGCTGGCGGGCGATAATAGTGGTCTCTGTCACAACGTACTGCACAGATACACTCGAGTAAAATCACCAACTGAATGGACACCGCCTTGTTCACAACTGAAACTCACAGCTCTGCAATCAAAGTATTGGCTATGTGTCAAAATTCTATTCTCTACCCACGTCTGGACACAACACGGACACAACAACCACATCATACAGACAGGTCAGATCTCTCTGACCAAACAGCACATTTACCATGGTGGTTTTACATCAGATAGGTCCTCCCAGACTATAGATTCTGAAAAATATTTATTAGTTTCCTTCCCTAAAAGTGGATAGGTAATATGTTTCATTATTCTCAACACTTGATCTGTCTTTCCTAACCCTTGCTGGAGTTTATGTATATTGTTGGTCCCTAGACCCTGACTTGGGCGGGGGGTCTAGAGCAAATCCCTACTTGTTTGTAAGGCTAGATTATGATATGGCAGTATCAAATCACTCGAACATTAAACAATATTCAAAATATACAAAGAAATAATTTCAATCTTACCAGATTATGAATAAAGAACACAGAAATGCTAGCAAAACTCAGCTGAGCTGCTGGCTATAGTATGGCGTCCCTGAACTTATTTCACTTTCTTTCATTTGGAAATCACCACACTTTAAAATACTGTGTCTATCATCGAACAACTATTGAGGAATGGCCCCACTTGCGCGTCTGAGCGCCGATAAAATGATTGTCTGTGGCCAATCACTGCCTAGGTTTATTTCAAATTCAAATTTCCTACCCTAAAGTCATTTCAGTCATGCTTCAGTCAAGTATGGATGTTTATCTGTTAGTCTGTCCGTCTCTACTTGTTTTTTTTTTTTCAAAACGTACTTGATTTTTGAACCAACCTTTCTCTCCCCTCCAAAATTTTGTCGTTAAAAGTTATATTTAGACACAGCTCCCACCAATGTCCCTTCGCTTCCCTACTAAGTAGATTTGAACACCTGCGTCTCGAGGTCGTGTTTTTTTTGTGCAAATAGCGACACTTTTTATTCCATACAGTATGTCGCTGATGTGAACAACACTGTCTTTTGTCATTATCTTCAATATTATCTATCCGTCTGTAAAATTAAGAACATATTAGTTCACTGTTCAGAATGGGCCATCCGGCCAGCTAATTTTTATATTCCTAACATTAATATTACGAAAAAGTTACTTTTTAATTTTTGTAATATTCCAAACATCTGCGTTCTGCCGATGAATTCAAATCAAAGGCTTGGTATCGCAAAAGCGACCAATAAATGACTGTGGCGTAACATATCCACGGTCCCTTCTGTCGAGTTCCTTGCTTTATGTCAACTTGGGAAACGTGACTTTTCTCCGTTTCCCCCCCAATTGCGTCTCCTTAGCCTTTCTAGTCTCACGCAATCTTTCCAGTCATATTTTTTCCTTTTATCCGCCGTTCCCCTCCTGTCTAGCAAGTCAATTTTTATGGAGGGTGATGACCCGCGGTCTGGGCGATCATGTACTATCAGCAGCCTACGCATTATGTTTTTATCCTTACATGTTATCTTTGGAGGTATTTTACCGTTGTATCTCTGTCAATTTCACTACAGTAATGGTGCGGTTGAAAGACTTAACCGTACACTTAAACAACTACTACATAAGGTTACTGTTAAGCACCCTCATGACTGGGACAGAGCTCTCCCAGCTGTTCTATTTGCTTATCGGGAGGTACCGCATGAACAAACTGGCTTCTCTCCCTTTGAATTAGTTTTTGGTGCTCCCCAAGAGGTCCTATGGGACTAATAAAAGACTTATTAATTGACGCGGAGATGACTCAGGACACTCAGTCATCTTACGAGTACGTGATTAATCTTCGGAAGAACATTATTGAGTCTTGCCAGTTGGCAACAGCTTCTTCTGAGGCTGCAAAAGCTAAGGCTCGATCTCTACAAAATAGGTCTCGACGATTACGCCAATTATTCCCAGGCGACGAGGCTTATGTGTTACTTCCTCACAATAACAATAAATTATTGATATCTTGGAATGGTCCTTACAAAGTCATTGATAAAATTTCCGACGTTGATTACGTCTTAGATATCAAGGGACACAAAAAGATATTTCATATTAACATGCTCAAGCAATTTCATACACGTCCTGAACACTTACAGTCAATTTTTCATGAACTAGATGACAACACAGTATCTACTTGTTATTATTCTAACTTATCTGTCATCCAGGAAGAAGAATCTTCTTTTCCTGAGGTACAGTTACCGTTACCGGTACCAGTAGTTCAACCTACTGAATCTTGGCGGGATGTAACCATCTCTTCAACGGTTACACCGCAACAGCGTCTACAGATTGCTAATCTATTACAATCTTATCCAGATGTGTTGACCGACGTCCCGGGTCGCACATCGGCTATCAGTCATGACATTACTCTCAATGATGATACACCTATTCGTGTACATCCCTATTCTGTTCCTTTACATTTCCTTGCTAAAACTACTAAGGAACTTGAACAGATGTTGTCTCTGGGAATCATTGAGACTAGTAATTCGCCATTCTCTTCTCCATTAGTGATTGTCCGGAAGAAGGACAATAACATCAGACTATGTGTTGATTATAGAAAATTAAATGCTAAGACTATAGTTGACAGCGAACCACATCCACTTATCGACGACTTACTGCCACGTCTATCCAACGCAACTATATTTAGTAAGATAGACTTAACTAAAGGTTATTGGCAGATACCACTGACCGAAAAGGCTAAGTACTACACCGCATTTTCCACTCCACAAGGTCTATACCAGTGGAATGTGATGCCTTTTAGGCTTGTTAATGCGCCAGCTACCTTCATTCGCCTGATGCGACAAATTTTATCAGGTAGACCAGACGTTATTACATATATTGACGACATATGCTTGTTTAGTTCGTCGTTTGAGGAACATGTTTCGGGACTTAGATATGTTTTCGACACTCTAAGGAATTATCATCTAACTGCTAAACCTACAAAGGTGCAAATCGCGTGTAATGAGATAACCTTTTTGGGACATATCATTGGATCGGGATATATCCGAACGTTACCTAGTACAGTCTCCAAAATTCTAAACATAGCAGTTCCTCAGACGAAGAAACAGGTCAGGAGTTTGTTAGGACTTGTTCAATATTACAGTAGATTCATACCAAACTTGTCATCCATCACGGCTGTATTGTCTTCATTGTTAAAAAAAGACATGCCGGTGAAGGTGACATGGACTGGTACATGCAATGAAACTTTCAACAAAAATTATAAATTTGTTCTCGCATGAACCAATTTTAAGACTTCCCGATGCTTCCAAAAGATTTTTTCTTACGAACAGATGCTAGTAACTACGGCATTGGTGCATGCCTGCTCCAGAACCATGATGGCATTCTACATCCTACCTTATATATTTCAAGAAAGCTAAAGCCGGCAGAAACAAAGTATTCCACAGTAGACAAGGAACTTTTATCTGTGATATGGGCAATAACTAAACTCGAAAAGTTCTTGCTTGGTGCTCCCTTCACCATACAGACGGACCAACGTGCTGTAGCATCGTTGCGTCGATCTAACCATAAGAGCCAAAAACTCGCCAGATATGCAATCATCCTACAGCCATTTGAATTCTCCATTGAACATATTCCTGGCACTGAAAACATTGTGGCGGATGCGTTGTCACGTAATCCTATTGACGACGAATAATCAACATTAACATTCCTAAAACATATCAACTATAAAGGAACTAACCTTGCCTTCAATTTAAACTTTATAAACACTATATGCATCACAGAATTGAACTAAAAGACAATCAAGGTATACATATTGTCATTGAAACTTCGTCTAACGTCCATACACGATATATGAATATTCGTTGAACAATCATGGAACAATATCTGACGACAAGTCGAACTTATTATCCGATGTGCACTTAATTCTTGGATGCTGGGATAAATGACATTTCTTTCCAACGTAAACGTTTGAACATTTTTGCCTAAAAGAATTCATCAGGATCAAGACTACGGATGGATCATCATATCCTATACTAATTAATTAGTTAACTTAACTTCTTAATTGAATTATTATCAATAAAATGAAATGTGAGAAAAAAATGAAATGAAAGAACAAAAAAAGAGAACGAAATATAAAAAGAAGAAATTATGAAAAGAGAAAATAAATCTCACACAAGTATTAGATTAATGTTTTTTTTTTTAATGTACCTATACATTATTTAGTTAGTTAAATTAGATAGTTATTATTCACTAACACTTAACACACACAATTAAGTTAAACTTATATTCGAATTTCTTTCTATTTCTTCTCACTTATTTTGTTTTTTCTTCTCTCATAACATCGCGTTACATTAGAATCTTAATAATTTATCTCTTAATTTAATTAATTAATTTAATTTTAATTAGTCAAATTAATTCCTATATGACATACTAATACGACAGACCTTACTTTAATTTAATTCTATCATTCACTGTTAACATTGGACATTTTATTTAGTTGATATAATAATATGTATAATATTGATATATAATATGATTAATGTTAGACGACTATGACAAATAGTTAGTTGACATGACCACAACACGGTTCTACTCAGAACATCGTAGGCCATATGTCACAATTGTGTTAAATTTTTTGAAAAAATTGTTAAGTCGGATAGATCTTGAAAAAAAATCTATCGATTTTTTTTTTCCCCCGGTGTACAGGGAATTGTTACGGTATATGATATTAACGCCGTCTGCTAAAGGTTATCAGACGTGCAATTGTAAAGGTTAAGGCATTTAATATATTGCGATAGATGTTTCAATTATTGAACGCTCCATACACGATCGATTATGACGTGTATAGCGTTCTTTGGGTCACAGTCGGTAACTAAGAAACGCTACCCTTTGCTACTTGACCGCCAAGCTGAATAGCTGCGTTTTGTTAACCTTCCAATTCAATGGCATGATATAGCCATTTATATGTGCATTTATGATGGACCAGGGTCAGTCCCAGAACTCTACATGAGAGGAAACTTATGGAGGTTAGTGATTAACTAAATCCTTGGAAGGAGAAAGATAATCGTCTACTTTATACGAAGTAATTAGACTCACAGTCTCACTGTCGGCAGGTAGCCATTCTATCTGCGCGTGCATATAGCTGTGATGTTCTGACGACAATTACTGCATTGTATCCTTAAACGGACATTGACACGTAAAACAGCAGTCTACGCTATTGATTGATTGATGCATGTACCTCATGTGTGAATTGAACTGTTTATGTATGTGTGTAATCCATATTAAATTGTGAAGGACTCGAACCGGAGGCATTATTGATTGAATCACGTTACACCATTCAATCTTATGAATTATGCATTTTATATCAAGTTGCTGAGTTAATAAGATGAACAGTTGTTTACATCTTGATGCCAAGTTCAGACATTACGACAAACCAAAAATGAGGTTCACCCCATTCGCGTACGAATATTAGCACGATCAGAATTCAAGCAACACAACCAGTAACCACACACGAAAGTCCTTCAACAATGACGATGAAGATGTGATGATGATAATAATGATGATGATGATGGTGATGATGGTAATGATGGTGATGACGATGAATATGGTGATGATGGTAATGATGAAGATGGTGATGATGATGAAGATGGTGATGGTGATGATAATGATGATGATGACGATGAAGATTGTGATGATTATGACGATGAAGATGGTGATGATGATAATGATGATGATGACGATGAAGATGGTGATGATGATAATAATGATGATGACGATGAAGATGGTGATGAAGGTAATGATGATGATGGTGATGATGATGATGATGACGATGAAGATGGTGATGATGGTAATAATGATGATGACAACGAAGATGGTGATGGTGATGAAGATGGTGATGATGGTAGTGATGGTGATGATGATGACGATAAATATGGTGATGATGGTAATGATGAAGATGGTGATGATGATGAAGATGGTGATGGTGATGAAGATGGTGATGGTGGTGATGATGACGATGAAGATGGTGATGGTGATGATAATGAAGATGATGACGACGACGATGAAAATGGTGATGATTATGACGATGAAGATGGTGATGATGATAATAATGATGATGACGACGATGAAGATGTGATGATAATAATAATGATGATGGTGATGGTGATGATGGTGATGATGATGATGACGATGAATATGGTGATGATGGTAATGATGAAGATGCTGATGATGATGGTGATGGTGATGAAGATGGTGATGGTGATGATGATGACGATGAAGATGGTGATCGTGATGATGATGATGATGATGACGATAAAGATGGTGATGATTATGACAATGAAGATGGTGATGATGATAATAATGATGATGATGACGATGAAGATGGTGATGATGATAATAATGATGATGACGAAGAAGATGGTGATGAAGGTAATGATGATGATGGTGATGATGATGATGATGATGATGATGATGATGATGATGATGATGATGATGATGATGATGATGATGATGATGATGATGATGATGATGATGATGACGATGAAGATGGTGATGATGGTAATGATGATGACGATGAAGATGGTGATGATGGTAATGATGATGATGATGATGATGATGATGATGATGATGATGATGATGATGATGATGATGATGATGATGATGATGATGATGATGATGATGATGATGATGATGATGAAGATGGTGATGATGCTAATGATGATGATGACGATGAAGATGGTGATGATGGTAATGATGATGATGACGATAAAGATGGTGATGATGATGGTAATGATGATGATGACGGTAATGATGAAAATGGTGATGATGATAATAATGATGATGCTGATGATGAAGATGGTGATGATGATAATAATGATGATGATGAAGATGGTGATGAGGGTAATGATGACGATGAAGATGGTGATTGTCGTGAAACGAGTTGTGTAAACCCACTACTTTGTTAAATCCCTTTGTCGAGAGCCCAACCAATCAACGAGCACCGTTCACCAGTCGCTGAGCCAGAATAAATTACAAGAAGTTACGGCAGGAAAAAACTTAAGCCCTGTTTTTTTCGGATGTGGGTCGCGGCCATCTTCTTCACGCAATATGGCGGAAAAAACGGAATAAACTTAGGCTGTACGAGGCATGAGACCAAACTGCAGACAACCAATCAGCTTGCCCCGCCAGGAACCAACCAAACGCTTTCTTTTAGCTGTAGAATTTACTTCACCTGCCTATATAATCGGGCGGATTTTATACATAATCACACATCACCGACACGACGCCAGAGATACCGACCGACTGAAGAGGAGAAGCTGTCACCTTGATTTATAGCTTACCTGAGTGCATTGACCTGCAGCCTGCTTCACTAAGTTGAGTCAAAACCTGGCCGGTTTAAAAATCTTAGAGGGTTTTATTCGTGTCACCAAACCTGAGGTCGTATGTCCAGTCAATCCAGCTGCCTGGAACTTCACAGGAGCACAGAGATTGTACCTGAGATACATCTTTAGTCCCCCTCAGTCTTGGGTGGGTGTTACGTACATTTATTACCTAAGGGGGTAGTCTTCGGTCCTGCCAAATGTACGCACCAGTCTCAATATAGTTATATTATTTGTGCGGTCGAATGATTCGCGCACTGACGTGCACAAAGCAGTGTGAGTTGCTTTGGGACGCACGGGTAACCTAGTTGAGTAGTTTCTGACGTCATGATTTAGAGGGGCAACATGGACCTTGTTTATGTCCGTGATTGATATATTATTATTGTATTTCAAGGCACGTTTATGGAAGCCATTTATTCTAGTGATCTGTATTGGTCTTCAGGTCGAAACCAATAGCAGTAATGTCACGTAAGTTATCGCCCCACTTCTTTGTATGCTGTATTGTAAGGCCGCTCTTATACTTGTCTAGCGGGAATATGTTATTCCTAGAATGGACCTACAGAGTCGTTAGCCTTTAGGATTCGTATCGTAGAAGAAGGATTCCTACGAGTGGAAAGAAGTTAATTTGATTGCAGTATTCATATGTGTAAACGCCTTTATAGTAATGCCAAAGTCGTGGCATGGATACCGAGAGGTTAGCCAACATGAAATACTAACCTAGATGTATCTCTATGTATGTACCCTTAATATGATGTTGAACAGACGGAATGAGAATTGAAGTCTTGGATCGAGACAGTTTTATTGCATGAATGCAGGATTCAGTGGGTTTGAGATTTGTGTACCCAATTGGATGTCCTTCGTAAAGGTCAACGGACATTCCCTTGCTGTTAAAACCTAGTATGAATATTATTGGATTCTTATTACTTACGTGAGAGAGGATTTTAGATATGAATGACCAGAGATGTATCGTTTTATCGGAACTGTCACTACTATGTATAAATTGTTCATCGTACCTGTCAAGGAACATTGTACCGTCTTGTCAAACGTCTTCGTACCACGTAATAAATTATAATAACTTTACCGACGAGTTGAGTATGATCATGTTGGCCTGATTTGCCTTCCACTCGTTGAAGTTCTGTTGGATAGCTATTCATCTAATTTTCATTCTACATTCGCGTCAAGATGCTAGTACACTGGTACATCTGCTACTAGCTATCATGTTACCCGAAAAGAGCGCTCAACAGTAAATGGTATGCCAGTGTGGTCTGGAAATCAATAATTTCAAAGGAAACGTACCCTATACAAGTATCGGTTGAATGGAAGATTTGTACTTTCAAGGCGACAACATCTTGGAATCTACTGTGTTGGTGAATCACAGTCAACTTACGGACAGGGTCAAGGTCATCAATCAACATCCACGTCAGGTTGTACAGTGACTGTCTACCTTGGAATCACCTCTTCGTCAGTATTGCGTGCGAGCTGTGGTCTAATACTCAGAACGAAGTATTTATCCTCAAACGTACATCCACGGAGACGAGGCACATTGATTTTTTACCTGCACGCAAGATGAGTATAACGTGTTTTCGTTGTACACTTTATTACGTTTAGCTGTGCCTCATGTAGTTATGTCCACATTTATATTTTTCATGTTACATGTTATATGTGTTGTATTCTTCGTGGGAGGTAGGGAGGTAGATCTGTCGAACGAGATCCATCTCGAAGCCAATTCGGGCTCTTCGTCAGACGTTCTGTAGGGCTCATTTTGTAAGTTTCAATTGAGCGATAATTCCGGTACAAGGCTAGAAACCTTGCCGAAGTTCCGATCGCTAGTTGTCCCTTATAACAGTATCTGTTTAGCTGTTTCGTCACGTTTTTAATTGTTGTTTTCGTAGCTATTTTTACTTGTACCTTAGTTTCATGATGTATTTTGTATGTGATTATTGTCCGTCTAACCTGACTATCATTCAGTTTTTTACAAAGCATATGTTTTTACACTGTGGTGTCAATTGTCTTGTGCATTATTGGATCGTAGATGTCATCGTAATTTTTTACGACATTCTATTTTAGTTCCACATTTTTATTTTATTTGATTTCTACGACTGTAGTCATTTGTCTTGATTATCGTGTCGTGTCAGTATTGTGCTACTGTCTGTCACGTTATTGCTTTCACACCATTACATGTTATAAATTACATTATTAATTATTAATATTATTGCCTATTATATAACTTGATTTTACCGTTCTAGGACAGGAACGAAGACCACTAGTTGTAGTAACACTTTTAAATAGTATTATTACATAATAATATTGAATAATGTCTACCTTAGACTATTTCATTAAGCAAGCAAAAGCTCTTCAGATGGCTCCTGATGAAGTAAAAGCATTTGCACTTGCAGAATATAAGAAAGCTCAAGAAATAGAAGCCGAACAGAGAAAGTTAGAAACTTTAAGACTAGAAAAACTTCAATCTGAGTCTGTGGAGAATAAGAAAAAAATGAGACTAGCCGCTGAATTAGAAGAGAAACGATTTCAGCGAGAGGCAGAACAGAAGCAAAAGGAAATGGAAGAAAGACTTAAAATTGAAATGGAAGTTAAACAAAATGAAATGCAAAATAAACAGAAGGAAATGGAAGAAAGAAGATTAATAGCTGAACAAAATACATTACGACTTCAGCTTGAGATGGAAGAGAATGATAGAAAACGACAGCATGAACTGAAATTAGCAGAGTCAGAATATGGGAGACTTAGGTTAACTCAGGAAGCTAATTCTCAGAGAACTTTTGAAAGCCAAACTTCATCCAGACATGACCATTTTAAGGAAATTCACCTTAAATTACCAAAATTTAATCCCCCGTCTGATGACGTGATATTCTTCCTAGATAGGTTTGAGGCCACTTGTAGGTCTTATAACGTGGATAAAACACTGTATTGCACATATTTATCAAGGTTACTTACTGGGGATGCTTTAGCAGTTTATCATACTACCAGTATTAATGAGAAGAATGATTATAATGCTCTTAGAGCCGCACTTCTGAAGAAATTTCAAATGTCAGAAGATGAATACCGATTAAGATTTCGTACATTGCTACCGCAATCAAGCAGAAATTTCAGTGATTTTCTGTCACAAATACGACTCACCCTCGAAAGATGGATCGAATTATCCAAAATTGAAAAGTCGTATGAAGGTCTCTTCGATTTACAGATGCGCGATAAGGTACTATCGTCTGTAAATCCTACATTTCTCGCATTTTTACACGAACGGAAACCTTTATCAATGAAAGACTTAGAAGAACATGCAAAAAATTTTTGCACTGCTCACCCAACCATGGATCTGAGTAATGCACAGATTAAGAGTGAATTGCCTGTTGCTTTTGCAGCACAACAAAACAATTTTTCACGCAATCGTTCCTTTAGTACTGACAGGTATGTCAATAAGGGAAATAATTACAATTTTAACAATGATAACTTTTACAAAGGGAAGCAATTTCAACAATCTGCTCCATTTAATGTTTCTTGGAACCAAGCTCACAGATCGCGAGATTTTGGTAACAATAATTTTAAAAATAATCAAGGACATTATAATAAACAAAACTGGAGATCAAAATCTCAGGGTTCACAAAACAGACAATTTTTTGGAAATAAACCATTTAACCAACATCATAACGATCATTCTACAAATTATCGGACTCATCCAAATTTTAACTCAGGAAGAAACTACAATTGTAGCAATTTTAATGACAATAATCACAATCGATCGCGCCGACGAGATAGATCGTTGAGTAATACACATAGACATTCTAATGTCGCTTTAAGTGATACACAGGCTAACATTGAACAGGGTAAAGTAGCTGAAACTCACAATGCTATGTCTTGTTCTCTTGATTGTACCCAGGTGAAAGACTGTCCAGAATGCTCGACTCTTTTCCAGCCTAAGGCGATCACGACGCTGCGTTGCGGACATACCTTGCCTAGTCTACCTGCAGTCTGTACGGCCACTGCTGCGTCAGTACACCAGGGACAGGGCTCTCTTACGTTTAACAAGGGATTTGTCAATAACATTTCATGCTCTATCCTATTTGACTCAGGTTGTAGCACTGTGGGCGTCCGGACTTCGCTGATCAACCCAAGTTGTGCCACGGGCAGGGTTGTCAAGTGTGTGACTTTCGGTGGCACCATTGAAACATTTCCCACCGCTATTATTGACCTTAACACACCATTTTTTTTCAGGAAAGATCCAGGCATGTCTCCTTCCGAATCCAATTTGTGACGTAATACTGGGTCGCATACATGGTATTAAAGAGTGTACACCACAGCAAATTGCTGAATGGGAAGAGCGACATATTCAAACTGCAAATGCAGTAGTGACTAGAGCGCAAGCTACTAATATGTCGCATGATACACCTATTGAACCTACAGTTCATACTACTTGTGATGATGATGCTCCTATTTCACGGGAGTTGTTTGCAACATTGCAAAAGAATGATGATTCATTAAAAAAAATTTTTCATTATTTGAACAAAAAGAATACCAGCAACAAACTTGCAAAATCTAGACATGACTTTATACTTAAAAATGGGATTTTGGTTACAGTAATACGGGAAAAGGATTCATCCTTATGTTATCAGATCTTAGTCCCATCCTCTATGAGATCTCGTATATTACGACATGCGCATGACTCGCAATGTGCGGGCCATATGGGTTTTTCGCGTACCAAATCCAGAGTGCTTTCGGCATTCTACTGGCCAGGCGTCCATAGGGACATCACTCTCTACTGTCGGTCTTGTTTGATATGTCAGGAAGTTAAGGTACGGGGTCCATTTCATGCGGCTCCTATTCAAGCTGCGGACATCCCGATTAGACCATTTGATAAAATGGCTATAGACATTATTGGTCCAATGCTTCCATCTGCTAGAGGACATACGCATATTCTTACGTGCATTGATATGTGCACTCGTTGGCCTGAGGCCATCCCTCTCAAGAACACTTCATCTGCCAGTGTAGCAGAGGCATTGATGTTAATCTTCTCACGCATTGGTTTTCCACGGAAAATCTTGTCGGATCATGGGGTTCAGTTCATTTCTGAATCCATGTCTCAAGTTATGAAGATATTAGGTATAGACAGATCTCTTAGTTCTATTTATCATCCGATGTCAAATGGGTTAATTGAGCGTCTCAATAGGACACTCAAGCAGTTGTTGGGTAAGATGACCCAAGACCATCCCCAAGACTGGGATCGGGTCATACCCGCGGCTCTGTTTGCGTATCGCGAAGTACAAAATCAAGCCACGGGGTTTTCTCCATTCCAGCTAGTTTTTGGCATGCAACCACGCGGTCCGATGTCGTTAATCCACGACTTATTGGTTGACGAGAATATTGAAGAGGAAACTCAATCCTCTTATGAGTATGTGATCTCTCTGAGAAAGAGAATCATAGATGCTTGTAGACTAGCTACTGCATCATCTGAACAAGCCAAAGAAAAAGCTCGTCTATTTGCAAACAAGTATAGACGTCTTCGCCAGCTTATTCCTGGTGACGAAGCTTTTGTATTACTCCCTGCGCATAACAATCGTCTTTTAATTACCTGGAGAGGTCCTTTCAGGATCATCTCAAGAATATCCGATGTCGACTACATCGTTGATGTTAATGGTAAACATAAAACCTTCCACATTAACATGTTGAAGGAGTATTACTCACGTCCTGATTATCTACAGTCAGTGTTCCAGGCAACTGACGATCCTACACCTCCTATTCAACACTATTCTAGTTTTTCAGTCATCCAAGAAGAAGAATCTTCTTTCGATGATGTACAACTACCAATACCAGTTGTACCACTCCATTCCACTGAGAAATGGAATGATGTTACAATCTCATCTACTCTTTCGGCTGATCAACGTCAGCAAGTCTCTAATATTCTACACTCGTATGAGGATGTCCTCACTGACATCCCAGGTCATACGTCAGTCATCCAACATGACATTATTCTGACTGACGATACGCCTATTCGAGTTCGCCCATATCCTATCCCTTTACACTTTCGTGATAAGGTTGATAAGGAATTGGATGAGATGCTTCAATTAAATATAATTGAACCATCTTCATCACCATATTCTTCTTCTATGGTAATCATTAGGAAGAAGGACAACAATATACGTCTTTGCGTAGATTACAGGAAATTAAACAAAGTTACAAAATTCGATGCGGAACCGTTACCTCTTTTAGACGACTTATTGGAGAGGTTATCTCATGCCACATTCTTTTCGAAATTTGACCTTTCAAAGGGCTATTGGCAAGTGCCACTAACTCCTAAAGCAAAGCCATTCACCGCTTTCTCGACGCCACGCGGTCTTTTTCAATGGAATTTTATGCCATTCGGATTAATGAATGCGCCAGCTACCTTTGTACGCATGATGCGCCGCATATTGTCTCATCGTCCCGATGTCATTACTTATATAGATGACATCTGTCTTTTCAGTGACTCTTGGGATGAACATATTCATGGATTAAAAGCTTTACTGTCTACCTTACGAGATTATAACTTAACAGCAAAACCTTCAAAGGCTTTTGTCGGTTTTCATGACATCTCATTTCTGTGTCACCGCATAGGTCATGGTTTCATGTATACAGAAGACAGTAACGTCTCTAAAATTTTAAACATCTCAGCACCTAAGACAAAAAAAAACAAGTTAGGTCTATTTTAGGACTAATACAGTTCTATTCAAAATTCATCCCTCATTTGTCTACTATAACTGCACCTTTTTCGTCTCTACTGAAAAAAGGCACATCTAATGTAATAAAGTGGTCGCAGGATCACCAAACGGCGTTAGACTATATAAAACGATTTTTTTCAAAAGAACCTTTTTTGAGGTTGCCTAACAAAAATCTCACTTTCATTCTTCGCAGTGATGCATCTTCTTACGCTATTGCTGCAGTTTTGATGCAGGAATATAACGGCACCTTATTTCCGGTGATGTACGTGTCCAGAAAACTTACGGAGAGCGAACTCAAATACTCCGTTCTTGATAAAGAGCTCCTTGCATTGGTGTGGGCAATCACAAAACTGGAACGTTACCTCCTTGGCTCACACTTTGTGGTGGAATCTGATCAAAAAGCTCTTACCGCACTGAACTCTAAGAACGTTAAATCATCGAAGTCAGCGCGTTACGCTATAGCGCTTCAACCATTCAATTTTGAAATACGAGCTATTCCTGGAGTGAAGAATGTGTTCGCAGACTGTTTATCGAGATGCCCAAGCGAACTTGTCGAAACTAAACCACTTCCAGATGTTGAAACATCCTCACCGATAACATGAATAACTTTCTACATTTTCATTGATTGTACATCTATAAAGACTGATTATATAACTGAAGTATTCGTATAAATATATCTTTCAGGATATACTTACTTATGGATTATAACATTACTTCTTGTGTAGTAACGTTTTATTAGAACGGGAACAGTGGTATTAGAGTAACATTTTATTAGTACGGCAACATTGTTACTACAGTAACTTTTTATTAGTATGGAAACATTGTTAAAAGCGACAAATATACATTTGTTATTCCTATGGAACATATTACACTACATATCGTGTTCGAGAATATATTTTATCGTGTATGGAACATTGAGAACATCGTCTCGTCGATTACTAACTAGTTGTAACTGAACATTGACATTGAGTGATATTGGAATTACTTAGAATATATTAGTAACTGGTTATTTGTTAGTAATTAAGAAATATATAAATTAGAATAATTCAATTTAATCTATTTAATTACTTATGGATCACACATATACTAACTTTCTTAGTTGTCACGTAATACCTGCATTCACGGGTCTTAGTTATGATATCTCACTGTTAAGATCACTAGTCAACCATACTAGTGTTAGAAAACATTAAGTGTGTTGATTCTTAAAGTGTTTAATTTTGCATTGCTTCATTTTTGCACATTGTATTTTCAATTTTTCTGTTTTATTGATTCTCTTGTCATTGATTATCATCAGTGTTGCTGTTCATTTTCATTTTTGAAATCATATGTTTCAAATTTTTTTTAGAAAACTTAGTTGAATTTTATTATCATCTTTTTTTTATGGTTTTTTCATTTTCATTTTCAACTTCTTTTACTTCGAATATTACCACATCGTTCCAAAGTAGGTCGATGGTGGATGTGTGCTTTAATGCATACTATCATTTAGTTATATTGATTTCGTTTAATATTCTTTTCTTAATATGGTATAACTTTATGCATTTCATATATCTTGTTGTAGTTTTGACTCACCTCTCCCGGGTACTAAGTTCAAAAAAAAAATTAATAGAATTAATTTTTTTAAGGGGAGGTAATAAGGGAGCTGTTACGTACATTTATTACCTAAGGGGGTAGTCTTCGGTCCTGCCAAATGTACGCACCAGTCTCAATATAGTTATATTATTTGTGCGGTCGAATGATTCGCGCACTGACGTGCACAAAGCAGTGTGAGTTGCTTTGGGACGCACGGGTAACCTAGTTGAGTAGTTTCTGACGTCATGATTTAGAGGGGCAACATGGACCTTGTTTATGTCCGTGATTGATATATTATTATTGTATTTCATGGCACGTTTATGGAAGCCATTTATTCTAGTGATCTGTATTGGTCTTCAGGTCGAAACCAATAGCAGTAATGTCACGTAAGTTATCGCCCCACTTCTTTGTATGCTGTATTGTAAGGCCGCTCTTATACTTGTCTAGCGGGAATATGTTATTCCTAGAATGGACCTACAGAGTCGTTAGCCTTTAGGATTCGTATCGTAGAAGAAGGATTCCTACGAGTGGAAAGAAGTTAATTTGATTGCAGTATTCATATGTGTAAACGCCTTTATAGTAATGCCAAAGTCGTGGCATGGATACCGAGAGGTTAGCCAACATGAAATACTAACCTAGATGTATCTCTATGTATGTACCCTTAATATGATGTTGAACAGACGGAATGAGAATTGAAGTCTTGGATCAAGACAGTTTTATTGCATGAATGCAGGATTCAGTGGGTTTGAGATTTGTGTACCCAATTGGATGTCCTTCGTAAAGGTCAACGGACATTCCCTTGCTGTTAAAACCTAGTATGAATATTATTGGATTCTTATTACTTACGTGAGAGAGGATTTTAGATATGAATGACCAGAGATGTATCGTTTTATCGGAACTGTCACTACTATGTATAAATTGTTCATCGTACCTGTCAAGGAACATTGTACCGTCTTGTCAAACGTCTTCGTACCACGTAATAAATTATAATAACTTTACCGACGAGTTGAGTATGATCATGTTGGCCTGATTTGCCTTCCACTCGTTGAAGTTCTGTTGGATAGCTCTTCATCTAATTTTCATTCTACATTCGCGTCAAGATGCTAGTACACTGGTACATCTGCTACTAGCTATCATGTTACCCGAAAACAGCGCTCAACAGTGGGCTAACGAAACGATCAACAGCGGGTGTTTTGTGTCAACCAAACTAAGAAGGACAGATCTTTTGAGAGATGAGTACACATTAGTACCATTTCCGTCGGCAATTGTGAGCAAATTAACTGTCAGTGACGAAAAAGCAAATTAGCATAGCAAGAGACAAAGATTAACAGCATAGCTAATAAATGTTCATACTTAATTACCAGCACAGCTGATACATGTACTATAATTGAATAACACGCGGTAGCATAGTGGTTAGTGCACTGGCTTCCTAGCGCAGTGGTCTATGGTTCGTTCCCCAGATGAGGCGGAAAAATTTTTGCACAGCTGATATAATTTTTGTTCCTCTAATTGGAAAACTTGTTGTAATATATGTATATATCTATATATAAATATTTGTAAATCATATGTAAACTTACAAATTCATTACATTCCATTTTTCAATATTCACCCTTCAGCACAAGAGTAGATAGTGTATATACTAAATAAATAATAAGGAAATTGTATTTGAAGACTTGTCAATTTTATCATTGTTAAGTAAAATCTGTTTCCTTGTCTTAATATCACAGTTAGTTACACAGCGGAGGTGGCAAGTTATGTCGGTCTCCTCTCTACTAATTTTTCGAGATCCGATCATTCACAGCCGTAACTAGTTTGTGATACAAGTAGTTCTCTCAGACACTGGGACTTCACCATTTTCTGCAGAAATTCTATTTCTGTAATTGTCAGTACTATACTGATTCAAGAGCAAAATAAAAACCTCACGCCACACTGGGGGCTCGTTCCTGGGATATTTCTATATATCTTGAGCCATACTTAGTCTATTCATCTGTCTACTAACTCTATCTTGTGCTACCCATAGATAACAAAAGAAACACATTTTTGAAAAAATTCAATAATAGAATTTTTTATTATTTTTTTAGGAGGAGTACCATTTAGTACTCAGTAAATAGTTGATGCTCACAAAGTTGCACGAAAATTTTTTGTTCAATTAAATTAATTAGGTTTAATTACAATAATTTGGTTATAGTAAATTTACATACCCTCTCTAAGTAACGCCATGGCTGATCTAGTGAAGTTCAGAACTGCGATCATGCAGATGGGTAAGGAATTAAATATGACAGGTGATGCTCTCACTCAGTATGTCACAACAGAAGTGGACAAACACATGGATAGGGAAGAAAGAAAGTTGCAATTAGAGACTGAAGCAAAGAAATTAGAGGCTGATAGAGAAGCAAAGAAATTTGAGGCTGAAGAAAGGCGGTTGCAAGCAGAAGCTGAAAGAGAAGCCAAAAGACTGGAAGCTGAGAGAGAAGACAAAAGAATGGAAGCTGAGCGAGAAACCAAAAGATTAGAAATTGAAGCCAAGAAATGGGAGGCTGAAAATGAGGCAAAGAAAATTGAGGCTGAGGAAAGGAAATTACAAACAGAGAGAGACCATCAGTTGAGATTAAAAGAGCTTGAAATTCAGGCAAATACTGGCAATAATGATGGTAGCTCACCTCACTCTGAGAATAGCTCCATCCAGAGCACCTCAAGTGGGGCCATGAATTTTCATCTGGACCCATTTGTTGAGAAAGAAGACGCCATTGAGTAGTACCTGGATAAATACGAAAGACTTGCCACTACCTATGGCTTAGTGAAAGAAAAGTGGAGTCTTAAACTATCTCATGGATTGAGAGGTGTTGCCTACGATGTATATTTGAAGCTCTCAAGAGATGACCAGGAAGATTATGAAATCCTGAAGCAGGCACTGCTTGTGAGATATAAAAAAACCTCAGAATCATATAGAAAGAAATTCCGAACAGCTAAACTTCTTCCAGGAGAAAACTATCACCAATTCTTTGCTAGATTGGAAACTTATTTGGAAAAATGGAGTAGTTTAGGAAAGTGTCAGGATCTGAAAGAAATGATAATGATGGAGCAAGTGAAAGAGTCCATGCCTCAAGAAATGAGGAAATTTATCATGGAACAAGGAGCAGAGAGATTGGAAGATATTGTAACTGTTGCTGAGAGATATCAAGCAGCTCAGACAGAATTATTAGGAAATAAGAAGCAGGGTGAAAACTTCAAATCATCACAAAACTATACCAAATATGAACAAAAGGACCATACCACAAGGAACAAACAAAGATTTGACCAAAAGGACAAAAACCCTCTAAGATCGGATAAGACACCTTACCGGAAGGAAGGAAAGTGGTGTAAAACTTGTTTAATGAGTAACCACAATACTGCGGACTGCAGAAGGAAGAATCCTCCTCATCATGCTGCATGTCTTACAACAGGGAAGCAGTTATGGCAACAATCCAGATCAGGGAAAGCTCCAGGAAAATGGAGGAGAATCCTATCAATACTCATCCAGAAGAGATGAAAAAGGCTCAAGCATCAGACAGCACATTGAAGCCTTGTTTTGGCAAATTGCCTAAAGCACATAACCCTCCAGAGAAAAGAGACTTGTATATGAAGAATGGCCTACTATACAGAAAAGCTGGAACAGGACCTAAAGGGCATGGACAGCTAGTAGTGCCAAAACCTTACAGGGAGAAGGTTATGACGCTAGGACATGCTATACCCTTCAGTGGATAGATGGGAATAAGCGCCACTGGACAAAGGATAGCCTGTCACTACTTCTGGCCAGGAATCACAGAGGACATAAAGAGATATGTAAGATCATGTCCAGAATGCCAAACACTAGGACCAAGAAGAGAAATGCTTACATCTTAACCTTGGTTGATACTTGCTCTATGTGGGGAGAAGCAATGGCCATGTCAGCTATAGATTCAAAGCATGTGGCAGAGGCCCTGTTGACAATATTCACCCGATTAGGTTTCCCGCATCAGATATTGACTGACAATGGTTCTCAGTTTAAGGGAAAGCTAACACAAGAAGTATTCAGGATATTTCAAGCCAGGCACTATCATTGTAGTCCCTACCATGCCCAAGGGAACGGTCAAGTTGAGCGGTTCAATGGTACGCTAATTTCAATCCTTAGAAAGCTGGCGAGTGAAAAACCTGATACTTGGGATACATACTTACCCGCTGCACTATTTGCATATAGGGAAGTACCCGACAATTCAACTGTATTGGCTCCAGCTACATTGTTGTTTGGAAGACCAATAAAAGGTCCACTGGAAGCATTGCTGCGGACATGGACTGATGAAAAGGCAGAGGAAACCGTGACTTCCTCATACCAGTACGTCAACGAGTTGACATCTCGATTGAAAACAGGTTGGAAACTGGCCAATGATAACTTAAGACAGGCCAGGAGGAAGCATGCTGCGTACTACAACAAAAAAGCAAAGGATAGGGAACTGGAAGTGGGTGATAAGGTGTTATTTCTGTTGCCAAGCAGCAATAATAAATTGCAGATTGGATGGCAGGGACTCTATGTCATACTGGAGAAACTTTCCAGGACCAATTATAAAATTGACAAGAAAGGAAAGGAGAAGGTATATCATGTCAATCTTCTTAAAAAATACTATGACAAGGAATCATCAGAAGTTGCACATGTCATGACCCTAGCCATTGCAACAGAAATGCACGGTGAACCACTTCACTCTATGGAGTATCCACTCACAACTATCGAGGATTATGTTCAAGTAAATATTAGTGAACATTTAACTCCAGAGCAGAAGAAGATGGTTCAGAAAGTGTTGGAAACCCATGCTGATGTGCGCACAGATAAGCCAGGTCGTACGAATCTGTTAGAGTACGACATGAAGGTTACTGACCCTACACCAGTATGCATGAGAACATACCCTATACCCTATGCGAAAGCCCAAGCACTAAGAGAAGGAAGTTGATTATCTGTTGAAGGAGAAAATTATCTCGAAGTCAGACTCTCCCTATAGCTCAAGTGTGGTGCTATTAAGAAAACCGAGTGGTGTACACAGGTTATGTATTGACTACAGGAAGCTTAATGCTATCACAGAATCTCAGGTGGACCCATTACCTGACACCAACCAGCTGTTCTCTACACTGAGTAAGGCTAGGTATTTATCGAAGGTAGATCTAAGCAAGGGATACTAACAAATACCAGTGAAACCAGAAGTTAGGAAAATGCGGCATTTAGTACATCAGACGGACACTACGAGTTTAATGTACTACCCTTTGGGCTGAAAAATGCTCCCAGTATCTTTTCAAGAATGATGAGGAAATTATTGGAACCTCTACAAAATCCCCATATCACTAACTTTATGGATGACATTCTTGTTGCTACAAACACATTTGAAGAGCATATAATAGCGCTCTCCGTGTTGTTTGACAGACTGAGAGCCACTGGATTGACTGCACGTCCAACCAAGTGCTATATCGGTTGTAAGGAGTTGGAATTCTTAGGCCACACTATTTCTACAGGTCATATGTCTCCTGACCCAAATAATATAGAGAAGTTAAAGAAGGCACCCAGACCTCAAACGAAGAAAGATGTGAGATCATTCGTGTCATTATGTGGGTTCTATCAGAAGTACATACCCCACTTTAACTCTCTGTGTGCACCATTAACTAACTTAACGAAGAAAGGACAGCCTGATAAAATCCAATGGAATGCTGATTGTGAAAAAGCTTACACAGAGCTAAAAGCAAAACTAACCAGCAAACCCATCCTTACGCTACCCGATATCACACAGGAATTTGTATTAAGGACGGACGCTAGCAGTATAGGTATTGGTGCAACTCTCTTGCAGCAACCAAAAGCCCAGCCGGAGGAACTTTTACCAGTCGCCTACGCCAGTAGGAAGCTGAATGCAGCTGAGTTGAACTACTCGACCATAGAGAAAGAATGTTTGGCTCTAATTTGGTCCATCGACAAATTTTCACCTTACCTGTATGGGACACACTTCATTGTCCAAAGCGATCATCAGCCTTTAACTTTCTTGGCTGCATCTTACTTACTTAGTCGTTCCCCTTCTACCGTGAGGTGTAGAGGTTTGGAAGAGAGAGCGCCAGACTATCCTATCGGCTGTCTTCCTCCTGGCCTGGTTCCATTCTAGTCCTCGGTCCTTCAAAGATTGTCTAATGTTGTCCTCCCAGCGAACTATGGGTGTTCCTCGGGGTCTGGATCCTTGGCTCTTTGTTTCCCATGCTTGTCGTGGTATCCGATCTTCTCCCATTCTGCATCTAAAAAGTTAAATTCGAGATTGTTAAGGTGGAGTCTGCTTCTGGCGCCTTATTCCTTTACCGTGAATTACATTCCGGGAAGAGACAATGTAGGAGCTGATTTTTTAAGTCGACACCCTATTACTATGGAAGGACAGACGCAAAAGGATTAACTACAGCAGGTGTTTACACGTCAGCTATGACAGGTCACAGCTAGGAAAGGATGGGGCTATGTCGTGAAACGAGTTGTGTAAACCCACTACTTTGTTAAATCCCTATGTCGAGAGCCCAACCAATCAACGAGCACCGTTCACCAGTCGCTGAGCCAGAATAAATTACAAGAAGTTACGCCAGGAAAAAACTTAAGCCCTGTTTTTTTCGGATGTGGGTCGCGGCCATCTTGTTCACGCAATATGGCGGAAAAAACGGAATAAAATTAGGCTGTACGAGGCATGAGACCAAACTGCAGACAACCAATCAGCTTGCCCCGCCAGGAACCAACCAAACGCTTTCTTTTAGCTGTAGAAGTTACTTCACCTGCCTATATAATCGGGCAGATTTTATGCATAATCACACATCACCGACACGACGCCAGAGATACCGACCGACTGAAGAGGAGAAGCTGTCACCTTGATTTATAGCTTACCTGAGTGCATTGACCTGCAGCCTGCTTCACTAAGTCGAGTCAAAACCTGGCCGGTTTAAAAATCTTAGAGGGTTTTATTCGTGTCACCAAACCTGAGGTCGTATGTCCAGTCAATCCAGCTGCCTGGAACTTCACAGGAGCACAGAAATTGTACCTGAGATACATCTTTAGTCCCCCTCAGTCTTGGGTGGGCTAACGAAACGATCAACAGCGGGTGTTTTGTGTCAACCAAACTAAGAAGGACAGATCTTTTGAGAGATGAGTACACATTAGTACCATTTCCGTCGGCAATTGTGAGCAAATTAACTGTCAGTGACGAAAAAGCAAATTAGCATAGCAAGAGACAAAGATTAACAGCATAGCTAATAAATGTTCATACTTAATTACCAGCACAGCTGATACATGTACTATAATTGAATAACAGCACAGCTGATATAATTTTTGTTCCTCTAATTGGAAAACTTGTTGTAATATATGTATATATCTATATATAAATATTTGTAAATCATATGTAAACTTACAAATTCATTACATTCCATTTTTCAACATTCACCCTTCAGCACAAGAGTAGATAGTGTATATACTAAATAAATAATAAGGAAATTGTATTTGAAGACTTGTCAATTTTATCATTGTTAAGTAAAATCTGTTTCCTTGTCTTAATATCACAGTTAGTTACACAGCGGAGGTGGCAAGTTATGTCGGTCTCCTCTCTACTAATTTTTCGAGATCCGATCATTCACAGCCGTAACTAGTTTGTGATACCAGTAGTTCTCTCAGACACTGGGACTTCACCATTTTCTGCAGAAATTCTATTTCTGTAATTGTCAGTACTATACTGATCCAAGAGCAAAATAAAAACCTCACGCCACAGTGATGATGATGATGATGATGATGATATGGACTACCTTGCGCTAGATTATTGAATCCGTATTTCTGTTCTTTTTTTCAGGGTATGGAGGCTGATAGTATCTCTGGCATCCCGTTGTGGTTTCGAAGCTCTCAGAGAAGTTTCTTCCGACGCTGGGGAAACAGTAATTGATGCTGTTAACAGTTTCTTTAACTCTCTAAGCGACAGACTTGGCTAACAAATGATGTACGGTAGTGAGAATTCAATTCACGCACATGCTTGCAACCAGATTGAGGACATCGCGTGGAAGCTGTTACTACAGTATTTACTGGAACAGCTAGCTCAACAAATTTCTTTTGTAATTTAAGAACCAAGTTGCCATTTTATGCTGTCACAAATCTTGCTTAGTATACACTCTCTACTTTTGATTCATTTGTAGCTCTTCAGCTTAGCTGTCTTATGCGTATTTTTTTTTTAAATTTCCGTCATTTGTGAAAATTAATAATTTATTTCATTTACTAAAATAAGTTTGTATTCAAGTTATGCTGAAGCCTTGTTATTCCAGCCATTTTATTCTAATGATGTCATACTCCCCCCCCCCCCCCCCCCCCCCCCCGGGTCTCCTGGGTAGTGAGATCGTATGCCTAGCCTTCTCGGATAAGGTCGAAAAAATAGGATGTCTCGTGTGCAAGTTGCGCACGTTAAAAATCCCACGGCAGTTGGAAATCGTAAAGGCCGCTGCCCTGGCAAAATTTAAAACTTACAAACCTACTCACCACAAAAATATTTATAGAATGTGTGATTCCTATATATACACACATTGGGATTCTCGCCGGTGCTACGGAGTTCGTGCACTGTGCTGAGATCTTCCTTGTGTGTGATCTAAAGGAGGAGATCGGAGCACTGATGGAGTTGTCCGTGTGCAATTAATATAGTCCTTAAAACCAAACCAAACCAAACCGAACCGAACCATGTTATTCCAATGCATACATGTTTTATTTTTTTTAAAGTAAGAATGTCTGTTTTATCAACATGATCAGAAGGTTCTTGCTCGTGAGTTCTTGCTTCGTTTGTTTCAACTTCTTCGTAAATTATGTTTTAAATTTTGTTTCGTGTCTGAAGCTGCTCCATTATTGTCTATAGAGGACAGTGCTATAAATCAGCGGTAGGCAGCCCAGCAGCTGTAGTGATCTACTTTAGAAACACAGAGCTCTCGAAAGATCTACTCTGTTTTATTTTTAAATATTTTGTATGTGGGATTACAGGTTTCCGAGTATTTGGGATTTTGGATAAGTCTAGCCTAGTGCTTCTTAACCAGGGGTGCATGCACCCTTGGAGGTGCGAGACCTACCTTCAAAGGGTGCGAGACATGCCAGTTATTTTAGAAGGCGAACCATCATAAACAAACTAAAATACACAGAACGCATATGCATTTGTACAAAATAGACTATTGACGACGTGAATTCAGTACCGTAGCTTCGTAACATTTTGTACCTAACACTTTCTCAAATCAAAATTGTATCTCTTGTTCTCATTTCTGGCATATTTTGTGAACTAGAAGACAATTCTTAAGACGCTGTAATAGGGTGCGAGGCTTCTTAAAGATGCTGTAATGGGAAGCAGGACCTCTGCAGGGTTCAGTAACACTGGTCTAGCCTACATGTTACTTTTGGGGCGCGAGGCTTCTTAAGATGTTGTAATGGGGTGCGAGGCTTCTTAAGATGCTGTAATGGAGTGCGAGGCTTCTTAAAATGTTGTAATGAGGTGCTAGGCTTCTTAAGACGCTGTAATAGGGTGCGAGGCTTCTTAAGACGCTGTAATGGGAAGCAGGCCCTCTACAGGGTTCAGTAACACTGGTCTAGCCTATATGTAACTTTTATCTCTGCCGCACAATCTCCTTCCTGAAGTCCCTTCAACAGAGAAGTGGAAAATTACAACTAAACATTTTTACCTAATGTTTATCTTTAATTCAAAGAAAAGATCCCTTTCCATCTTGTACAGTTCACGAATAAATTAAAGTTTAGAAAGCTAGCTGACGGATCCTCGCTGTAAATGTGCTGATAGTACATTTAAACCTGGGGATTCAACGCTTTTAAGCACGGGTGGGAGAGGGCTAGTCAGAAATTTACCTAGGTTAAAACATTCTTCCCCTTTCCCCTCTGTCACCTAGGGATCTATCAAATGATGCCTTGTGATCATACGGCAAGGCAAGGTCGTCAGGTTGCAGACCGCTGCTATAAATAATCTAGTTTTTGTAGAGGTTGGTGTTTTGAATTATCTAGTCGTATGCCACCTAGTTCCATTTTGTATTTATGGAACATTTTAGACAAAGAAAGGAAATCTGGAATCTTTTCTGTTTTTTTTTTTTAAACACAAAAATGTATCTCTTTTTTGGCGAGAAGCGCCCCGTTCAACTTAGACACGGTATCCCTCAGTTATATTAGGTCGCACGTTCAAATTTAAGTGATCTTGTGATCTGGTTAATTGATATATATTGATCTGGAATTTTGATTATGCCCGGCAGGTACAATGTGGACTAACTTAACATGTAAGATGTCCGTTAACATAAATTTAACGTTAATTTTGCATGCACCACTTTCCTATATAATTTCATAATATATTTTTATACGTTAATATTATATGAGCTGTCCATTGGTAGGACTATTCTCTATCAAATGATTAAACTATATCTCTTGATTACAGCCTATTACTTTTTTGAGTGTTCAGTGTGTTACTGATTTACGTTTTCCGCAGGTTACTGTTTTGAGTTGTCAGCTTGTTACTGTTTTGAGATGTAAGCTTGTTACTGTTTTGAGATGTAAGCTTGTTACTGTTTCGAGTTTTAAGCTTGTTACTGTTTTGAGTTGTCAGTCTGTTACTGTTTTGAGTTGTCAGTCTGTTACTGTTTTGAGTTGTCAGTCTGTTACTATTTTGAGTTGTCAGCTTGTTACTGTTTTTAGTGGTTTGTCTGTTACTGTTTTACATAGTCAATCTCTTAATTTTTTACACTGTCAATCATTACGGTTTTACGTTGCCAATCTGTTACTTTTTACGTTGTCAGCCTGTAACTGTTTTACGTTGTCAGTCTTTTACTATTTTGAGCTGTCATTCTGGTATTGTGTTACATTGTCAGTCTGTTACTATTTTGAGTTGTCATCCGGGTACTGTTGTGACCGAGTGGTCACACTGGACAGTCTAGCTGTCCCATGATCGTTGTTAATCTCAGTTCTTCTATCCTACATGCGTATCATAATATCAAACGTTATTGACATTCATTTCAAACAACACTTGTCAAGGATACTTGTTGTTGCTACAGCCACTGTTCTCAGGTGTATTATTTTTTTCTTCTTCAGAATTGTTCTAATAACACTGGATTTGTACGAAGACAGTAATTGTCACTTTTATGTCCCCATCGTTAACAATATAAACCTTCAACTCTCCATGGAACATGGACCATCAATGAAGTCATGCCAAGGTTTTGTGTCCTGCCTCGTCCGGTTCAAAGTCTGTCCATGTGCTCTTCCTTCCTTTCATGTCTGTCTCCATTTCCTTTCTCCAGGTTTACGTGTCTCCCTCTATCTTTTTACCTTGAAGAACACAGAACCTGCCCTGTAATGCTATCAATGGAGTTCAACAATATGGGTCTTAATTACACCAGGGTCCTCTTTTCCACCTCTTGTTTCAGTGGCAATAAGCATCGCTTTATTAGAGCGTTATTCCATCTCCACTTCTGCTTGCTTGGAGAAAAACGCGGTCACAGTTTTTGGGTTACAAGTTGAAAAGTAGGATGTATCACTTTAAAAATGAAACTTTGCATGATGATTGAAACTGTTTACTGTAAGATATTGTGTAGGGGGATAGATCAAACTATATAATGTCGATTTATGACCGCTAATCAATTTTGGCCAAAAGTGGAGATGGAAAAAAACAGTGTTAAGTGATCTAATTCTTGTCAACATTTAAACATTAGTGATCTGATGACACCATTTCAATTCTTATGCTCAACGCAAGCACCTTCATGGTTTTCGGTTCTTCTGTTCAAACAATCCAGGAGTCAAATATAGAGATTTTCCTTAAAAAAAGCAGCGGTTACTCAGCAACCCAGATTAGCTTTCTGACAGTAAGGTACTAAGCTACTTCGAAAGTTGTGTTAGTTGGTAATACATCTCTCGCCGCAACATGAAATGCCATGTAAATACGGTCATAAAGTGTACTAAACACTGAATCGATTCAGTGTTTCGCTTTGCCAGATTTCAGCGGTGAGTTTTTTGTGAGCTGGCAGTTACAGCGGACCGCACAATATAGTCTGCCTTGTATCGGCTAATAACGTCCGGACAGGTTGGCAGTTTGCTAAAGGGATTGCACCAATATTCTACCTGAAGCCAATAACGTTTCGTGGTTTGTCTCCCTTGGTTTAACTTTTTTTTAAACCTATGTTAAGTGTAATTAAACCAAAAAAAAGTTAGTTGCTTATCCTTTACAGGACGTGGCAATCAACCCCAGCTTTTATTGGCTGTTTGTGATTTATCTAGGCAATTTTTTTCATTCAGTAGTTTGCCATTGCTTTCTGAATGGTACGGCGCTTATACCATTGTTAAAAATCCACACAAAGCGATCTGCTACCAAACCGCCTGCAGCAGGTTTCGAACCTGGTATATCTGGATTATGAAACTGCGTTCATATCCATTAGGCCACAGACGCCGACAATTAAACAAACAAACATTAATATAACAACCAACGGGCTGATCACCCGTTTGCCAGTCACTTCGATTACGGAAACAACAGCAAATGGATTGATTTGCCGTTGCCCTAAAGACGCCAATAGGCGTGATGGGAAACAATGGCAGAGAAAACCTATCTGCTGTTGCCCTAAGACGCCACTAGGCGTAATGGCCACTGACTGCTTTGACGGTCGGTGGCTAAGGACGGAAGAAGAAGAATTAATATAACAAGTGAACTTGTGTTTTCGATTACATCTATCTATCTATCTATCTATCTATCTATCTATCTATCTATCTATCTATCTATCTATCTATCTATCTATCTATCTATCTATCTATCTATCTATATATATATATATATATATATAGATATATATATATATATATATATATATATATATATATGTTTCTCTAACTGTGTCTGCCTGTCTGTATGTTGGCCTGTTAGTCTGCTTGTATGTCTACTTACTTGCGTGGCCCTCAGCCAACCTGTATGTTGGTCTGTCTGTTTGCTTGTCTGTCTGCTTACCTGCCTCTCTGTCTGCTTGTCTGCCTAATTATATACCTGCATGTATGTGACAAGTCAAATCTTCATCGTTACATTTTCCTGTGACCTCCTTCAATTCTCTCCTGTGCCCTTTCTTTTTTTCTCACCCGCTTCTTATAGCATATTTGCTCGCTTTCATCGACCAAGGTTGTTTTATCATATATTGTCACTCTCTACGGTTGCCTGACCGATACCGATCGACGTGTTTGTGTGATTATGCGCTAACCAGACGGATTAGTAGTCTACATTCAGTGATATTCTTATTGTTAACCCATACTTTTTGTCTGGGAAGGTAGATAACAACCATTGATACGTGGCCGATTTCACTGGGATGTCGGAAGATGACAATTTCGTTAAAGATTAAGATTGGAAAGTTATGCAACTATTTCGATAGATTTACTTCGTTGTAATAATCAACTACGAGAAAGTAACATCTTGGAGGAGATTATCAGCGATAGATCTGTGATGCAGTGAGTTGGTAAACACAATAAGTAACAACAGAAGTGGCAAGGCCTTGTATGGTCATGGAGTTTGAAAATACTATGTAAAGGGAAATATCATGTCATTTTATAGTAATCTTCTACATGAGAGGGTGGGGAATAAACCCCTACAAATATCAGATTAATGGTTGTTTTGGCATGAAAATGCTTAAGATATACTGCTCCTTATTGGATCTCTCTTCAGCGAAGCAACACATGGGTGTGGGTGAAAATTTCGCTTATAATCTACAGCGTTGTAAGACTATTGCACTGACTTCCAGTTTCGTCAAGGAGAAATCAAAGGTAGCCAGGAACACGGAATATTCGGACACCACTATAGGACAGGCCGTAAGATTGGAAGTGAATTTTAAAATTAGAAGGGAGTAACTCCAGAGTCATCACTTTGCGCGTTAAGTTCTTGGATCCTGCTTCAAGTGCACCCAGTTCGACACATAACCCACGCGAAGAGACGGCATCTTAAATCAGTTGCCCGAATATTCTGACGGTTCCTTTGCAAAACATCTGTGTTCGCCCGATAATCGGGGTAAATTGTAATAAGTTCATTATATCATTTTATATTTGCATTTTGACATGTATAATTTGCTTGTGGATGTACAAACTGGCAACCTCCGCACTGCAAATAACTTGACACATGAACCACCACTGCAAGAGCTGGTGACTGCTTCGTGCGGGTTTCTCACAAGAAACCAGCAGTTAAGGTGTCCCTAGGTGCTATAGAGAGCAGGGCGTGGATGATGCTATGGATTCTATGGATGTTTTCCATTCCTGCCGTAGCAATCCGTTCTGAACTTTCCGAAGCATGGCTTGAGAGTCTGACAATATAACTTCCCTGGTTGATGAAGTTTCAGACAGCCACCTCAGTGCTGCAGTAACTGCGTCTACCTCCATTCTCATGCTGGAGGTTGTTGTCATGTAGGCTCCACTCTGTTCAGAAACGACCCTGCCCTTTATTCTCGCAGAGAAGCCCCATCCTGATTTTTCACCACGCACTACAGACCCATTGTACAGCTAAGTACCACAACAGTGCAGCCAATGAACAATTACAATTTTGTTTTCTAAGAAATATCCACCTACAATTTAAACCGTCAAATGTGGAAAATATCAGTGCTTCAATTTGTATAAACAACTTTATTTATTTTACATAGTCAACCCATAAGTGATTATTAAACCTATCTGTAACTTTATATCTATTGTTAGATTAACCACTATTGAGTGAATTGTATGTCTACACCCGTTTGACTCATATTGTTTTAAATACATAACCACAGAGAAATTTGTAAATTAATAAGGCAGAATCACCTTCAGCTGAGGGCTCAGACAATACGAGTCAATATTTCCTCACAGAAGGGACGGGAGAATAATAAGTTTACTACAGTTTACATTATCCGAGTTGTTATGCTTGCTTTTTAAAAATCCTGTGAATCTCCCTTAAACAGAAGCATCATTCTTCAATTTTTATCTCTGCCAAGAATAATTTTGAGCAAGTTGATACTTTTCAATTTCATTTTTATACTCTAAATGTGGCCATTGTTTGACCACTATTGCAGACAATACCATCTATCAACCTACCTGTCTGTCTGTCACATCATTCCTCCTTTCTTGTCAAGCAACTGTGGACAGTGGTTGTCCATGTCAGTCCTCACCATCATCATCATCATCTTTTTCCTTGCCACGGAGCATTGAGCCACTACTGCAAGCGGTCCCTTACAGAGAACTTGCACCAAGAATTCACATGCTCTTGCTCCAAGAATTCACATGCTCTTGCTCCAAGAATTCACATGCTCTTGCTCCAAGAATTCACATGCTCTTGCTCCAAGAATTCACATGCTCTTGCTCCAAGAATTCACATGCTCTTGCGCCAAGAATTCACATGCTCTTGCGCCAAGAATTCACATGCTCTTGCGCCAAGAATTCACATGCTCTTCCGCCAAAAATTCACATGCTCTTGCTCCAAGAATTCACATGCTCTTGCTCCAAGAATTCACATGCTCTTGCTCCAAGAATTCACATGCTCTTGCTCCAAGAATTCACATGCTCTTGCTCCAAGAATTCACATGCTATTGCACTGGTGGTTTCTGTAGTAATTCGTTTTAATGATGAGATTACCAGCCCATACACAACTTTTTATTAGCCGCCTTTTACGACATGCCCGAGTCTTATTTTGCTCTTTGTCTTATTACAGACCCCCGGGACCTAAAAGGGGGGGGGGGGGGGGCTTCCTCATACAGGATTACATTAAATATATTCAGTACGCTTGCAGTTAATAAATATTTCGTTTACGAATAATTTCCGGTACATGCCGGGCAGTACATGAATTTCACAGCGAGAGATAAAGCGCGAGACAGAGAGACAGACACACCGACGGGCGGTCAAACAGATAGCAGACAGACAGACAGTTTGACGGACGAACAAGCAGACGATCAGACAGACAGTCGGACGGGCGGACAGACAAACGGACTGATAGACAGACAGACAGACATAGATAGATAGATGCGACAAACTGTACAAACCTATTCATGATAATATATCCAGGAAGCATGACGTAATTTTTCTTGCGGCTCATTACCTCAACTTGGGTAGTTTTGTAGAGGCTGTATATGCCAGACCAGGACCAGCTAGACTTACTCACGCCTGAAGCTTTTTTTTTTAAACAGCAATTACCAGTCCATTATGTTTGTCATATATGACAAGTGAGCATCCTGTCGTTATAAACGTTCAGGGATCATAAGAGACAAAGGTTATAGTAATTTGATTTCCTGTCCCAAGAGTACACATTCCGTGAGAATTATAATTGTGTTGTTGCCTCCAACTTGTGAAACTTTGGATTTGATCTCATTATCATCATCCCCATTATCACCATCATCATCATCACTATCATCATCATAATCACTATCATCATCAGCATCATCATCATAATCATCACCATCACCATCATCATCATCATAACCATCATCATAATCACCATCATCATCATAATCATCATTATCATCATAATCATCACCATCATCATCATAATCACCATCATCATTATCATCATCATAATCATCACCATCATCATCGTCATAATCACCATCATCATCGTCATAATCACCATCATCATTATCATCATCATAATCCTTACCATCATCATCATCATCATCATAATCACCATGATCATTATCATCATTATAATCATCACCATCATCATCATAATCATCATCATCGTCATAATCACCATCATCAGCACCAGCATCATCGTCATCGTAATCACATCATCATCATAATCAACATCATCATCATAATCACCATCATCATCATAATCATCATAATCACCATCATCATAGTCATCACCATCATCATCATCACCATCATCAATACCATCATCCTCATCATCAGCCTTCACAACAGTTGATGGAGAAGACCTTGAGCTGATGATACAAGACCGGAAGATGTGGCAAAAGTTTGATAAACACCTATGGTCGTTGGGGAACTGAAATGTGATGGTGATAGTTGCTGTCACATTTGTAGAATGTAGGAAGAGAGGGAGCAGAAGGTAGTTTTTTAAAACAGTACCAGCACAGGTAAAAGGTAGTCCCATAGAAGATATTGCCGTAGGTGAGTGAAGTGTTAGAGATTTCACCATACTAGATCCAGCAGGGTGACCAGTTCTCTTCCTCGCTGCCTTTTCCTTCCATCACTCAGTCAGGTACCCATTTACAGCGTCCAATTGCGTGGTTAGAGCGCTGGCATCACGCGGCAAAGGTACCGGGTTCTAATCACGGTACCGACACACTCCAGGGCTACAAGCACATGTACAATACAGGTATACCTCGGAGATATTGCAGGTTCGGTTCCAGACCACAGTAATAAAGCGAATATCGCAATAAAGCGGGTCACACCTATTTTTTTCGCTTCCCAGTGCATATAAGAGCCTAAAATCATGTTTACACTTTGTCTATTAAGTGCGCAATAGCACTGGGTCTAAAAAAAATGTACTGTAAAATTATAAATACTTTATTGCTAAAAAATGCTAATCTTCATCATCTGAGTCTTCAGCGAATCGTAATCTTTTTGCTGGTGGTGAGTCTTGCCTCGATGTTGATCGCTGTTGACTGATCGGAGTTCTGGTGGCCGTAAGTTGGGGTAGTTGTGGCAGTTTCCTAAAATAAGACAACAATGAAGTTTGCTTTTGATTTAAAGTGAGAGACGTGCGACTCTTCCTTTCAAATGAACACTTAGGGGCCATTGTGCGGTTATTAATAGGCCTAATTTCAATGTAGAAACAATGAAACAGTTGGAAATATTGCGAGAATTCCCAGAATGTGACACAGAAACACGAAGCGTGCAAATGTGGTAAGCAAAATGGCGCGATCGACATGCTCGAAGCGATGTTCCCGCCAAAATCTATCGGAAGAAGTAGGTACGTTCTAGATAAAAAAAACATGAATAATTTGACAAAAAGCGCAATATCTTCGAAGCGCAATAAAGCGAAGCGCAATAAAGCGAGGTATACCTGTCGTTTATTAGTCCAGGCAATAACATACCAAGATTCTTAGCCAGATATTTCCGCTCTAGATATGGGTTCATAGATCAGACAGCAACACAAACGGAATAGGTTCATTGACAAGGTGAGCTTATTGATTCTAAGGTCAGACACCATTAGGTATTCTAAAATGAAACATCTTCACAGATTATATAATCATACAGTTTCACTGTTTCTAAAATCAGACAGTGTCAAGATTACAAGATCAGATAGTGTCACTGATTCTAAGATCAGATAGTGTCATTGATTCTAAGATCAGACAGTGTCATTAATTCTAAGATCAGCGACGCCAATTTCAAGATCAGACAGCGCCACTGATTACAATATCAGACAGCGGAGTTGATTCCGCCGCGGTCAGACAGCGTAGGTGATTCCACTGTCAGATAGCGTAGTTGATTCCATAGTCAGACAGCGTCGTTGTTTATGCGGTCAGACAGCGTCAATGGCTATGCTGTCAGACAGCGTCATTGGTTATGCTGTCAGACAGCGTCAATGGTTATGCGGTCAGACAGCGTCAATGGCTATGCTGTCAGACAGCGTCAATGGTTATGCGGTCAGACAGCGTCATTGATTATGCGGTCAGACAGCGTCAATGGTTATGCGGTCACACAGCATCATTAATTCTAAGACAAGTTCCTCAGGATTACATTTACCTTTTGATCAAACAACGACAACTTGATTATATACACATTTATATTTAGCTCTGATATTTCGGGTAAGGGAAGAATGAGGTGGAGTGATGGTTAGAACTATAGAACTGCTGAGAAAACTAGTTCTGGCGGAGTGGAAGGAGTGTTTCACGTCTCCATATATTCTGAGATAAGGGATATTTATTACTCCGCCTTATCTGTATCTACGCCTTGTTTATAAGCTCGACGTCTTTGGTATCGGGGTATTTGCTGTTACCACAGTACAGGACACTGAACCCTGCTGAATTTTCTTTTTGTTTTTGGGTTCAGCAAGAAGATGAAGCGCCTCGTCTAGTCCCCGGGGGTCTCTGAAGAGGCAAAGAATGAAAAGGACTACTGCACCCTCGGGCATGTCGTACAAGGCGACTGATATGAAATGGTTCATGGAGCTGGCAAACACATGATGTAAAACAAAGTGAAGCAGAAGCCACTGCTGCAAGGGCATATGACTGCTTGGTGAAGGCTTCCTGCAAAGGAACCAGCTGCATTGGTGACTCTATGCTCTGAAAAGTAATGATAATGATGATGATGGTGATGATGATGATGATTGTGGTGATGATGATGATGATGATGATGATGATGATGGTGGTGATGATGATGATGATAATGATGATTATGATGAGGTTGATAATTATGATGGGATGATGATGATGAGGATGATAATTATGATGGGATAATGGTGATGATGATGATTATGATGGGGATGGTGATTATGATGGGGGTGATGATTATGATAGCATACTGGTAATGATGATGGTGGTGGTGATAATAATGATGATGATAACAAAGTGAAAATACATAATGAATTGACGCAGTAGTTATGTATGAAATTCACAGGGAAAAGACAAAGATTATGAGAATAATTTTGACCAATGATAGCAAGATTGCACGTGCAGAAACATCCCGACCAGTAAGGGACTCATATCTTAGCAACGACGTAGATAAAAATGGTGCAGAAAACAGTGATATCCAAATTTTAAAAGGAAGTGTGCCAGAGGCAAGAGGAGCTTTTATTGCATTGGTAAACAGGAGGTGAGAAGAAGACGTCAATAAAACTGTACCATACCACAAGGTCTTTTATATTTGGACTTGCGCCCTAATATAACCGAAAGCCCTTGTGTCTAGGTCTCGCCAAAAAGAGGCAAAACTCCTACCTAAAAAGGGGAGAAAACGTTGGCATTGGATATGACACATATCTGAAACCCAGTTGATAGCATTACAAACAGAACGTGGTCTGAAATCACCAGGGTAAGAGAAAAATATGAAGGCAAAGGAAGACATAGAACGGATGGCACCAGACAAGAAGACTTAGCATGTTTTGTTGAGGACTTGTGCACCACAGGAAGGTGAAATGTTTTAATTGATTGACTGACTGGTTGATTGGTTGATTGGTCATTGCTTTCTAATATCTAACAGCGAAAGACAACTAACATAATATCAAGATCATTCAAACATCCTCCAAGTACATAACCAAACAGTAAACTATAACAAGCTGCATTATCAAGAGATGGCTTCGACTGATATCAATCTTTCTGTTAATAAAGATGCCTTTATATACACTTTTTTTTTAACAACCTTTATTTGGTTCTGATTTTATACAACATCGATAATTTTTACAAAAAAAATGTTTACATTTGCATGGAGGTAAAAGCTGAAGAAACAAGGATGATAAGCAAGGTGTCAATGAGAGCAGTATGATTGATGGTTCGTAGTGCTTTTATTTACAAATGGCAATGAAACCTAAAATGAGGTGATTTTTAAAGATGTATACAGTGCGCATTGCCTTAGCTCCGCGTCTTATGTTAACATTATTTACAACATTTTATTGGCAAAAAAAACACGTTATTGTTAACATTCTATTTCAGTGTCAAAATTTTAAATTTGTCCTGTTAACTCCTGTGCGTATATTTGCCCAAATATTTTGTGGTCATATACTGTCTGCCTTCGTGTACTGCTTTGTTTCTACAAGTCCAAACTATGTGTCTGAATTCAGCTAAAAGATTTAGTAGTTTGAGTTCTGTCTGTCTCGGTGTCTTTGGTAAAGTATTAAGCATAATGGCTCGGTACACATCGGGTGTTTGCTGTGTATGGGAAGTTATTATTTTATTAAGTTTGTTTAGGGTAGGGATCACTGTGCTACATACACTACTAAAACTAACTTACACACAATTGCTGAATATTCACTGTGACCGGTAGCTTGGGACTTTAAGAATGAAAGAGAGTACAGAAAAATGGTTTAAGAAAGTTAAATAGAATTGTTAATAGACTATATGTCTTTGTTAAGGGGAAGTGAAATGAGCAAAAGAGTGTTTTGAGCGAAGGGAGGTAACTCCTTAAATCCCCTTTTGGGAGATGTAGCTTGGTGTTCTGCGTTTAGATTTCATGTGAGTTCTCTATTATGGTGTAACTGATTTGCATAGTAATGTTTTAGTAATAAGATTAAAGAAGATTGTATGGGTTTTGAGCTTAATCAGCAAAGGGAGATGACTTTAAATTACGTCCCTTGAAGGTTTCTGCTATGGTGTTCGGTTATTCATGGAGCTAGAAAGGCAGTGTTGCCTGTCAAGTATTTTTGATGGTCAGCCCAAGGCAAGAATTTACAGGTATGTCAAAACTAGCAAGTAAATATACAATCGTGTAGAATAAGTTGAACTTTTATACAGCACAGAAGATAAGAGACGGTAGAGAATATTAGGAGTCCGAGACTTGGTATAAACTGTCAGCCCTGGTATTAGACCAGACTAAATATAGATACCCCAAGCTACTCGAATAGAGTCTAACCACTGACATAACAGCAGTAAAGCAAGAAGTAGCGACAGACGTTATAAAGGAGAGAAAGGAGAAATACCAATATCATTTTGTACAGCAGTCATTATAGTAGAAAGGTGCCACCAAAGGAAGGTCGGACACCCAGTGTTGGGTTGAATTTGACTCCTTATGTAAATAAAGCTTGTTTTGGTTCAGCTGAAGTTAGCGTGAAGTCGATACATCTGAATGTAATTCATCATCATCATCATCCTATGTATTCGTCAACACAGTGGAGAATCATTAACTGGTAAAAATTAACTCTACATGATCTAACTGACTGCCTACTGTCGGGTAATGAAACGAACTATACGAAAGTACAACCCTCTCTCAATTACTACACATCCGCTGTGACGGCCACAGCACATTCCAGAAACAAAGGTCTACTCAGTGTGATAATTTCTATTTGGTGCTTGGAGACAAGAAGAAATGAAATGGAAATTACGTTTACTTGGTCTTTTTTACTTGTATGGTTGGGTTATGGCACCTTTATGTTTATTTATTAACCAGACTTGAAAACTACTTTCGTCACTTCGTCTACTTTAGAACGAAACGCAAAAATATTGTCGCGTGCGGCCGTAAGCCTGAAGCGGCACTCATTACTGAAGGGCACGGATGACACGGAAATGGGCCTGACAGAGCCAGGAAGAAAAGCTTTGAGAGAAGTCGTCAGAGATAGTTTTGATTTATACTGTTTGATTGAGAGATGCGTGGAAGTCTGGAGAAAAATTATTACAATAACATCATTTAACAACGTTAAAAGTTGAAGTAATTACTGTGACAATGTTACGACTATCACAACAACAGCTATAACTGACGCTGTTGTGGTAACTGTAGTAGTGGAAATATTAGTAAAATTAATAGCAGTAGTATTTTGTGTTGTTAAGGAAATACCATTAAAACATTATCAGGCAAAGCGAGAATTTGTTGTTTTATATTGACATTGCTGTCTATTTTCTCTTGAAGTGTGTATGTTTATTTATTTTTATTTTTTTAACGTACGCCCGCTATAACTCGAGGCGAGAATCTCAGGTTAGTATATCTAACCTGAGACTGATTTTTACGTGAATATCCCTTTTTTCCCTGTACAATGACAGGTGTCCACTCGCCATTCAGGCAGATACTCGCCGTCTTCGGAGGGTACCCATTAGATCTGGGTCGGCTCAGGAGCCACCAGTCCCTGGTCGACGTCACTTCTTCAAATGTTTTCGCCCAGAGCTCGAATTAATCCAGTCCAAGTCCCGGTCGACGACACTTTTTTTTTAAATGTCATCGCTCGGGCTTGAACTTTGATCACCCGATCGCCAGCGCAGTGTGGTAAACATTACACCAGCGCGGCTCCCTAGTGTGTATGTGTTTGTCGTGTCTTTAAAAATAGATTTGTTTAGTTGTAAGTTATTCCATAAATTCCGTAACTCACTAAAGGTAAATCTACCTCTAGCGCTGATTCTACCACAGGGGAGTGAAATATTGAAGAGTTCACCTATACTAGGTCTCAGCTTTATTAGTTAGGTTGACCAGTTACCTCCTCGCTGTCTTTGCCTTTCTTGAAGAGCAGAGTCAGGTACCAATTTGGGACCAAAGACGCAGCAAACGAGATGAATGCAGTCAGCGACTCATAGCTTGACTGCTTGCGTCAGGGTCAGCGAACCAGAGCTGACCAAGACCCTACTCCACCTCCAAGTGGTGGTCCTGCAGTCTGGCTGAGAGAGTAGGGATCGAAGAGGGAAGGCAAACCGGGTCCAAAAAAATGCCTTGCTGAAGTCGGATGTGTCGGCCGAAAGGCGCAAATATCGCAGCTTCGATGTAAACGGACACAACGCAACCAACGTCCTTTTCAGGACGAACGAAGAAGAAGGTACCAATTTTTTGGTAAACTAGGGCATGATGCGACCTGGTTTTCAACCAAATACCTTCGTCTTCAGAAGCAAGAGCTCTCATCACTCTGCCTCACCATCGCTTATGGGGCTTGCTATTATAATTCACCTTCTAATGTTTACACAAACAACAAACATGAATATACATCAGTTGGTAATAGTGTAATTAAGTATATAAGTATATTCTAAATATGTAATTGTAAATACTGACAACCATCACACAACTGTCGTGAAATACTGAAAAACTGAAATAAATAAGAATGAATACATAATGGACTCATAAACTGGAGTAGAACTGAATGTATATTTTTTGAAGCTAAGAATAATGTGGGTGAAATTAATATAAATCCAAATCTTCCCACACACGCAAGTAATTCAAATATTATGATTCTTTAAGATTTTCTTTTATTAAATACACAATTTGGAATAAATTATAAGGAAGGAAATTGCCGGTGAGAAAGAGTCACTAATTGAAAACATTTACAATCACTGACACAAGGTGTTCTATTTATAACCAATCACGGGTTAAACCGGATGTTTTTAATCCATTAATTTAAAAAATAAAAATAAAATCTTCCACTTGTGCAGTTAAAGTAGCAAAAGGGACGATTTTTTTTCTCAGCTCAATGTGAAGATATTTTTGTTGCGCAGTCATCAGACCATGTTTACTGGGGATTTGTTTTATGTTGCACGTCTTCATTTGCTTCGTTAATTGTATTTTAAAGTAACTGCTTGGACTGCATTCAAACAAGGTAGGTAAACCATATTTGTATCTCTATTTTGTAGGTATCTAATGAGCGCTCGATTGACAGAATGTTTAGAGCGCTGGTCTCTCGTGGCAAAGGTGTTCTCGTGCCGTGTTCGATTCATCGTATTGACACGCTCCAGTCTACCCAGATGTAAATGGGTACCTGACTTGGCTCTTGAGTTGGGGAAGGAAAAAGGTAGCGAGGAAGGAAACTGGTCAACCCACCTCTCGATGCTGGGCCAAGTATAGTGAAGTCTCTAACAATTCACTTCCCTAGGGCAATATCATGCTATGGGCCTACCTTTACGTTTATCTTAAGTGTATAATATATAACAATGGGCGACTAGCAGGTCTGGTTAGAGCGCTTGCTTCTCGGAGCAAAGTTATCGGGTTCGAAACCGGGTGGAGTCACGCTCCAGTTTACCCAGCTGTAAATTGATACCTGACTCTGCTCTTAAGTTAGGGAAGGCAAAGGAAGTAAATGTAAAACTGTGTATTGTTAAGTCTCTACACTTCACTCCCCTTGCAGCAGTATCTGTTATGTTACAACATTTTTTTTTAAATTTTGATATGTGGTTGATGTTTTGGTGTTGTTCCCATTAATTTCCTAATTTATTCGTATCTCATTTTAAGTCTTCTGGTGACATCAACTGCTTTAGTCGGGCATCGCATCTATCAAAACTGTCACCTCCCGTTCCTGTGTTTACGATGAGGTAATGTCTGGCATTGATAGCAAAAAGTTGTTGTCAATATACTGTTTATCAGCCGTCGCTTTGAATCCCTACATATATGTGGGTGCCTTAGCAGTGGCGTCTCTTAATCAGCCACTGCATTGTCTTCTGACACCATTATCATTACCCTTTTGCTCCCCAAGGAGCATGCGCCTTCATCAAGTTCATACCAAACCCTTCTGCCCCGTGCCATCAGCTCAGTTTCTTCCCATATTTTCTTTATTTCTTTCATATCAGTTCTCTTCTCCATGTGTTCTCCCTCTATCTCTCTTATCTTAGCGACTCAAGAACAAGTAATGCTTTATAATGCTAGCAATAGGTTTCTCCTCGTGTGTCCTGCCTAATGAAACTCCAGCGTCTGCTTCTCATCTCCTATTCTACTGACACTTGTCTAGTTCTTGTCGTAAGTTCCACATTAGTAATCTTTCCATTTCATTTAAATCATTCTGTTCAAAGCAAGCACCTATTTATGAAAGTTCTTGGTTTCGCAGAGTCTACGGATGTCAGTTATACAGTTTCTATTTTCTGCTACCGCTTGTGCTGTCTGTCCTTGTTCGTTTAGTGTTTTGACTTTCCAGGAACCAAATCTTGAGACCCCCTCAAGAAGAAAAAAAACTGAACTATAACCCAGACTCAAATCGGCTTACTATATGCTTCTTTATGAGCTTCTTGAACAGAGGACCTTTTTCTGTCCTTGATGACCGAATTCTGACATAATGTTCCTATTTTTTTATGTTAATAAAGTAGTTATACAAGCTTTTGCGTTCAACCTCTTTAATATAATCTCTTTTCCTGTGGTATATTAGCACATTGTAGTAGTAACAATGTATATTTTATATGTCGTAAGAATATTTAATATGAGGTTATGAGTGCTACTTGCCATACCTCAAGATGCGAAACAAGTAACTACAGAAACAACTACAACAGAAAGAGGACACCTCTAAAGGTGGCTCCGTGCTTCCTAACTTTGCGAAAAAGAACATAAGTGAATTCTTTGATGCAGGCTTCCTGCAAGGAGACCAGACACAATTGTAGCTTCATGTTTCATAGCGAGCAAAAAAAAAAAGGGAAATGATGATGATGCTGATAATGATGATGATATTAGTAGTTGTTGCACTAACAGTAGTAGCAGTGTAGTAATAGTGGTTGTTTTGGTAGTAGTCGTGGTAGTGTTAATAGTAGTAACAGCATTCACATTAGTTGTATTGTTATTGTTGAACACAATCGACGTCATTGCAATCCGGGCAAACCCATAGGTGCTCAGTCTCCCTCAGCAAATGCCGAAGGGTATTAATGCTAATTGTTCCTCAAGGACGCTTGTTGTATACACGACGGATGCATCCTCTCATACGTCCATCCCTGCTAGCCTTACATTTGATGTCAAATTCCAAACAGTCTTAACCTTGTTTTCATCTATTGCAGTGTCGTTCTTTAACAGGCGATCGTTAATTGTCCCCAGTACCTCTCCCTTATCCATAGCCAGTGTCCTCACTATGAGTGCTCTTGAGGCTACTCTGTCAGCTCTCTCATTACCGCGTACCCCTACATGACCAGGACAGTAGATCCATACCAGTTCCTGCAGATTCGAATGAGATTCGAAGCTTCTATGAATATTTTCTATTCACGCAGCAACCATCTATCTTGGACCTTCCGAAGCATGGACGGAGAGTCTGACACAATAACTGCCATTTGTTAATGTTAATTTGCCTTTGTTAATGTTAATCTGCCTTTGTTAATGTTAATCGGCCTTTGTTAATGTTAATCTGCCTTTGTTAATGTTAATCTGCCTTTGTTAATGAAGTTTCATACAACCACCTTAAGGCTGCTGTAGCTGCCAGTGTCTCCATTCTAATGCTAGAGGTTGTTATCACATGTCAGCTAATACTGAAGACTATATCTCCATCATTCAATATCAGAAGTCAAGCAGTAGATCTCGTTAAATTCGAAAATGTTAGATAAAGTAACTACGTGCAATTTACGAGTCTAACACTCTGCGTCGTTAGCTTGCACTAGCCACATGAGTCCCGCTCTTCTGTCGTAAATTTAGATAGGTTTGAAGATATTTATGGTCCCGCCTGAATAAAGTGGATGGTGATAGTACGTGAGAAGTAAAGGTATGAGAATAGATTTCACGAGTGAATAGTTTAAGGAGAAGATCTGTCTCTGGAATGAATAGTTTCTCTAGTCCAGCCTATCTATACGACTATCTTTTAGTACAAGACAATCTTGTACCTCCCTATATCTAGAAATATAAGTTTAACTAAACACACACACACACAATTATTATGTGACAACAAGACACACAAACGTGAAGAACTGTGGTAAATTGGGTATGGGTCTGACCAACACACAAAGTTAAGTTCTTTTGTTGTTTATTATCATTAAACTTTACAACATCGAATATCTAAAGAAAGATCCAATAAAATCAGAATGTCATACATAGAAAAATAACAGAATACATCTGCCCTCCCCTCCTTGAGAAGAAAAGAAACTAGGTTAATAACCCCAAAGGTTAAAGGTTAGCACTTTGTTACAGCATAGACAGTAAAGAAAAGAACAAAGTTCCTACTAAATGCTATCCAGTAAAATTAAACAATAAGTAAGCAAAATACAGATAGGGTACAATTTTCCTGTAACAAAGAAAATATTCTCTCTCTCTCTCTCTCTCTCTCTCTCTCTCTCTCTCTCTCTCTCTGACGTACGTGGCCACTCACTCACGCTTACCCTATTCTTGGTGAGGAAATCTCTTGGACGTACAATGTCTGAATTATTGTTAATTGATGATGATGGTAAATCCTATCGGCTGGCTCTGTAGTGAATGCCGATTTTGAAACAGCGTAACTTGCTGAATAAATCCGCTGATACGACTGTCAAAAGTCATATACCTGTTATATCTTTCACAACCCAGTAGGCTGATAAAATTGCAAAAAATTATCTGGGTATTTGTAAGTCCAGTTAAATTTACTATTTAAAATGTTTATGTGTCCATTGGCCAATCCTGTTCACAAATGAACTTTGGACGCATAAGCCAAGAAGAAGACCACATTAATCACTCAGTGAATGAAGACAAAGGACCAAAATAGACCGCTCATCGCCTTTTGATCAGATCTGCTTAAGAATAGAGAAACATGAAAAAAATGCTACTATTATATATCTACATATATATACACGGAAGGGGACGAGACGATCTCGTATCCTCTCCGTCAGTCCTTATTAAAGTTAAAAGGCACATGGTGTCTCTAGCCTATTCCTATCCGGTCAGTTTTCGCTATCGTGGCGTCTCTAGGTCAGGTGAAGGTATGTGCCCTCCCCGCTCCTTCTGCGCGCGCTAACAATCAGCGTACAATGTCAATTTTTATTTAATTATCCCTACGCGCACTTAACAAATATCGCCTGTCATAATAGCTATTAGATTGTCGGCGTCTATTTGTTTAGTAGTATGATATTAAACACTAGTCACTTATATAATTACACAAATGAAATATAATGTAAATTCTATGGTCCACTATCAGTCGCGCCCACTGTATTAATTAGTCAACTAAACGTCTCTTCTTATGTGATAAAGCGGGTGGTAAAATTAAATTAAACTGAACAACTGGCAAGAATATCTACGCGTTATTTTATTTCACTAGTTTTAACGCAAGGAAATCACAGTGACTTATAATGGTAAAACTTAACACATTTTAACACTTAAGCACAAATTTCTATTACCAGAAAATCCGAATGAAATCCCCACGAGGCTATTAACACACTTTCCACAATGGTTCTATACTACGTGTTTAGACTTTCCGAAAAATTCTGAGCGACACTGATAACTGGTTTGAGGAGCCACAGTTTATAAACATCATTGTTATCTGCTCTCTAGAGGATGCTAATTTTCACACCACCGTTCACAGTAGAGAAAATCAGAACAGAGTTCCCAAGATAAAAGGTTTACACGGTCGCATCTGTCGGCGCTGCTAGTCGACAACAAAGACTTGGAACCGTGTAACGGGTTTCGTTCCGAGATTTTCCCCGTTTCTGGAGATCAAAGATTTGTCTCCCCCTGAGTGTACGAACATCAAAGGGTCCTCGGGAAATTTCCACGTGCGTCTGTCTGATATCCGATGATTGACAGATCAGCTCGCGTGAGAAACTCAGGTAAACAAACCGGCTTCGCTCCCTGTTATGACTGGCAGGTCGCGAAAGTGGGTAAACTTTCCGTTTGTTTGTTTACGTCTCAAGAAAAGAGACGTGGATTAAAAGTGAGTAAACGCAGGCTGTAAGTTGTATTGCTTTGCTAGCGAATCATAGACGCTAACGGGATCACGAAAGACTGTCAGATACTGTAGGCTATATTTCCATTATGTCACACCGCTCTCATCATAAATTTCTAAATAAAAATCGGAAAGCGAATTTGTTTTTGCTTTGTTTTGTTCCTTTAATGAACACTGGAGAGTACACTAATGCTTGAATATCTTAATGACTTTTAGATTCATCGTGGAAGATAAAATCTCGAAGCTTCTTAAGCTATGGCTCATAGACGCTTTGGGAGGCAGCGATGGATTCAAGGACGTCCGTGTACATAACCGAATAATTTGACCTTTATTTTCAACACAATATTTATTAGGGGAATCGTCATAGATTTCTTTGCATTTAAAGAAATGTATTCTTTTTACTGACTCTTTTTTATATTTTAATACTACATGTCAGCTTTCGTAGTTGGATCTCAGGTTTTGATGGGATGGCAACAATTCATGTAAAACAACTACTATAGAAACCATCACTGTAGACAGCATGCATGTGTTTGGTGAAGGATTCTTAGATAATTATGCCTGCAATTTTAACCCCAAGCTCTGTAAGGAGCGAATGAGTTAGCACAGCCTCTCTAAAACCTACTAAAGTGCTGGCTGCATGCTCCACTGTTAGCATCTATAGGAAAACACAAACAAAAACACAAATAGTAATACGTCATACTAAGAGAAATAACAAGAAAAAACTTACGTTGCGGCTATAAGGCCATCGCCAGGGACAGACAATTAAAAGACAGAAGGGAAAGAAAGTGAGAATTAGGTGGAGAACATGAAACTACAGAAATGAGAAAAAAAATACTCCCTAATGTGTGTCACATGTTGGAGCAAAAATGTCCGCTACTGAACTGGAAACCGGAAGTGAATAGTGTCGTAAATTTTTAGATAGGTAAGAAGATATTTATGGTCCCGTCTGAGCAGAAGTTATAGTGGTAAATATGTGAGAATAAAGGTGTAAGAAATAGATTTTCACGAGGGAATAGTGTAAGAGGAAAATCTGTCTCTGGAATGAGTAATTTCTCTAGTCCAGCCTATCTATACGACTATATTTTAGTATAAGACAACCTTTCTCTCCTTATATGAAATACAAGTTACACTAAACACACCCACACACAATTATGTGACAACAAGACAAACACAACGTAAAAACTATATTTAATTAGGTATGGGTCTGACCAACACACAAAGGTAAGTTCTTATGGTTGTTTATTATCATTAAACTTTTACAACATCAAAACATATAGAGAAATAAATAAAATCATTGTTTACAGACATATGAAAATAACCGAATAAGTGCCCTTCCCTAGTTGAGAAAGGATCCCAAAAAGAAGTTAATAACCCAAAGGTCAAAGATAAGCACTAGGTTACAGAATAGAATATGAAGAACAAAGTCCCCACTAAATTACTACTCAGTAAAGTACACAAGTTTAGCGAAATAAAAAAGAGAAGTTAGTACAATGATTGTAACAAAAAAAAAGGAAAATATTCCCTCTCTCTCTCTCTCTCTCTCTCTCTCTCATATGTGACCACAACACTCTCGCTTACCCACTCGTGGTGTTGGTATCCATTGAAAAAAAATACAGTAGTTCCTGAACCTATACTGTCAGGTGGGTTGCCCAAATATTGCTCCAGTCCAGCCTATATATCGAATAATAATTACAAGGTGGACGCCAAATTTGGTGGTGTAATTTTCCCTGGATGAATCACGTGGCACCGCGAATATTTACTGAAGCAAAACTTGCTCTGGACGTTTACAGTTGCAATAGGAGAAAAGTAATTCCAGTATTGCTAAGCATCTGGTTGCTAAGATAAATGTTACAATATTTGAAAACGATGATGATGGTAAATCCTATCGGCTGGCTCTAGAGTGAGTGCCGATTTTGAAACAGCACAATTTTCTGAATGAATCCAGTGCTGCGTCTGTCAAAACTTAGATGTTGATATTGTTTTATATACCACTGAGCCCTGTCAGGTCTTCGAGAAATAAACAAGACATTATGAAAAGAAATGCAACTATTCTATAAATACACGGACGGGGATGAGACATTCTCTCTCCCACTCCGGCAGTCCTGCTTAAAGTTAAAAGGCACACGGTTACTTTATTTACAACTATACGGTCAGGTTTTTTCGCCCGCGCTGCGCTTTCAGATTTGGGCCAAGGTATGCACCTTCCCGCTCCTCTGCGCACGCGTTAGCAATCAGCTCACACTGTCAACTATTGTTTAATCATCCCTACGCGCACTTACAAATATCGTCTGTCGTTAATAATTATTGTATTGTCGGCGCCTGTTAGTTTAGTCATAAGGTATAACAATAGTCACTTACTATAAAACACGAAAATGAAATAAACGTGAATCCTATTCGGTCACTGTAGTCGCGCTTACACTTAATCAGTCACTAAACCGTATCTTCTGGTGTGAGAAGCGGGTGATAAAATTATCATTCTAACCTGGCAAAGAAAAATAGTTATTTATTTCACTAGTTTTAACGCTAGAAATCACAGTGAATTATAATGGTAAACTTAACACATTAAATCACGTAAATGCTAATTTCTATTACCACAGATCAGAAATGAAACAATCCCCACGAAATGCTATTAACACACTCCCATAACGGTTGTAGAATAACTCGTTTAGATTATCCAAAATTCTGAGCGACACTGATAAGTGAGTTTAAAAGACCACTGCTTATATCCATTCATTTGCTCTCAGATCCCTAATGGTGTTAATTTCGCATTAACGTGCGAACCATGGGATTGAGAAACTGTGGACCAGATGAAAAGTTCTCTGACGGCCACCGTTTTCCTCGTCGAGCGCTGCTTTGCCCTACATCAAAGATTTCGTCCCGATAGCGGGGTTTCTTTCGAAATCGCTCGCGTTCTCGAGATGAAATGCAAAATCGGCGTCAGAGTTCCCCTGTATCTGAAGATCAAAGGGTTAAGTGTTTATCCCACGTGTGATCTGTCCAATGTCTGGTGATTAGCAGATCAACTCGCGTGAGAAACTAGGTAAACAAAGCAGGGCTCGCTGCCTGTTATGCTGGCAGATCACGGAAATTGGTAAATGACTGTTTGTTTACATCTCAAGAAAAAAAGGCGTGGATTAGATATGAGTAATGCAGTCAGAAAAATTGCGTGGTTTGGCTTAGCAAATGGTAGACACTAAATGGGAAAGCAAAGGCTGTCAGATTACTGTATCAATATTTCCATTCCACTTCACAAATAGTACATTAAAACCATAAATAACAAAATAGCATCTATACGGAGACAGGAGAAGGACGAGGATATGTAAGCTTAACGATTTTTCTTTGTAATAAAATGTATTCATTCACACATCTTCCTTTTCAACCCTTATGGACCATAGTCCCACTAATACAGCTTGTTCTTTTGGTGGAAGCCAGCACAAAACATTCACATGCTTATGCAGCTGTGGTTTCTGTATTCATTTGTTTTACACGCGGAGGTGGCCAGCCCCATCACAACCACACATTACTCGCCTTTTACGAATGGATTATTTGCATGTAACAAGGTAAAGGTAGTCCCATAGAAGATACTGCCGTTGGGGAATAAAATGTTAGAGACTTCACCATACTAGGTCCATCATCGAGAGGTGGGGTGACCAGTTCCCTTCCTCGCTGCTTTTTCCTTCCCTAACTCAGAGTCAGTTACCCATTTACAGCTGGGTAGACTGGAGCGTGTTTGTACCGTGATTTGAACCCGGTACCTTTGCCACGAAAGCCTAGCGCTCTAACTACTCTGTCTATCGGACGCATGTACAATTTTTAGTTATTCATTTTTGTACTTTTTTTTTTCTAAGAAGGTGTCTTCACGTAACAATAACGGGGTGAATAGCACAAAAGAGGCAGAGAAACCCGGCTTGAAGAGTCTATACCGTACTTGCTTTATCAAAAACAAAACAAAAAACACCCAGTGTAAGGCTTAAAAATCTGTGTCTGCCTGGCCAGACATCTTTCATTATTCGGCTTTTGTTAAAGTCACTAACTAAGCTTTCACTAGGACAGACGTCGATCAGCAACACTTTTGCTGAATCCATCTCTGGTTATATCTTTGTTCCCACATCGTTATTATTCAGATTTCTGAATACAGTACTGTGAAATATTAATAGGGTTAGCTATAAGTTAACTAAACATCAGACAGACAGAACTGTGCCCATGCGGTGAAGACAACCAAGCAGTACAAAATGCCCTTAAAAAATGTCGGCTCCACGACAGCAACCGATGGTGTTTACTTACTATTTTGAGGAAATAACTGTATGGCAGTGAGAGAAGCCTGAGACAGACTTATACGCGGGTCGTTAAAAGTGGACAATGTAAATTTAAAAAAATAAATAAATAAATCACAGCAACATCATCCAATGGCATCTCACTTTTATTGGTACGGCAGATCGCGATCGACCCATTGTCGATCTAACCGCGCCGCCCCTTCCCTTTTTGCTGTATAGTTTTCCATTACACTGACTGAATGTTGCATAATTGTAAACTTCGTGGCAGGTACCAATGGAGCACGAGATGAGAAGAAGACGCTGGGGATGGATAGGGTTACACATTAGGGAAAACTGTTGACAACATTACAAGGCAGTCCTTGTTCTGGAATCCACATGGTAAAAGAAGCATAAGTACACTTGTAGATCTAAAAGAAGAACATAGAGAAGAGGACTGGAGATAGAACTGAAAGGGGTAAAAGAGACACGGGCAAACCTTGAGCAGATGGCACAGGAAAGGGTGATTTCTTCTTCTTCTCTTCTTCCGTCCTTAGCCACCGACCGTCAAAGCAGTCAGTGGCCATTACGCCTAGTGGCGTCTTAGGGCAACAGCAGATAGGTTTTCTTTGCCATTGTTTCCCATCACGCCTAGTGGCGTCTTTAGGGCAACGGCAAATCAACCCATTTGCTGTTGTTTCCGTAATCGAAGTGACTGGCAAACGGGTGATCAGCCCGTTGTGGAAAGGGTGATTTGGCATGACTTTAATGAAGACCTGTGATACTTGGGGAACGGAAACATGATGGTGATGATGAATTTCCAAGTGATCCTGCCTCAAAGACACGAGAGATACCTCACGAGGTGTGAAATAATATAACTCTGTGGTATTTGTCTTTCGGACGCTGAAACATGCATATGTGAGACCATCTTCAGCTATTCCCAAACATGTTCTATTACAGCGATCGGTTGCACCCAAAACCACGCTACCCGGACCACTACATCAAAAGATAAGAAGCTAAATGCTGTTAGCATAAGGGAGAAAGATTCAGGTGTAACTATTTCATTAGATAAAGGTAAGGGAGAAAATTAACAGATGGGAGGAGGAGAACGGAGGAGTATGATATGGGAGGCTATAGGAAAGTAGATACAGAAGCTAGGGCAGACAGGAAATTGCTATCAGGATGGTAGATAAAACAGCCAGCGATGCCACGTTTCCAGGCACGCTCTTCTACATACAAAGAAAACGCTGCTGCCTGGGGAAATGTGTGATTGGTAACGTGTGCATTTGCCAGTGGTCTGAAGTTAACAATAGCTCTATGCTAGATTTCATGTGAAGTATTATGTTAACACGCTTCTAGACTTCAGCTTGCTCTATGTACGTGCAATCTTTGTTTCAGTGTTTCTAAGTCTACAAATAATTACAGGGTGCTGGCTTAAAAGTTTCAATCTTTGGAAATTTAGCATTCGCAAGAGACTATAAAACCTTTTGTTTTACTGATTGTGTGTGTAAAATAATCGGGCTAAACAAAATGTTTAATTCTTTGGAAATTTAGCATTACCAAGAAACGATAGGCCCTTTTATTTTATTACTTGTGTGTAAAATAATGTATTCATTTTTTTTTAAATTCATTTTTTTGTAAATTTCAGCAGTGACAAGAAATGATAGATCCTTTGGTTTTATTGATTGTGTTAAAAATAATCTGTTTATATTAAGAAACAGTTTCGTTCTTTGCAAAAGTGAGCATTACAAAACGATGGTAAAGATGTTAGCTTTACTGATAGTGTGTATGCTAATCTGGTTATATAAAATGGTTCATTCTTTGGAAATTTAGCATTAACTAGAGGTGATAGAACCTTCTGTTTTACTGATTGTGTGTAAAATAATATGATTATATAAACAGTTTCATTGTTTTGACAATATGAACAAGAGATTATAGAACCTATTGTTTTACTGACTGTGTGTAAAATAATCTGGTTACATAACAAGTCTCATTCTTTACAAAATTCAGCATCAACAAGAGACGCTAAAATCTTTTGTTTTACTGATTGTGTGTAAAGTAATCTGGTTATATAAACAGTATAATTCTTTGGAAAGTTCAGCAATAACAAGAGATATTAGAACCTATTGTTTTACTGATTGTGTGTAAAGTAATCTGGTTATATAAACAGTATAATTCTTTGGAAAGTTCAGCACGAACAAGAGATATTAGAACCTATTGTTTTACTGATTGTGTGTAAAGTAATCTGGTTATATAAACAGTATAATTCTTTGGAAAGTTCAGCACGAACAAGAGATATTAGAACCAATTGTTTTACTGATTGTGTGTAAAGTAATCTGGTTATATAAACAGTATAATTCTTTGGAAAGTTCAGCACGAACAAGAGATATTAGAACCTATTGTTTTACTGACTGTGTAAAAATAATACGATTATATTAAAAACTGCATTCTTTAGAAAATTTTGCGTTGACAAGAGAAGTTAGAACCTGTTTTACTGACTGTGTGTAAAATACTCTGGTTACATAACAAGTTTGATTCTTCGGAAAACATAAACAAGTGGTAATCGAAACCAGTAGATTTCTAGACTTGGAATTTTTTTGGCACTAAGCGTAAAATCTTAGTTTATTGTATAAGTAACTTGTACCCTGAATATTTTGAGTAAAAACGAATATAATTTCTAGATACCTTGTAAAAGGTAAAAATAGTTCCATAACAGATACGTAGGCTGTGAAGTGTTAAAGACTTCACCATGCTAGGGACCTTGTATCCTGGTGTATTTTTACAACATACATAAAACTGTGTAGAGATTCTAAGTAACACATACTGGATTGCTTCGACAGTACACGAAACAGTAAGTATTCTTTCTATATTACTTCTGTACTGGAATTCTTAAATAGCGTGCGTAGAACGAAGCAAATGGTATATTCTGAAATGCTCTGAATAATCGTGTTTCTAAATATGCTGTATTAACCAACACTTTCCCAGTGGTTTGATATGCGTGTAATTTCTGTGGTCTGTTATGCGTGTAATTTCCAGGGGTCTCTTATGCGTGTAATTTTCAGGGGTCTCTTGTGCATGTAATTTCCAGGGCTCTCTTGTGCGTGTAATTTCCAAGGGCTCTCTTGTGCGTGTAATTTCCAAGGGTCTCCTCTGTGTGTAATTTCCGTGGTTCTCTTCTGCGGTAATTTTCAGGGGTCTTTTATACGTGTAATTTCCAGGGGTCTCTTCTGTGTGTAATTTCTAGGCGTCTCTTATGCGTGTAATTTCCAGGGGTCTCTTATGAGTGTAATTTCTGGGGGTCTCTTATGCGTGTATGTTCCGGGGTCTCTTATGTTGGTAATTTCCAGGGGTCTCTTATGCGTGTATGTTCCGGGGTCTCTTATGCGTGTAATTTCCAGGGGTCTCTAATGCGTGTGATTTCCAGGGGTCTCTTATGAGACAAAGAAAGAATAGGACGACTGTACCTTCTGTCATGTTGTACAATGCGACTAATATGGGTTTGTTGTGGGGCTTGTAATTTCGTCATGTAAAACATGTTGTTACATAAACCACAGCTGCAAAAGCATGTGAATGCTTTGTACAGGCTTCCTGCAAAGGGGGGGGGAGCAGCGGCAGTGGTGTTTTCATGCTCCATAAGGAGCGCTGAGGAAAATATGTGAATACTTTGATAGCCGCGGTAGCGCAGTGGTTAGTGCACTGGCTTCCTAGCTCGGTGGTCCATGGTTCGATCCCCAGTTGAGGTGGGATTTTTTAGACCGCAAACGGTTCTGGGGTCGACCCAACCTCGTGAATTGGGTACCAGAGCAACTTTGGGAAGGTTTAGGCGGCCGGCGTGATGCTGACCACATCACCCCTAGTGTGCCGATGGTCAAGAAAATATGGGCCTAACACCGTATTCCCAATATGCTTCAATAGGCGTGTAACAGGATCTTTTACCTTTACCTTACTTTGATAGTCCTTATGGTTTTTATATTCTGGAGTACATTTAGTATTTTGATAGTTCTCGTGTTTCTTATATCCTGAACTATGTTTAGTCTTTTATTAGTTCTCGTGTTTCTTATATCCTGAAATGCGTAGTGCATTTTAATAGTTCTTATGTCTAATCTTTATTTGTGAACATCTGTCGGTTTGTCCCCCACAGAAACAGGAGACGCAATATTTTTTAATGCTAATAAAATTTAGACCATAATTGTATTGTGTCCCTTAACATTAATTTTGGGCCAATATATCAATGGATTTCCCATTTGTAAAAAAAAAAAAAAAGAGAGAGATTCAACACGATCAGGGGTTGCATTTTTGTTGTTGTTGATTGGTCTACTTTTAGAGTCTTTATTATCGCACACAGCTAAAAACAACAGATCTCATTCTATTAAAATCTGTAGAGTTGGTAACCCCCACTAGCACTAAGGATGAAATACAGAGATGATCTTACAGAAGATTTTAAACATCAGGCTCAGTTAATATACCCTGAAATGGAAACTGGTTACAGTGATGAAATTTACAATACAGTTTTAATTACCATAGAAGATAAGGTTATTTCTATGGCAGGGGAAGACATGCATACCCTTGGTCGGGACCCAAAGATGCAGCAATAGAGAATGCTGTCAGCGACCCATAGATTGACTGCTTGCGTCAGGGTCAGCGAACCAGAGCTGACCAAGACCCTACTCCACCTCCACTTGGTGGTCCTGGAAACAGTCTGCAGCAGTGCAGTCTGGCTGAGCGAGTACGGATCGCAGAGGGAAGGCAAACCCGGTCCCAAAAAATGCCGTGCTGAAGGCGGATGTGTCGACCGAAAGGTGCAGATATCACAGCTACGGCGTAAACAGACACAACGCAACCACCGTCCTTTTCAGGGCAAACGAGGAAGAAGAAGAAGAAGAAGAAATACCACCGTCATTTGCGCCCTTTTCTATTTTCGGGAGAGTACATATAAAGGAAACAATACAATTATTGTCTAACTTTCAACCATAGTTGCACCCCCTTAGCTGGGGTTGATGTGACGAAATAGCTGTCCCTGTCCTTTTGTGTGATCTCTCACACCTTCAGCCCTCCGCAGTAAACTTATTTTCTTCATATTTCTTCATTATTCACTTGTTATTTGGCATTTCATTTTGCCCTTTCATACATTTTACTCTTTATTCTGGTCATAGCATGGGGAACGTCTCTAACACGCCACTCCCCTATGGCAGTATTTGCTACGGGAGTAATTCGTATCTTATTGTTTCACACTTCACTCCCAGACTGTTGTTACGCTCCGCCAGGTTTGGTGACCCGGTCAGCGATAATATTTTATCGCATCATCTGTCTGACCATCTTTTCAAGCGACGGTGCTTGTTTATGCAAGCTGTGTTGGGCAGGAGTGCTAAATAGAACCAGATTTGTTTATCTGGCGAAAGACATGTGGCGAGCGACCATCCCTGAGTCATTACGCCAGAAACACATGGTCTTAATATTATGATGGACAGAGGTGCGACCGGAAGCCTTATGTAACGATATGACATGACTGTTGTAAGAGGCCACGCGTGTATATTAAATTTATCATTTTAAACACGCGATGGGATATTTAAAACTTCCCCACCCAAACAGTGCAAGATAGATTTGATTGGTTCGCCAGAATCTACAATAAATTTGATTGGAACATTTAGCAGGAAACCCAGCTGGATTTGAACTTGGAAAATGAGAGATGTAATCTAACAAACTCGGAGTCACAGCACACAGACAGACTGCATCGCAACGTCAACTAAGCACCTCCTAAAAGCCAGAGAAAAGAGGATAGGACTTATTCCACAACTATAAGTACCAGATCGAGTATTGGGCAACTTTGGACTTCACAAGTAAACCGGCAATTTTAATACAAGACTGGAAACTCGAGAATTTTATCACAAATCAGAGAGGAATTTTAACAAAAGTTTTCCCAGGAATTCACAGAACACCAGCCGTCAGAGGAATTAACTAAAATTTCCCAGACCAAGTCATAGAGGAATTATTCAACAGTTTTCCCAGGCCAGGAATTTGCAGAACACCAGCCGTCAGAGGAATTAACTCTAATTTCCCAGACCAAGTCATAGAGGAATTATACAACAGTTTTCCCAGGCCAGGAATTCGTACAACACCAGCCGTCAGAGGAACTAACTCTAATTTTCAGACCTACGTTATTTGAAGCTCCTAATACAGAGCTGTGTCCATCCTAAAGCTGTGCAAGGAGAGTTGTAGATTCCCAATTTTGGGGTAAGTGTAAACAATTTATTTACTAATTTAAATTCTACATGATTCTTGCTAAGTGGTTATATATATATATATATATATATATATATATATATATATATATATATATATATATATATATATGTGTGTGTGACACTGGCAACCTCACCATACGAAAGTAGTATTTGCATGAACCACTACTGCAAGAGCTGGTGATTGTTTCTGACTTGTCGTGCGGGAAATCTGACAGCAGAGCGACCCCAGACTCCGACGGGAGTAGCGACGAGTAATGAGTGATGATTACATCACATGTTCACATGTACCTAAGGTGTAACATATTATCTTGTTAGGTTTATGTACCTTTTTTAATTGTAATTCAGGCAGATCATTATTCACGCACTCCAGACGCAATTTCCTAGTTAACACCCGGAAGGATATTGGTGAATTTTTATCATATTCCCCGAGTTACATTGTGTGCTCGGGAATTTAATTCTTCTGAGAGGTTAACATTAGTTGGTGCAGCTCATGACAATGGTTCTGTTAGTTTGCGGAGAACAAATGTACTCAGCAGAAGGCATTTGTTTCCAGCCTCATATATAACCACTTAGCAAGAAACCTGTAGAATTTACATTAGTAAATAAATTGTTTACACTTACCCCAAATTTTTGGGAATGCACAATCTCCTTGCGCAGATTTCAGATGGACGCGAGCAATTTCGGTGCATATGCTCTCGAATCAATTTTGTCTGAGAAATTCCTCTTATGACGGTGTTCTGTGTTACACTTGGTCTGGGAAACTAGTAATTCCTCTTCGACCGGTGTTCTGCGATACACTTGGTCTGGGATATTATTTCTCTTATGACTAGGTTTCCAGTCTTGTATTTATAAAGTCCTGGCCCCTGAAGTTTTGCAGTCTGTATTTAAATATGCGGGTTTACTCTTAAGGTTTCAGAGTTGCCCAAATACTGTCGATCTGTCACTTATAATATAGGAATTCTAGGTCCGATCCTTTCTTCCTGGCTATTGGGAGCTGCTCGTATGAAGTTGCGAAGCTGTCTGTTCTGTGTTTCTGAGTTCATTAGATTATATCTCTCATTCTCAGTTCAAATAACAGAGTGTGTTTCCGCCGAATGTTCCAATAGAATTCATTGTATATTCCAGCATCTCAAATCAAACCAATAAAATCTCTTTAGCACTGTTTTGGTGGGGAAGTTTTAATTCAAAATATCCCCCACGTGTTTTAATATTAAATTTAAAATTCCACGCGTGACCTCTTTATAATAAGACATAATATTGTTCCGGCTGCATCTATCTGCCTCCCACAATATTGTGACCATGTTTTCCTGGCGTAATGTCTTCCACCAAGATGTCTACCCCGACAGGTTATCCAATTATCGCCTTTATCTGCGTGCTTCCGCCAGACAGATGTCTGGTTAGACAATGGTGTCTTCTTTCATCGTACGCACAATACAAGCTGTGTCAACACGGTCATCAGCTTTTCACTGGGGTCACATGTTGGACCGACACGTTTCCAAAAGTGGTCAGACGGATTCAAAGAGATAAGCGGGAGATCGGTCTGATGACTGGATATTGTTACGATAATACCACAGTTCATTTGGCGGAACGTAAATAAGTCTGAGGAGTGGTAAACAAGATAAAGACAGTCCCATAGCAAATACTTCCGTAGGGGAGTGGAGTGTTAGAGACTTTCCCCTACCAGATTCAGCATAGAGAGTAAAAAATGGTGCATAAAATATTCCACATAATAAAGACAGGAAAGAGAAAAATAAGAAAATATCCCTCGCACGGGAATGTAATGCAATCCTGCCGGAGTGGACTTGGGATCGCACTCGTTTCGTGACACGACCGACCGACGTACTTACGGGGCGAATTACGGTATTGGATATTCTGGAAAACGTTAGACATTACGTGAAAAATGGCAAATGTTCTTTGTAACTTAGTCTTTATTATTGTTTTAGCGATGAAATATGTAAGTTGCCGAGATAGTACCTTTAGCGTTGGATGAACGTCAATGTGCTAGCGAGTGTTTAGAACTTCAGACCTGGTATTGTTTCAGGGCAGGCTTGAGACCTAAACTGGCTAAGAGATGCCGGTGTTGCACATCCACGAACTAGTTCCCTCACCGGCGCTCATTCAATTGGTGTGGTTTATATCGGTGTGCACAAATCTATATTATAGGCGCACTGTAAACCAGTATTTGATGTAATGGTAATTGGCGTACTAGCAAGGAAGCGGGTTCCTTAGTTGCCTCTTACGACATGCCTGATAGATTACAATGTCACCACTCTTTGTTCCTCTTGCGGGTCCTGGCAACACATGGGAATTTATCACATTTACCTGAAATTGTTTCCCATTTCGAGGTAAATACAATTCCACTAATTGCTTCACCGACACACAGGCATTTACCTGAATTATGTTTTTCCCAGTTTAGAGTGAATGTAATTCCATTGATTGTTTCACCATAACACGGACAACTGAGTAGAAATCTTGACTGAGTTACGGAGGAATGGATTCTTAGAAATTATTTATGCTATGAGTTTAGAGATGGAAATGCCTATTACACAGTTAGAAAAAAAATTGACGCCAATCAGGACTTTTCTACCGATGTCGGTAGCTGTATATAGTGAATAGTAGCAAATGGACGCCACAGTGCAAAGAAAATTGAGGTGCAGACCAGCTATAGATAAAGTTCAAGGATTCTGAGTTATGCCTGAGAAACAGCAGGGCGAAAAGCAGCAGTCCGCCGTCTGGGAAAACCTGCAGAAGTCCCATCTCCCATGGGCATGCAAAGGAAAGGTAAAGGATCCCGTTACACGCCTATTGAGGCATATTGGGAATACGGTGTCAGGCCCGTATTTTCTTGACCATCGGCACACTAGGGGTGATGTGGTCAGCATCACGCCGGCCGCCTTAACCTTCCTAGAGTTTTTCTGGTACCCAATTCAAGGAGCCGTTTGCGGTCTAAAAAAATCCCACCTCAACTGGGGATCGAACCATGCACCACCGAGCTAGGAAGCCAGTGCACTAACCACGGCGCTACCGCGGCTCCATGGGCATACAGAATCGTTAATAATAAAACTGTATTAGGAGTTTCATTCATGCAATTATAGCCATTCAGCTCATAAAGGAACAAAAGCCTTTTGCAAACGTATGCAAAGTCCTCCTGTCTACTGGCATCAGCTCAGTGACTTCCCATACCTCCTGTCTACTGGCATCAGCTCAGTGACTTCCCATACCTCCTGTCTACTGGCATCAGCTCAGTGACTTCCCATGCCTCCTGTCTACTGGCATCAGCTCAGTGACTTCCCATACCTCCTGTCTACTGGCATCAGCTCAGTGACTTCCCATGCCTCCTGTCTACTGGCATCAGCTCAGTGACTTCCCATGCCTTCATTTCTTTAATGTCGGACTCCAATTTTCTTCTCCGTGTGTTTTTCTGTTTCCCTCTACGTCTCCTAACCTTGAGATTCCGAGAAAATACTGCCTTGTATTGCTATAAATAAGCTTTACACAGTGTGTGGCCTATCTATCGCTAGCGTTTTTATCACATCTCTTGTTCCACTAGTATGTGTCATCAGTTCTACATTAATGGTCCTGTCATACCACTTCAATCATTCTGTTCTACGCAAGCACCCATTTATGAAAGTACGTAACTTCTTTTTTGGTGTTTTTATTGTTGTCCTTGATCCAGAGCCATACAATTTGGAGTTTCTTCTCCTTCTTCTTCTACTTGGATCCTTAGACCCTGACTGACAAAGCAGTCAGTGGCCATCAGGCCTAAATGGCGTTTTGTAGGGCAGCAACAAACTGTCCCGATTTAAATCCTTCGTGCTGTGCCCTAACTCTGGCTCATGCTTTGTATTTCAGCTTCATCTGTTCTCCGCCAGGTTGTCTTTGGTCTGCCTCTCTTTCGCCGTCCTTCTGTGGTCCACAGCATAGCAGTTCTAGTGATGGTTTACGTGTCCATTCTCATGAGTTTAGTCTTTGTTATTTTTAATGTGGTTGTACAATTCTTGAACCCTGTCATATTAGAGGTTTGTCTCTAAAATTTTTAGACCAGGATAACAAGATCAAAAAAACAATCAAAAATCTCGACAGCTATGTTTCGTAAACTGACATTCCAGGGTCAAACGAAAATAACAAAGGTTAGGTCGCTTATGTCCTTTGTTTTGTGTTGAAAAAGCGTGACTGAATAAATAAGAAAGAAAGAAAGAAAGAAATAAAAACAGACAAGAAAACAGATTTTTAAACAAGCTAGAAAAGAGAGAGAGAGCGAGAGAGAGAGAGAGAAAGAGAGAAAAGAAAGAGAGAGAAAAGAGAGAGAGAGATAGAGAGAAAAGAGAGAGAGAGAGAAAAGAGAGAGAGAGAAAAGAAAGAGAGAAAATAGAAAGAGAGATAGAGAGAGAAGAGAGAGAGAAAAGAGAGAGAGAAGAGAGAGAGAAGAGAGAGATAGAAAGAGAAGAGATAGACGAGAGAGAGAGAGAGAGAGAGAGAGAGAGAGAGAGAGAGAGAGAGAGAGAGAGAAGAGAGAGAGAGAAGAGAGAGAGAGAGAGAGAAGAGAGAGAGAGAGAGAAGAGAGAGAAGAGAGAGAGAGAGAAGAGAGAGAGAGAGAGAGAGAGAGAGAGAGAGAGAGAGAGAGAATATGAAGTCAATAATAACTTAGTAGATTCTCAGCACGGACATTTATCATAAATGTCTAAGATTATAAAACAAACTGGTCTCCGCAAAGGAAAATCGCAAGAAGAAGAAAGCTATAGATGAGAACTTGTACCCTGGGAACTGACTCAACGCGCTCGAGCTGCTCTCGTGCTCACGTTTCTTTGTTTATCTCCGCTATCAAGTTAGCTATGTCATCGCAGGTCGAGTTCTTGAGCAGCGATTTGTTCAAAGTGTCGTGGGTTCGTAACAGAAGTTCTGGCACCGGCCTGTTCAGACTGGTTGATATCATTCACGTGATTAGTGTGAAGCTTCTCTCATTGGTGGCACGGTTTTTGAACATTTATCTTTCACGGTCAAGGGCTATACATTCAAAAAGGTAAAGGTAGTCTTATAGCAGATACTGCCGTACGGGAATGAAGTGTTAGAGACTTCACTAAACTAGGCCCAGCATCGCAAGGTGGGGTGACCAGTTTGCTTCCTCTTACCTTTTCCTTCCCTAACTGAAGAGCAAAGTCAGGTACCTATTTATGGCTGGGTAGACTGGAGCGTGACGATACTTAGAATCTTCTTCTTCATATTCTCTCAGACGTCAACTTGAATATTTTCAAAGAAAGCAGTGGTCAGCGTGAGCAATTTCTATGCCCATAGAGCTTTTCCTGGAATGGTACTGGTACTGATGATGGCCACATGAGCTTAGAACCGAACGCGGCGCCTTTTTCGCGAAAGACCAACACCCCAACATCTATGTCAATCGGACGATATACCTATTTTAATTGCTATTGTTGGTTATTATCGACATCTTTGCACTCCGGGCAAACCCATAGGTTACGATATACCTGAGGTTATGATATACCTGAGATTACGATACACCTGAGATTACGATATACCTGAGGTTACGATATACCTGAAGAAGAAGTAGTCCTATTCTTACTTCATGTCCTCATGGACCCCAGGGGACTACAAGTGATAATGCACTGATTACTCAAGCGCTGAAATCGATTTCATGAATGAACCGATACCTCCTACTCACCATCTTAGACCGGCCAGACCATGTTGATTTTATCAAGCCCTCACGCACAGATTACTTTTACACGCGTCCCTGGTGAGGGTTGTATCGCTGATATCAACTGGGAGACAACGTATCTATAGTTTAAACTTATATCCGTTGTTTACCCCTGTAGAGGTACGAATCGGCAGAACTCTAACAGTTATGAAAAAAGCTGATAATTCTTTTTCTTTTTTTTTTAACTTCGGCATTCCCAGGCCTTAAAACACTTTGACAATATAGCAGTTTTTGTTTGTACTGTGCCTAAATGGTCCCTCTCTAGTTTAGATCCCAGCCATTAAAACAATTTGACATTATCACAGTTTTTGTTCTATTTGAGCCTTAATGTTAACTCTAGTTTAGTTCCCAGTCCGTAAATAACTTTCACATTATCATATTTTTTGTTCCTATTGAGCCTAAATGCTTGCTCTCCAGGTTAGTTCATAGCCCTTACATCTCTTTGGCATTATCAAAGTTTCTGTTCTTTCATAGCCTCCTTCAGTTTAGTTCCTAGCCCTTAAATCACTTTGACAATATCCTAGTTTCTGTTCTTAATGAGCCTAAAATATCCACTCCCTTTTTTCAATCTTTATTCGTATTCTGTTTGAATTTACAAAACATGTTCATTTTACATATTTCAATAAAGAAGTTTCAATGAAGATACAATGAGCAGCTGCATAGAAAACCTTTCACTCCCTCGCACACACTTATTTACACACTCTTTCTTGCACTCTGAAGTTGTACATTGCACATTTTTTGTGATGATACTATTGATTGAAAAGAGAAGAAAAAAAAGGATAAAGAATTCATGCACCCTCGCTCTAGAAATTTTAAAGCGCACTCTTTGTTATAGTGAAAATAGTAAATACAAAGGGATGAGGGGGAAAAAACACCTGAACGGACTAAGAAGTTTCAGTGAACGGACAATGAAAACATTTTTTTTTCTTTATGTGCATCATGTGCATTATTAAAATACAAGGTCAAAGGGAAATACAGACAAAAGTCATATAAACTCGTACACACACACACTTCTACCAAAAGTCTACTCTCTTTAACATAACAATAAAAACAACCAACGTGTGATATAAACATTCATAATAAAAAATTTAAGTTAAGCAACGCTGTGTGATTCTCCCTTCGCCATACTGTCAAAAATTCTCCCCCTGAATTTAAGGGTATTTGCAGGACAAAAACCGCGTCAAACACCTCCCACGAACACACTCAGGGATCAGTGGACAATGCAGACCTTGACACTTTAACGTCGTCCAGAAATGTGGTCAACATGACCTCCCGTGAATACAGAAGTAGTTTAACAGGTCGAGCTTAAGTTCCTTCCCCCCCCAGCCCCCCCCCCCCCCCCCCCCCCCACGCCCCCCCCCCCCCGAGCCCCCCCAGTCTGCGGACTTGACCCAAGTATTATCCTACCCGAAGACCTTACACTGGCAGTCCTGCCGCTTTTCGAACCAAAAAAACTTGAGCAAAAATTAAATCCTACAAAAACGCTTACTTCAAAAACTTGAGGCAAAAATTTATCCCTACAAAAACGCCTTACCTCTGCATTGCTTGGATTTAAGAATATTTGGCGGGTCAAGGTACAGGTAGATGGGAATAGTGGACAGGTTTTAAAAAAAGCGTCGCTCGCTGGAGGAAAAAAATTCAGGAGGAGGGCTGGGCGGATAACTTTGTACTCAAATACTGATTTAATGTGACTTTTCCATATTAATTAACGGAATTCCGAGAGTAAAAGGATCAGTTTTAAATGGATGTCTGGTAGTGTCTTGGGAATTGAATTAAGCATAATGGCTTTGACAATGTCTGTTTTTTGTTTCGTATGTGTGTCCAGTATGTCTTGTAAGGTTTTTTGTGCTGGTATAATTGTACTACATTTATAGAAAATGCGTTCCTCACATTCCTGTATATTCGCATGGCACATTTTGCATCGTGATTTTGGTTTTTATTTGTGTGCTGCTCTTTCTGTGGTTGGTGTCATGTTATATAAAAGTCGGTATGTTACTTCTCTCGCATTTGGTGCGATGCTTTTGTTGTGAAGATCGGTGAAAATATCAGTGTAATCTGTTATAAAGTCATTGTAACCTCTTTTAATTCTAAGGTGTAAAGGTGGTGCTTGTACCCTGAATAAGTGTTTGTAAATTTGGTTTGTTTTCTGGTTAATTAAAATTTCGTGTCCTTTGATGGCTTGTATGCATGTCCTGTAAAAGGGTGGTAGTGTGCCAAAATGGTGTGGGACATTGTTCATTAGTGGTCTCAGTCTAGCAAGTCTAAGCCCCACGTAGTAATGGACTAATGTGTGTTGTTCTGGGTCTCTTGTTATATTTCCTACATGTCGGATTCGAAGTGCCTTTATTTTTGTCCCTATATCCTGGAGGGCAATTCCCCCGAATCTTTTGTCTTGCATGAGTGTTTGATGTTTAATGCTAAATAAAGTGTGCCCAAAAACTAAACGCATAATCTCCTTGTTTATCTCTGTCACCATATGTTGTGGAGGGTCAAAAACTGTAGCAATGTAAATTATATTTGGAATAATAAAGACGTTCACTATTGCACTTCTGGAAAAATGGTTGTATTTTTGTATTTGTAGCGGTGTGTCTGTGATATGTGCGACAACGTTCTGCCATGTGACTTTGTGTGTACAGTTTCATGTTTGTTGTTGACGTTAAAACACCCTGCTCCCTTTGAAGCCTGGGGCTACTTCTTGTGACAGGCAGTGCAAAGGCAGTAGAAAACAGAAGTGAAGAGATTGGGCTTTAGGAAATTTGCATAAAGAAGTTGTAACAGACTATATGACTTTGTTAAGGGGAGGTGAAATGAGCAGGAGAGTGTATTGAGTTGAGGGGAGAACTCCGTAATTGTGCCTGTGTAGATTGAGACGGGCATTTTATTTATAAAGTAAGATCAGTCCGAGATTATAGTTTAACTATTTTGCACAGTACTGTTAAAGTTATAGTAAGCAGAAAAGAGTCTTTGACTTTTAGTCATAGTTAGCAAAGGGAGACAATTTGAAATTACGTCCCATGAGCTGTTTTGGGTGTGATCGAAAGTAGCGTACGTGGAAAATTGGTTAGCATGAACACTTTTTAACGAGGAAAGGTTGTAATGGGAAATTGGCGTTACATATTAAATCAGTCAGGTTTTGAACGCGAGTAGCGTTAGGATAAGCAAAGTTTTTGCTGTGTAAAAATGTTACAGTGGTGAGCGAGGTCTAGAATGGTACATTCTGGCGGACAAGCCACTGAGGTGGTTGGGTTTTCTGTGGTCACAGAAAAAGTATCGAAACTGTCTGCCTAGCCATTTAGCCGCTCAGTACATCACTCTCTAGTGTAGATTTAGGCTGGTGTCAGCTACAAGTATTGTTTCTACATATGCAGTCCATGATGGGTGAGAGCGCCGAGTCCAGCAGGTATGTGAGGTCGCCTCACAGAAGTACAATATGATAGACAGCTGCTAGTAATGAAGTACAGTATGATAGTCAGCTACTAGTAATAAAGTGAAATATGATAGACAGCTACTAGTAATGAAGTTCAGTATGATAGACAGCTACTAAAAGTGAAGTGCAGTAGGATAGACTGCACATATGGAGAAGTAAGGAAGCATAGACAGTGGCGGAAAATTTCACCCCTGGCGGCTTAGGCCAGTCCTATATCCAAGATACGCTACAACAGTATTCCCAATAATATAAATCAAGACAGAGTTGAAGTTAGAGACAACGAATGTTGAGTACAGATGAATAGCGACGTAGACAGAATGCAAGGAGAGAGATGTGTCATTTCCAAATCAGATGAATATAAACCTGTAAATAAACGTTTGGGTTTGAGTTCACCGCTGTCAGCGTGAGGTTTATTATCAAATAGTTAAAGAAATCATCAACCCTAAGTACTGTCTGGTTGTTGTGGTCAACAAGGTTTTCATCTAAGCGTTTATCGTCACCATCTGTAACTCTCCTTGTTTAGGGCAGTGATCGAACCACTCACTATACGACACATTAATATTGCTGGAGCACGTGACCAGCCAACAGCATCAGCACACGCGGCCACACTCTGTTACTGGTTCCTCGTGAGGAAGCCCGCACGAAGCAGTCATCGGGTCTTGCAGTGGTGGTGTATGTGGCAAGGTATTTTATATGATGAGGTTGCCACCCCCCCCCCCCCCCCCAATATGCCCATGTACAGCAATACGTAGTTTATACATGTCAATTGCAAATAAAAAACAGTTACAACTCACCCCAGATTAGTTAAGATATATATCTAGATTTGATGCATAGAAAGGCCGTAATGTCGTTTAGCTGTTTAAGATGCAGCCGTCTCTCATGTTATTAAGGTTCTGATTTAACAGAAACTTTAAACTTCACACTTGAGGAAGGTTCCTCGGACTTTTGGCTCTCAGGACTATATTTGACGTTTTATACTTCCTAATTTTAGAAGATACTCCTAGATATACTGGAATCCTTATGACTACTCTTTATTCTGGCTGTCTCTCCTTGACGATGATAGGAAAATGCAGTGAAGAAACCTTAAAATGTGCGAGGTTTTAAGGTGAATGTTCTGCCCACGCACAAATGTCACCTCCTTGCGCGGTTCTGTTGGGTGAAAAACCAATCATAATTAAGTTTAATTTACGATTCTAATTTCAAACCAACCACAAGGAAGGCGTTTGATTTTTAATAAATGTTACTCCCACCACTCGTTCTAAAAGCTACTACATGACTATAGAAGGTATTGCTCCTTTAGTGTTATGTTTATCAAAGCCATTATATCACGCGACCTGCCGTTAATTATTATATTTGATACTCTTTTCCAGGTTGCCCTTACTTCCCTTCTTGTTTATTACAACAAGGTGGCTTATCGGAAGTGATTGTATCATTTCCTCGTGTTCCAATACTCAATATTGTTATAGAGGCCAGCCGGAAATCGTTACGTGGTATGTCTAGCGTATATACAGATAAAACAAAGACCACATTGCAAGTTGCATTTTTCGGCAATTCATGTCCATAGATTAAACATTCGTTATACAAATCCCCGACCAAAATTTGTGTTTGTCGCCATTTGCCAGCTGGAGTGAAGAAAATTACTTGCTTATATATTACTAATCGGTCTGGAGTACACAATAAGTCTGACGACCAACATCAACCAAATGTTGACCTAACCTTTATCGTTCTATCTGGCTACTCGAATACTGATCACAATCAAAGGATAACATGTCATACGGTTAGGTCAAAACTTGGGGAATGACGAAGTTTGTCAACTCGAGAAGAAGATAACAGCGATAGATGCAGGCTTAAAGAAAAGATAATGCTCGTATGAGAAGGAAGAAGGGATGGTAAAGTGCAGGGAAGCAAAGATGGTCACAGAGAAAATAACTACTGAATTATGACTCGTCTGTCGTAAAAATTAACAGTGATACAACGTCAAAATATCTCCAATGATACAACGTAGGGATAAAAAAACCAATGCGTAAGTTGCTGGAATACATGATCGCCCGCGCCGCGGGTCATCAGGTGTTAGACTTGAAGGCAAAACGGAACGAGGATCAAAAGACAAAAATCTGACTGAACGCGTACTTGAACTAGCGAGGTTAATGGACGCAAATTGGTGGGGCAAGGAGGAAAAGTCACGTTCCCCCCCCCCCCCCCCAAGTTGACATAAAGAAAGGAATTCGACAGAAGGGACCTTGGATATGATACGCCACAGTCATTTATTGGACGCTTTTGCGATACCGAGCCTTTTATTTGAATTCAGCGGCTAAACGCAGATGCTTGAAATATTACAAAATTCAAAAAGTAACTTTTTCTTAATATTAATGTTAGGAATATAAAAATTAGCTGGCCGGATGGCCCATTCTGAGCAGTGAAATAATATACTTTCATTTATACAGACGGACAGATAATAAGAAAGATAATGACAAAAGACGGGGTTGTTCACATCAGCGAAAGACTGCATTGAATCAAACATGCCACTATTTGCACAAAAATCGCAACCTTGAGACTCAAGTGTTCAAATCTAGTTAGAATGCAAGAGAGGGGGGAGTAGCGGACAGTAGTGGCTAAAAATAACTTAGGAGGCAGGTTCGTGCAGTTTTACATGTGTTAGTCCAAAAAAAAAAACAAGTGAAATTGTGGGAAAAAGATAAATTGTGACCGACGTACATTTTAAAAATTGAGATGTACTTTTGACTTTTTTGGGAAAAGATAAAATGTGACTGACGTACATTTGAGAAAATAAGATGTAATTTTGACTTTATTTTCAAATTTTGAATTGAAAAGCTTGGTCTTCTGATCTGATTGGCCAACGCATTTTATATTAGCGGGATAGAGACGCACATTTTTGGCCATTCGACATAAGTCTGTCCAGTAACACAGTCATTAATTGTAGTGGTGATTTCCCAGAAATAATACATAATATTCAGTGGGACACCATACTATAGCCAGCGGCTCAGCAGAGTTTTGCTAGCACTTATTTACTGTGTACTATATTCATATTTCTGGTAAGACTAAACTTATTTCTTTATACATTTTAATATTTGTTTAAGGTTCGAGTGATTTGATACTGCAATAGCATAATCTGTTCCTTACAACAAGTAAGGGTTCGCTCTAGACCCCCCGCCCCAGTTCAGGGTCTAGAGACAAATAAAATACATAAACTCCAGCAAGGATTAAGAAGGACAGATCAAGTGTTGAGAACAATGAAACATATTACCTATCCTATTTTAGGGGAGGAAACTAATAAACATATTTCAGAATCTGTAGTCTGGGAGAACCTATCTGATGTGAAACCACCATGGTAAAATGTGCTGTATGGTCAGAGAGATCTGACCTGTCTATATGGTGTTGTTGTTGTGTAGTGTTGTGTCCAGACATGGTTAGAGAATGGAATTTTGACACATAGCCAATACTTTGATTGCAGAGCTGTGAGTTTCAGTTGGCACCAATGTGGTGTCAAACGAGTTGTTGATTTTACCCGTGTGGATCCGTGCAGTAACCTTGTGTCAGAGCAGCCTATTATTGCCCCAAGCACGGAGAGGTGGGGCCACCAGACCACTATTATTGCCCCCAAGCACGGAGAGGTGGGGCCACCAGATCTCAGCACCAGAGCTACATCTTCAAAGTTGAGTGAGCCTCTGGTCTGCTGAGAATTCACCAACTCAATATAGTTACTAACAATCCCATAAAATTCCTGCAATTTACTGGACACTGTGTAGTCAATATAGACTGGAGTGATGAGGCCACCCCAACAGCACAACCATTAAACGGTCTCCCAAATTAGATGACTACTATAAACATTAATAAAACTAAATAGTCTAGTAATATACATATGTACACTCTTGCATTTATTATGTAATATTCCACGCATTTTTTTCATAATTTCTAAATCTTTTATAAGTTCTGGTCAAAATAAAACTTGATCCAGAACAAAATAAATGTAAGAAAATTTCTATCAAAAATTTTACACACTTGAGTTAGTTCAGTGTATTATAACATTTGTTAATATTATTAGACTTAGTAAATATCTGTGTGTGTGTCTATAACCATCACACCACATTACATATCATTACCCTAGACATTTAACGTAGCCACATTTATTAGAACACAAAAAAAAAAAAAGATAAGTGTGAGGTCGTAGTGGTAGCGAGAAGGGCCTTCTGACAATTCACAGTTACCTATTATCTCAGGAGCCTTCACAGCTGACCTCATGCATCACACGTAGTACCATCACAACCATACAATACCATCAAACCCACTACATATATTGGGGTCTCTTTGTCCCGGGATAATTAGCCCATTAAGTAATATTAGGATCTCCTGGTGGGAGAAATATTGTAAAATTCCCTTAAAATTAAAAGTGTCCCTGCAAATAAAAGTTGGTGAATCTTCACAGCCAGTAATTAGTTAATTAATTAATTAGAATTAGTTAGACTATAGTAATTAGAAGTTTTTTAGAGGTTAGAGATTTATCTTGTATATTATTATATTGTCTAAAAAGTATGGCGGAGCTGGCAAAATTCCGATCAGCTGCTGTGCTGTCGGCAAAGGAGATGGGAATGGAGGGTCAGATTTTAATTCAACATGTAACGGCTGAATGTGATAAATGTATTGAACGGGAAGAAAGGAGATTAGACAAAGAGGCTGAAAGAAAATTAGAGTCCGAACGGTTGGCTGAAGAGAAGAGGTTACAAATTGAGGCTGAGACTAAGAGGTTGCAGATTGAGGCTGACAAAGAGGCTAAAGCATTGGAGGCCGAAGAAAAACGACAGCAAAGGGAGGCAGAAGATAAAAGATTGACTGCCGAAAGGGAGGCAGAAGATAGAAGGTTGCAAAGGGAGCACGAATTACGACTAAGGGAGCTGGAGCTACAAGGCCCGGCCCCTGAAAATGGTGCCAGCCCTTTTGCCTCAGATGCTACGCCCAGTCTGGGAGCCTCAAACTCAGCTATGGGGTTTCATTTAGACCATTTTGTTGAAAAAGACGATGACATAGAGGGGTACCTAGGACGTTTTGAGTTATTAGCTACTACATATGGGTTAGAGAGAGAGAGGTGGAGTTTAAAGCTATCACAGGGACTGAGAGGTACTTCTTACGAAGTCTTTGCAAAAATGCACAGAGAAGACCAGGAGAATTATGACATGTTAAAGCAGGCTTTGTTATTGAGGTACGAAAAAAATGGGGAATTTTATCGTAAGAAATTTAGAAATGCCAAATTGTTGTCTGGGGAGACATACCACCAATTCTCTGCCAGACTAGAAACCTATTTGGAGAAATGGACTGCTCTGGGGAAGACCCAAGATCTTAAAGAAATGATCAGGATTGAGCAATTGAGAGAGTCCATGGCTCCAGACATGAGAAAATTTCTCATGGAACAAGGTGCAGAGAAGTTGGGGGAGGTTTTAAATGTCGCTGAGAGGTATCAGGCAGCCCAGGCAGAGGTAAGTGGTGCTAAAAAGAAGCACATAGATAATTTTAAGCTCCACAGCAATTTAATAAATTTGATAATAGGGAGCAGGGAAATAAAGGTAGGACAAACTTTGAACGGCCAAGAAATGACTACCGAGACAGAAACTCACAGTTCAATGACCAAAATTTCAATGAAAGAAAACCGTTGAACCAAGGAAAAAGATGGTGTAAATGGTGCAAGAAGGATAACCATAACACCGAATTTTGTAGAAGGAAACCTTCAAACATTGCTGCAATGAAGTCGGGGACGCAAAGATTAAAGGTTAATCCTAATGGACAACAGGAACCTTATCACCCCCCAGTTTGTGAGGATGTTATTTGTAATGGGGTCACCATAAGGTGCCTTTATGATACAGGTTTGGATTATGATTCAGTTGTGAAGTCTAGCCTAGTGGACCCAAGTCAGTATACCACAGAAACAGTGGAAATACAAGGGGCAACTAAGGACATACCACTCATGACACTTCCCATCGCAAGGATAACGGTGAAAACTCGCTATGTGGAAGGAGAAATCAGAGCAGCAGTGATAGATGAACCAATCTACCCTCTGATATTGGGGTGTAGATACGTCTTCTTGGGGAATCCCGAGAGACCTGTGATCATGGCGACAGTGCAGACCAGGTCACAGAAGAAGGAGGAAGAAGGTGAACCTATAAATGCTCATCCAGAGGAGATGAGGAAGGCGCAGGCTGAGGATAGGACACTCAAGCCATGTTTTAAAAAACTGCCCAAATGCCACACACCTCCGAGCAAGGGGGAATATTTCATGAAGAACAAACTCTTATACAGGAAGGCCGGAACTGGAACAAATGGTCACAACCAGCTGGTTCTTCCCACTTCATATAGAGATAAAGTGATGGAACTCGGGCATGCGATTCCCTTCAGTGGTCACATGGGGATCAGCGCCACAGGACAGCGTATAGCTTGTCATTACTTCTGGCCAGGGATAACGGAGGATATAAAAAGATATGTCAAATCCTGCCCAGAATGTCAAAGGGTAGCTCCAAAGCACTGGACTGCTCCTGCAACTCTAGGGGAAATGCCCATAGTGGGAACACCTTTTGAGAGGGTTGCAGTGGATATTGTAGGACCTCTCACTCGGACCAAGAGGAGGAACTGTTACATCCTTACTCTGGTGGACACTTGTTCTATGTGGGGAGAGGCGGTAGCCCTGCCGTCAATTGATTCAAAACATGTAGCAGAGGCACTACTTACAATATTTACCCGATTAGGATTCCCGCATCAAATCTTGACGGATAATGGTTCTCAGTTCAAGGGGAAACTAACGGAAGAAGTTTTTAAGCTATTTCAAGCCAGACACTTTCATTGTAGTCCGTACCATCCGCAAGGGAACGGCCAGGTAGAGAGGTTCAACGGGACTCTCATTTCTATCCTGAGAAAGCTGGCACACGAAAAACCGGATCTGTGGGATCAATTCCTGCCCGCCGCATTGTTTGCGTACCGGGAGGTACCACATAGTTCAACCGGGATGGCTCCCGCAACTCTGCTATTTGGGAGGCCAATAAAAGGTCCATTAGAAGCTCTATTAAGGACCTGGACAGATGAGAAGGCGGAAGAGACTGTTACCTCATCTTATCAATACGTGAACGAACTGACCACTCGTTTGAAAGCTGGATGGAAACTGGCAAATGATAATTTGAAACAAGCCAGGAAGAAACATGCAGCATATTTTAATAGGAAGGCAAAGGACAGAGAACTGGCAGTCGGAGAGAAGGTGCTGCTTCTACTACCCGGTAGCCAGAATAAATTACAAATTGGATGGCAAGGTCCATATACGGTTCTAGAGAAGGTGTCTAGAACAAACTATAAAATTGACAAAAAGGGGAAGGAGAAAGTTTATCATGTAACCTGTTAAAGAAGTATCTGGACAGACCACTCCAGGAAAGCACCCCCTTACTGACCTTAGCTATCGCAACTCAAATGCAAAAGGAACCACTCACCTCACATGAATACCCATTACATCCTTGTGAAACAGCCGCACAGGTAAAAGTCAGTAAGCACCTGACTAAAAACCAGAGGGAGAGAGTTCAACAGGTTCTGGAGGAACATACAGATGTATTAACAGATAAACCAGGCCATACAAATTTGCTACAGTATGACATGAAACTGGTATACTCAAACCCAATCTGTATGAGAGCCTATTCTATTCCGTTCGCGAAGGAGAAGGCATTGAAGGAAGAAATAGATTATTTGTTGAAGGAAGGGATTATTTCACACAGTGAATCATCTTTTAGTTCTAGTGTCGTATTGCTGAGAAAACCGTCTGGGGAACACAGACTGTGCATAGATTACAGGAAACTGAATGCTGTCACAGAAGGACAAGTGGATCCATTACCAGACACAAAACAGTTATTTGCCAGACTGAACAAGGCAAAATACTTTTCAAAGGTGGATCTTAGTAAAGGCTATTACCAGATCCCGGTGAAGCCTGAAGTGAGACCTTATTTGGCTTTTAGCACTTCAGATGGACATTATGAATTCAACATGCTACCATTCGGACTGAAAAAATGCTCCGAGTGTATTTTCAAGGATGATGCGCAAATTGTTGGATCCCCTGAATAACCCATGTATCACGAATTTCATGGATGATATTCTCGTCGCCACAGAGACATTTGAAGAACACATTGAAGCTCTAGAAATGTTATTTAATAGGCTTAGGGAGGCGAACTTAACTGCTAGGCCAACAAAATGTTGCATTGGATGCAAAGAGTTGGAATTCTTGGGACACACGGTATATCAGGGTAGCATGACCCCTGATCCTAAGAACTTGGAAAAACTGCAGAGAGCACCTAGACCACAATCAAAATTAGAGTAATGGCAGGTGTAAGGAGAGATTTTGTCTATGTGTATCACTGGTTTTAGAACTTGCCGTAGGCATGTTTTCAGGTGGGGAGATGTGTCGTAAAAATTAACAGTGATACAACGTCAAAATATCTCCAATGATACAACGTAGGGATAAAAAACCAATGCGTAAGTTGCTGGAATACATGATCGCCCGCGCCGCGGGTCATCAGGTGTTAGACTTGAAGGCAAAACGGAACGAGGATCAAAAGACAAAAATCTGACTGAACGCGTACTTGAACTAGCGAGGTTAATGGACGCAAATTGGTGGGGCAAGGAGGAAAAGTCACGACTCTCCCCACCCACCCCCCCCCCCCCCCGCCACCCCCCCACCCCCACACCCCCCCAGTTGACATAACGAAAGGAATTCGACAGAAGGGACCTTGGATATGATGCGCCACAGTCATTTATTGGACGCTTTTGCGATACCAAGCCTTTTATTTGAATTCAGCGGCTAAACGCAGATGCTTGAAATATTACAAAATTCAAAAAGTAACTTTTTCTTAATATTAATGTTAGGAATATAAAAATTAGCTGGCCGGATGGCCCATTCTGAGCAGTGAAATAATATACTTTCATTTATACAGACGGACAGATAATAAGAAAGATAATGACAAAAGACGGGGTTGTTCACATCAGCGAAAGACTGCATTGAATCAAACATGCCACTATTTGCACAAAAATCGCAACCTTGAGACTCAAGTGTTCAAATCTAGTTAGAATGCAAGAGAGGGGGGAGTAGCGGACAGTAGTGGCTAAAAATAACTTAGGAGGCAGGTTCGTGCAGTTTTACATGTGTTAGTCCAAAAAAAAAAAACAAGTGAAATTGTGGGAAAAAGATAAATTGTGACCGACGTACATTTTTAAAATTTAGATGTACTTTTGACTTTTTTGGGAAAAGATAAAATGTGACGGACGTACATTTGAGAAAATAAGATGTAATTTTGACTTTATTTTCAAATTTTGAATTGAAAAGCTTGGTCTTCTGATCTGATTGGCCAACGCATTTTATATTAGCGGGATAGAGACGCACATTTTTGGCCATTCGACATAAGTCTGTCCAGTAACACAGTCATTAATTGTAGTGGTGATTTCCCAGAAATAATACATAATATTCAGTGGGACACCATACTATAGCCAGCGGCTCAGCAGAGTTTTGCTAGCACTTATTTACTGTGTACTATATTCATATTTCTGGTAAGACTAAACTTATTTCTTTATACATTTTAATATTTGTTTAATGTTCGAGTGATTTGATACTGCAATAGCATAATCTGTTCCTTACAACAAGTAAGGGTTCGCTCTAGACCCCCCGCCCCAGTTCAGGGTCTAGAGACAAATAAAATACATAAACTCCAGCAAGGATTAAGAAGGACAGATCAAGTGTTGAGAACAATGAAACATATTACCTATCCTATTTTAGGGGAGGAAACTAATAAACATATTTCAGAATCTGTAGTCTGGGAGAAACCTATCTGATGTGAAACCACCATGGTAAAATGTGCTGTATGGTCAGAGAGAGCTGACCTGTCTATATGGTGTTGTTGTTGTGTAGTGTTGTGTCCAGACATGGTTAGAGAATGGAATTTTGACACATAGCCAATACTTTGATTGCAGAGCTGTGAGTTTCAGTTGGCACCAATGTGGTGTCAAACGAGTTGTTGATTTTACCCGAGTGGATCCGTGCAGTAACCTTGTGTCAGAGCAGCCTATTATTGCCCCAAGCACGGAGAGGTGGGGCCACCAGACCACTATTATTGCCCCCAAGCACGGAGAGGTGGGGCCACCAGATCTCAGCACCAGAGCTACATCTTCAAAGTTGAGTGAGCCTCTGGTCTGCTGAGAATTCACCAACTCAATATAGTTACTAACAATCCCATAAAATTCCTGCAATTTACTGGACACTGTGTAGTCAATATAGACTGGAGTGATGAGGCCACCCCAACAGCACAACCATTAAACGGTCTCCCAAATTAGATGACTACTATAAACATTAATAAAACTAAATAGTCTAGTAACATACATATGTACACTCTTGCATTTATTATGTAATATTCCATGCATTTTTTTCATAATTTCTAAATCTTTTATAAGTTCTGGTCAAAATAAAACTTGATCCAGAACAAAATAAATGTAAGAAAATTTCTATCAAAAATTTTACACACTTGAGTTAGTTCAGTGTATTATAACATTTGTTAATATTATTAGACTTAGTAAATATCTGTGTGTGTGTCTATAACTATCACACCACATTACATATCATTACCCTAGACATTTAACGTAGCCACATTCATTAGAACACAAAAAAAAAAAGATAAGTGTGAGGTCGTAGTGGTAGCGAGAAGGGCCTTCTGACAATTCACAGTTACCTATTATCTCAGGAGCCTTCACAGCTGACCTCATGCATCACACGTAGTACCATCACCACCATACAATACCATCAAACCCACTACATCGTCATATTGTTGAAGGCCTATGTTCCTTATGGAGCTAAAAGATATTGATTGCTTGAATGCTGATAGTTTTATCTTTATAGAATAGTGAGATCTCACATTCGTGTCTATATATACTCCTGAGTGCTGTAAATAATACCGTAATAGAATACTCGGCTTTGAAACAGTTGTGTTTATAGATTGTTGGATGCTAAAACGTTTTGGTATTAATAGAATTCTAAGGACTGCAGATCATGTCTTCTAATAATATGTCGATTGCTTATTACATTTCATGTAGACAGAAAGTCATAGGTAATTTCTCAATTCAACTCCTCGCAAAGTTTTATCATCTCGCAACATTTGCCTTAAATTGTGGAAAGAGATGCATTTTCTTTGGAAAAACCTTCGATAAACATAAAAATTATTTTGCCATTTGACGAAAGATTGTCTTGATCTTTCTTTTTTTTTAACATCTTTAAATTTAAAATGTATCCCGTTATTTATTACCTTCGTCCCGGTTTCAATATCATCAAGCACTAATGACCCGCACTGCCTTACCATATAATAATGTTTACTTTGACGTTTTTCATGGCATTTTTTTATTTTTACGCATGGCTTTTTTTTTTTTTTAAAGTTATTGTGCTACATGAAAACAATATTTTACTGCGTGATATCTATAGATCTATGTTTTTTTAATTTAATATATTTAAACGTGTACCAGACACAGCCCCTTAATATTTTTAAACACAATGACAACTTCAAGTAACTGGAGGTATCTTAGGGGACAAGAAAGAAGAGAACCACTGCGCTCTTCATTCATTCATTCATTCATTCATTCAGAAGCGGATTGGTTTGGTTTGGTTTGGTTTGGTTTTAAAGTCAATTTTCATTGCACACGGACAACTTCATGTACTGTAGATCTGAAAACATGTGGTGTAGATTACTACTGAAAACATGTTCTATAGATCCCTGCTGAAAACGTGTACTGCAGATGTGACGGTATTGTCTCCCCTGCTCCGCAGTAGTGGTTCAACGATGTTAGACAGTTCCTAGGCTGAGCAACTCTCTCAGTTGTTCTTTTGATTGTTAACAATTAGTGGTCACTTCCAATCTCTGGCCCCCTCCACACTCTAGCATCCCGGACATACTTGAAGGATCACCTGACTTCTCATTCTTTGTTGGTTCACACCTAATGTATACATGAATGCGCTTATGGGGGAACTTTGTGTTTGTAATGATCAGATTCTGTTCAGTGTATAATCTAATGAGTCGCTTTCCATTGTCATTACGAGTATCTTCTCCATATCTTCCGATAACTCCATCCCATCTAGCATGGTCATTTCCAACTCTGGCATTGAAATCTCCGAGCAGGATTACTTCATCTAGGCAGTCGTCCACTGTCCTTTGAAGCAGCTCGAAGAATTCCTCTTTGACCTCTGCTCGCTCATCTTTATTTGGCCCATACACAATTACAAGTTTGACTATGGTTTCTCCTTCTTTTAGTTTTACAACCGTAATGCGTTCCGAGACAAAGTTCCATCCCTTGATACTATCCCTTTGGTTTTTGGCCACAATACAATCCACACCCCCTTTAGCTATTTCAGATGTGGGGACACCACTGTAGAGCAGCGTGTTGCCATCGAGATCCATAACTCCTTGTCCTTTTTTTCTGTTAAAGCCAGGATTTCTAATTTGGCTTTCCTCATCTCTTCCACCAGCTCCTCTTCCTTCCCATTTATACTTCTTGTGTTCCATGTTTCGTAAGTCGTAGTCCGTTCCAGTTCGTCACCTTTAGAATCAGTACGGTTTTCTCTCTTAATGTTTCACGTAATCTGGTTTTTAAGACAAACAGGTGATTGGCCTGTTGTTCCTTTGCATGATGGAGGGGCTGCCTCCTTACGGCCTCCATGCAGGCCGCCCTGCTCCTTTTTCAGCCGGGCTTGGGACCGGCCTAGGCGGAGTTGCTTCAGTTTATAAACAACTTTATTTACTTTATATGTTTAATCTATAAGTGATTATTAAACCTGTTTATCTGTAACTTGAAAGCTATAATTTGATTAATCACTCTTGAGTGAAACTGTTTTAAACACATAACCAGATGGAGCTTAACGATTAAGATTTTACTGAATCAACTTCAGCTGGGGGCTCAGAAATACGTGCGAAAATATATTACTTAACAGAAGAGGCGGGAGAATAATAAGTTTATGACAGCTTAGATGTTTCCTTTTCTTTAAATTTCTGTGAGGCTCCCTTAAGTATAAACATCAGTTTTCTATTTATATCTCTGCCAAGAGTAATCTTGAGCGAAGGTTGATACCTTTAAAGACTCTCATATTTATACTCTAAGTTTGGCCATTGTTGGACCACTACTGCGGAGCAGGGGAAACAATACCGTCACATCTGCAGTACACGTTTTCAGCAGGGATCTATAGAACATGTTTTCAGTAGTAATCTACACCACACGTTTTCAGATCTACAGTACATGTTTTCAGTAGTGATATCCAGTACATGTTTTCAGTAGTGATCTACACCACACGTTTTCAAATCTACAGTACATGTTTTCAGTTGTGATCTACAGTACTCGTTTTCAGTAGTGATCTACAGCCCACGTTTTCAGTAGTGATCTACACCACATGTTTTCAGATCTACAGTACATGTTTTCAGTAGTGATATCCAGTACATGTTTTCAGTAGTGATCTACAGTACATGTTTTCATTAATGATCTACAGTACATGTTTTCAGTAGTGATATACAGTACTTGTTTTCATCAGTAATATCCAGTACATATTTTCCGTAGTGATATCAGGTAAATATACTTTGTTTTCATCTCAAACATATTTTCTCTACTTTAGTCTTAAGTAGATATCGTTTTCTGTTTGTTTGTGTTTAAATAATCGCCAGTACTTGCAATCTCTCTTTGTCTTACTTACATCTGTTACAGCCTCTAGCTATCTTGGGAAAATCTGTTATAGCCAATGCTTATTTCAACTAAATCAGTTAGAGTTTGTTTATCTCAGCACAATCTGGTATAGTTTATCTCAGTACAATCTGGTATAGTTTATCTCAGTACAATCTCATATAGATTATCTCAGTTAAATCTGTAAAATTATTGTATAGTCTCTCTCTCTCTCTCTCTCTCTCTCTCTCTCTCTCTCTCTCTCTCTCTCTCTCTCTCTCTCTCTCTCTCAGTTATAACTACATTAGTTTCTTTTTATAACTATTCCTTCTGCAATATCGCGATAACCAATAAATACGTTATGTCTCGATCCGGATCGCAGCTGACTGACTTCTCATCTGGTAATTTCGAATATGAAGCTATAATCGTTGTACGGTAATCAACCCCGACACCCGCTGAGATACACGTGAGAGATACAAGTAATAATTTGTGTAACATGAAGTGTTATGTGTTTTTACGTTGGTTAATTACTTTTACCATTTATCTATTTTTTTCCGTTTCGCCGCGATCTAACAATATTCGAGATTTCAAAAAAAAATTGTGTTGAAAATGGTAAAAATCATCTTTGAAACCAAGGCTGTGAAGTAGGAGTCGGGTTCTGTTGTTTTTTAGTAAGGTAAAGGAAAGGATAAGGATCCCGTTACACTCCCATTGAGGCATATTGGGAATACGGTGTTAGGCCCATATTTTCTTGACCATCGGCACACTAGGGGTGATGTGGTCAGCATCACGCCGGCCGCCTTAACCTTCCCAGAGTTGCTCTGGTACCCAGTTGGGGCTGGGTCGACCCAGGAGCCGTTTGCGGCCTAAAAAAAATCCCACCTCATCTGGGGATCGAACCATAGACCACTGAGCTAGGAAGCCAGTTTGTTAGTGGAGTCGGTAAAAAATTTCTGGACTCGGAATTTAATGCCATATGACTAGTTAAAAACTGTAGTCGTAGTCGGAGTTGGACTTCTAAAATTTCAGAAGTCGGATTCGGAAATTATTTTGGCCGACTCCACAACCCTAATTGAAATCTACATACGGTGTTATATAATTATTTAGATAAGAAGAAGACGCAGTAAAGAAATGAAGAAAATGAGAATTATAATAATAGGAAAGTGAAGCAAGAACAGGAAAAGACGTGAAAAGAAGATTAGACAGACGGGATAAAGAATTAGGAAATAGTTTGGTTTGCTTTGGGTTTAAGGACTATCTTCATCGCACACGGACAACTCCATCAGTGCTCCGATCTCCTCTCTTAGATAACACAAGGAGGATCTCAGCACAGTGCACGAACTCCGTAGCACCGGCGAGAATCTCAATGTGTGTAATTAAAGATTACACATTCTATAAATATTTTTGTGTTGGGTAGTTTCTAATTTTTTTTATTTTGCCAGGGCAGCGGCCTTAAAGCCTACTCTTTACAATTTCCAACAGCCGTGGGAATTTTAACGTGCACAACTTTGCATACGGGACCTCCTATTTTTCGCCCTTATCGGAGAAGGTTAGGCATCCGATCTCACAACCCAGGAAACCAGGGAAGGGGGGGGGGTCGGGATGGGGGGAGTATGACATCATTAGGTACCACTGGTACTGAACAAAATTTTCATAAATTATATTCCCTCAACTGGGAATCGAACCCGGTATCTCTAGAACTCGAAGCGAACGCCATACCTCTTAACCACTCTGACCCACCTAAGAAATAGTACAAGATGGAAGCTGAATAGGTATCAGCATACACAACGTTGGCCAGGAAGGGAGATATGCACGTACTAGAATATAAATCTGAAGAAGAAACAGAAAAAAGATGGAGACAATTGTTACATGTGGTTTTCCTCTTTGTTGTTTGGGTTTAAGTAGAATACAGAATTACCAACGTTCATGCATCATACTGATAAAACACGAATGGATACGGGTATGGTCATCACAGGACATCATTGGTCGAAGAACACAAGACGTCGGGTAGAGGGTCCACAATATCTTCTTCAACATTTATTTACTTCAGGAAAACATCTTCATGGTCAATGCATATACAAGGCATACATAGTAGTTAATCTTCCATCTGTCTCGTCTCAATCATTCAGTCCTGGCCGCTGTACTAGAGGTACATGCATAACAATGAACACCCAAGTAATGTGGACCAGATGACGTGAATATAAAAATCACTTGATTTATAATTCTCAATAAGAGGTGGAACTTCTATATAAGTTCAGGACCATCTTAGAAAACATAGTGGCGGCCTCCGAAGTTAGTTATGCCACTTAAATAGATATCTTCCTCCGCAAGGCGACTTGAAGTAACGAAAGGCCACGAATATTAGCCGTTAGAATAAATTAGTGCAAACGCGTTACGTCATTGACACTGGTGACGTATAAAATATGCAGCGTTTTTATAAGTTAAAAACCGTGCAAAGACACGAGTTACCACAAAGAGACATATTTTCTCAATAGTAATGGCAATAAGCCTATGTGTGGCAACAGTAAAAAACATATCAATATTCGTTCTTTAACAACAATCATAACTACAGTACACAGAAAAAGAGGCTAGAATAGGAAAAGAAATGTAAAGAATTTTAGACAGACCAGGTAAAGAATTAGGAAATTGTACAAGATGGAAGCTGAATGGAAATCTGCATACACATTGGTCAGGAAAGGACATATGTCTGTACTAGAACACAAAACTAAGACGAAAACGCGTTTAAAAATGAAGACTGTGGGTTTTCACAAGGGACTCTTTGCAGCTAGTAAGAACATTAAAGTTATCATAAAATTTGTTGCAGAAATTCTTGTCGATTTTTAACTTTTCAAATTCGTTTTTTTTTAAATTCATATGGAGAAGAGAACTGGACGCAGACATGAAGAGGATGGAGGAGACATAGAAAGACCTTGAGCTGATGGCACGGGACAGGAAGATTTTACATACTTTTGTTGAAGGTCTCTGCTTCATGGGGAACTGAAGAGTGAATAACGGAATGAATGGATATTCAGTTGTACAGTTTCAATACAGAGGAACAGATAATGATCCTATATATAAAATCCCAACTATTTCTGTCAGTGCGTAACGCTAAGGGATGCAACTTTGGTTGAAAGTTAAACGTTAATTGTATTGTTTCCCTTATATGTACTCTCCCGAAAATAGTAACACTTACCAAAGAAGAATGCGCAAATGGCGGTGTGTATGAACAGTTTGATTATACTGTACGGAAAGAAGTCAACAACACAACTGATAAAAAGTACATGAACTGGAGACAGGAAGATGCGGAGATCCATTATTTAAGTTCTACCAGATTAAAACAACAGAAAATCAAGATGCTTTTCTGTCATGTTCAGACTTTTAACATCAGATGTAAAACAAATATTTTGGTTTTTTTTTTTTTAAATTACTTTTGAATAAGTAAAATTGCCGTTTGGTATTGGTGCTTTTGAATTTAACTCCCGTCTTATGACGGGCTTTTACACTAGTATCAAAATAAGAATACAAAGGGCAAAAAGACCTTCCAGTGCATTTACAAATACACAGAAATCGGACAAAATCAAGTCGGACATATTAGTAAGAATCTTTAACTCAAATGTCAAAGCTTTGCTGTTGTTTGACTCTAAAACATGGAGAACAATAAAGAAAACAAAATGATACAGACTTTCATAAAGTGGTGCTTGCGTAGATTATAATGATTGACATGGTATGTGCTGGAATAATACCTCTAATCACATCTAAAGATCTTTTATATTCGGAGATGCGCCCTAATATAACCGACTAGGTTGAACGGAACGCGCCTCGCCAAAACGAGGCAAAACTTTATTTAAATTTTTTTTTAATGTGCTGGAATCTGCTTTGCGCTGGTTTAAACTTCACTTAATTATGTTAGTGTTGTTTCAGCACCGCATAGCACTTTCGCTAGTTGCGTATCTGCATAACGTCTCTTAGTAAAATTGATGACGTGAATAAGTTACTAGATGCGACGTAGGCAGTGAATGGACAGTTGAGTTCCTCTCTTCGTGGCGGAAGGCTGTGTTTATGTAAGGTGTTCAAGGCCTGAGTGCCTATTATTCTGTGTTAGTCCCTTTTCTGTGTCCTATAGTGTTCAATGAGTATGAAGATTTTTCTAGCGAAGGCCTGGTGTGCCAGTGAATATGTACACGTGTTTAAGCGAATATTGACAATGATAAGTTGATGTGTATTTCGGAAAATATGCACGTAGGTTGCAGTATGATTTATGACAGATGTTTCCATTAATGTCGTTGGAATTAAGAAGAAGTTGTTAATCTACGAAGATTATATTTAAGGACGATGCCTGAGGGCATGGATAGGAAGATGTAATTTGTTCACATGAATATTGGAACTATCCCTTCTCAGTGTCCCTGGTAAAATCTTCTATAGAATCCTAGAGCAGAGACTCCGAGGCCTAGCTGAGCCACAATTGGATGAGGTCCAGTGCGGATTCCGAGCTAACCGAAGACCTAATCTTCACACCCAGACAGCTGAGTGAAAAGGCCCTTGAGTATAAGAGTGAGATCCATCTTTGTTTCATAGATCTGGAAAAGGCGTTTGACAGGGTCCCCTGGAGCAAACTTTGGGACTGTTTGGCAAGGAAGAACATTCCAGCATCTCTGATACATGCTATACAGAGCTTCTACAAATCTTGCAGAAATTATGTGAGGACAGCAAACCATAAGTCAGAAGAGTTCAAGACCACCACTGGTGTAAGACAAGGTGATATCCTGTCACCTTATCTTTTCATACTCCTCATGGACGATGTCATCAATGCGTGCAAGGAGAGAACAAGAAAGTATTCAGTGGAGTACTGGAAGATGAGACAGGTCTGTATTTCAGAGCTGGCATTTGCTGACGATGTTGCCCTGATTGCTAAATCAGAGGCACATCTCCAATCCAACCTGCAAGTCTGGAAGGAAGAGTTGGAGAAGAGAGGGATGGTCATAAGCAGCTCTAAAACAAAATCCATGGTGATATCACGAGAAAAAAGAAGACATCAGATTAAGCTGGGAGAACAGGTCATGGAGCAGGTGGACCACTTTAAATACCTCGGAGCTATTATAGACCGAAAGGAAGGTATCAAAGAAGAGTTGGCCGGTCGAAAAGCAGCAGCTGGGAGACTTTTTCAGGCCATAAATCGAGGATTCCTCAGCAAGAGAGAGGTTGGTAAGAAAACGAAGATGGCTGTATACCGCTCCACCTATGTCCCAGTCTTGACATATTGATGCGAGTCATGGGCAATGACTACAACCCACAAAAGCCAGATCCAAACCTCAGAAATGAGGTATCTGAGGAAGGTGGTTGAAGTAACAAGAAGAGACATGGTCCGCAACCAGACGATACGTCAAGGCCTAAAATCCCACCCCCTGCAGACCCAAGTAGAACAGTCCCAACTAAGATGGTTTGGCCATGTCTGCAGAATGGGAGAAGATCGGCTACCACGACAAGCATGGAAAACAAAGAGCCAGGCATCCAGACCCCCAGGACGACCCAGAGTCCGCTGGGAGGACAACATTAGACAATCTTTGAAGGACCGAGGACTAGAATGGAACCAGACCATGAGGAAGACAGCCGATAGGATAGTCTGGCGCTCTCTCTTCCAAATCTCTACACCTCACGGCAGAAGGGGAACAACTAAGTAAGAATATTGGAACTTAATTTTTATTGTTAATCAGAATCGGCCTCACTGCACTCATGGAAAACCCATAGGTGCTCAGTCTCCCTCAGCAACTGTCAAAGAGTATGAATACTAATTGTACCTGTAGCACGCTGGTTGTACATTCGACGGATGTATTCTCTCTCATGTCCATTTCTGCCAGTCCCACGTTTGATGCCAAACTCCAACAGTCTCAGCCTTGTTGACTCATCTATTGCAGTGTTATTATCTAGAAGGCTATTTTTAATTGCCATTAGTATCTCTCCCTTTTCCATATCCAGTGTTCCCACTATGGAACTATTGTTATTTAATAGTGTTGGCGCAATGTATACCATCCAATAAAATGTACGAGATCGCTTATTTCTGAAGTCTGGATTAATGAGAAATTTTACAAGTGTGAACATTGAATAAACAGTGACTATATTGTGATTTAAAACACTTTGTTGGAAATATTTAAACCTTAGACAACCACAGGTGAAAGTAGACAATAATTAATATGAACCCGAGGTCAAGTATTGAATATTAACGACAGCCACACGAATACAAGTATAAATATAAATATATATTTTATAAATATTTTTATAAATATAAAACATCTAATGGGTACTCTCCGAAGACGGCGAGTATCTGCCTGAATGGCGAGAGGACACCTGTCAGCGAACAGGGAAAATAGGATACTCACGTAAAATCAATCTCAGGTTATATATGCTTAAAAACTTGCAGAGATTATCTTACTTTTGTGATAGAAAGCATCCTCGTACCACATCATGGGGCCGGGAATAAATTGTATGGACACCCTGTATATATATATATATATATATAAAACAAAGCATGGAACACTACAGAATTGGCAGTATGTCAAGATCATTAATATGGAACTGATAGAAAGAACCATACAAGTACCAATAGAACTAGATGTGAGGCAAAGATGCTGGCGTGAGATAAGACACAAGCAGAGAAATCCAATCTATAGCTTTACATGGCACTCCTTGTTCTGGAGTCCACAGCATGAACGAACGAACGAACTTTATCATCAACGGGTTCAGAATTGGGCTCGCTGGCCCGCATGAGATAAATAGAGGAAGACAAAAAAACACACAGAGAAGAGAACTAGAAACAGACATTAAGGAGATAAAGAAGACATGAGAAGACTTTAAAGCGATGGCACAGATAGGAAACCTGGAGTCTATTAGTTTAAACCCTACACTCCACTGGGAGCTGATAGATAATGATAATGTACGACTTCATTTAGTAGATGACCTGGAGAACGGAATTATGAGCACGACAAAAGGGATTAGTTGGCGGAAGCAGATAATTTATAATATGAGATATAACTCGTCTGTCATTATTTTTTTTTTTACAAAAACCTGAATTTTTTTCTGTCCGGGCTCATCTTTGCTTTGTTTATTTTAAAAAAAAAACACTTTTATTTAATATGATATATGCTTTTTTGGGATGTTTCAAATCTCTGAGCCCCTGGTTCACTCTGTTTTAGATGACCTAGGAAGCTGCAATTTTTCACACGACCCTCTATTGTGGTACATTTTAAACTCTCAAAATTGGAAGGAACCTCGAGTACTAAAATTAGAGCCGAAAAAGTCATGGCATATTTACTACAGCTGTGAAGGATCACAGAACTTAGTGACGTTGTACACAAAATTGTGAACTGAATCGCATAACTTGGTGACGTATTCAAAATTGTGAACAGGATCAAAGAACGTTTCCAGTTTTAGTACATTTTAAAATAAATATGTGTAACCTAAAACATGTTTTTCTTTTATTTGTTATTAGTTACTTTCCAAGCATCATCTCCTGTTGGCATAGACACAATCAGCGTCGAAATGTCAAGCCTATAGATCAGAAATATTATCTCACACTAGAAATAGACTTCTGCTTATTCAGGCGGATCGGGGGATTGTTCGTTCGCGTGGTCTCTGTTGTGAACTCACTCAGAACCACTTTTACATTTCACTCCTTATTCTCACTGACGACTCCGGGTTGTTTTAGGTGCATCAACCGTTTGGCTCGCATTTCTGTTTTCGTGATTTCAAAGGAAGGTAGTTCTCTCAGGTTCGGCATGACACGCCAGAGAAATCAGGACAGTTTGGGAAAGGCGAGGGGCCGCCTTGGCTTGTGTATTTTGTATTTTTACACCGCCCAAGGGAGTTGACTGACTGAACGATCTGTAAGTATGAAAATGATTCATCTTTCTACCTTGCGCATTCTTCTACTGCGTTCGCTTTTAACACATTTGTTATAACATCTTCGCGCTTTTTTAGTGAGTGTTTACTTGGACACGTTTGTCTTTGTGACGATTTTTACTTATATTAAGAGTATAACTTATTTCCGTTGTTGATTTTTATGTTACAAGTTTTGATTATTCAACAATATTTTTACGTGTTTGAAATTATCTGTAGCTTTAAGTTAGATTTCATCAAAAGTGTCCATGGGACACACACACACACAATATATGTTAAGCAGCCCTGATTTCCAGAGTTGTGGAGTTGACCAAACAACTTTCCGACTCCGACTCTTGAAATTTTAGATAATGAAGGAAACCTGAGTCCTGTGGATAGTAAATAAATAAGTAAATAAATAAATGTAATTAACAGGTACTCGTTGGACATAAAGGGTGGCACTTGACAACAGAATAGAAAATATAAGTGAAAGGCTTACCGGGAATCGAACCTAGCACCAACCAGACGGCGCCATCGCCTTGCTGTGACAGTACATCGTGAATGGACGCTGAGCCAATTTTGCCCCCCCCCCCCCCCCCAAAAAAAAAGTGCATTATTGGCTGAGGTCATTCTCATGACACTCACACAACTATGGTATAGGACCCGTGGACGACCCAGACAGCTTTAAAGACGCAATCACTAATATAACTGTCCTATCAGCAAGTATAGACCAAATAAAGGCCGAAATACTTGTGTCCAGTAATGTGTAGTGGAAGACGAATAACAAAGAATAGACAAGGTAGGTTGAAGTTACGGATGGGTGAACTCTTAAATAAATAATGAAGGACACCTGAGTCCTGTGGATAGTAAATAAATAAGTCAATAAATAAAGGTAATTAACAGGTACTCGTTGGACATAAAGGATTGAAATTTTAGAAGTTCGACTCCGATTCCGGACTCCGAGAATAGTTTTCTTTTATTAGTCATTTGGCATACACATCGGAGTCGAAGTCCAGACATGTTTTAGTGACTCCGACTCCACTAAAACACGACCGACTCCACGACTCCACAGCCCTGGTCTTCACTTCCCTTCTCTCAGCATTTTCCTGTCTTTCTCTACTCTCACCTCAGGGACTCTAGAAGAAAGATGACCCTGCAACGCTACTAACAAATTTCCCCGACGCACGCCCCATCTAACGCTTGCGTTCCCTTCTAAACCCCCTCCCCCACCCCCGACTGTCACCCATCCAGCTCCTAACATCAATTCCGTACTGGCGAAACCCCCCCCCCCCCCCCCTATCCTTAACAAAAAAATTTTTTTTCAATCCTTCCACTTCAAACAAGAAACTTCACAACCTCCCGGTCGTCGCCCCCCGTTGCTACCCATGTCCCAGAGCCACACAACAGAACCGCCCTGACATGCAGCGAATTCCCGTATCTGGCTTTCGGCACTTTAGATTTAGTTTACAACAAAACGGCACGCCAGCTTTGATACAGCTGTAAAGTAAATAAATTCATAACCTTCCGCTCCCCAAGGAGCATAGACCTTCAACAAACACATGCCAAGTCCTCCTGTCACGTCCCATCATCTCAAGTTCTTTCCACGTTCTCCTCATCATTTTCACCTCTGTTTCCAGCTCTCTTCTCCATGTGCTTCTTGGTCTACCTCTGCCTCTCTTGCCCTGGGTGTTCCAGAACAAGGACTATAGTAAATAAATACCAGACGTAAATGGGTATTCCGCAGGCACTCGTAAGAAATAAAGAATCAGAAAACTAGACTACACAACAACAATAGAAGTGATAGGCTTACCGTGGACTCGAATCCAGGACTGTATAACTTTCCAGTAATCGGAGACAAACAGATATGGTGCGAAGGAGCATTAGCATCGATGCTAAAGAGAAATATAATCGGCAAACAACATTTATAATCTAAGAACAATATACTACGGCCACTTCTTGCATAGCTTTTCTCTCCCAGCCGTTACCTGGTTCCAAGAACAAAGCTTCTAAGCGTCACGATCCAGTCTACCTAGGTGTAAAAATATGTATCTGACTCCGATTTTGAGTTAGGGATGGTAGACGCAGTAAGGAAGGGAACTGGTCATAAAAAAAGCTGCATTTAGTATGATTGAATCTGTAACACTTCAATCCCCTACGGCAGGTTCTGCTATGGAACTATCGTTACCTTTTCAGCTGCTCTTTCAAGCAAGTTACATGAAATAGCGAAAGATCGCTGCTCTTTCAAGCAAGTTACTCGTACATGAAATAGCGAAAGATCACTGCTCTTTCAAGCAAGTTACATGAAATAGCGAAAGATTGCTTTTCTTCTGTGTTTTCCCTTCTTACTTTAGAATGTGATAGAAGGGCACATGATTGTGTTACAATCCCATTGTGAGATATTGAACTAAATTTATCGGTGTTGTGCGATATTTTTGCGAGTCTACCTACTCCGTTTTTCTTTACTGGTAGTGTTTTTGCTTTAGATATCATTTACAACACGGGTCAGCAACCGGTCGATCGCGGCTACCGGTATTATCGGGGATAATTTTGTAAATCTTAGTGTTACGGACTTAAAAGTGAGATGTTCCCAGAATTAACGGTACCTCTTCGGCGTTCCCACAGAAAACCCATGATCTAGTTTACTAAAGTTCATTTGATTCATATCTAAGTAAGATAGCAAAGCGATCATTTCATGGAAGTGAATTTAACATTTGGTAAAATGTCATTTAGTTTAAATTTTCCACATCTCTGTTGATGTAAATACAGAAACCAGATTGGCTGACAGAGACGCAAGCTATATATATACTGTACTTATTCCAAATTTCAAATACTTTGAAGCCTGAAAATAAAGATAATTTCATCATTGTAGAATCTTTAGACGGCTCAGTGTTTGTAAAGGAGATCCCCACAAGCTATTTGGTTGCCTACCGCTGATTAAATCAGTTTCTCAATGAGAAATTGTCGTGTAAGGAACCAGCCTCAACGTCTTTCCTAGCCTAGATATTCCGTCTTAATGGATCTTCTCTGTTTCGCGAAGCCTTTTCTAATCCTTTTTTGTTCTGTGGGGCTCCACTTCAACCCTTACTCTTACAGAATATTTGTGTTCATGCAATCTGAATACACGCTCTGTTTCCTTCTGTGTTCATCTGTTTCGCCAACGATGTCATAAATTCCCGCGCATTTAGCAATATTTGCACTCTCTACTTTAATTATAGAGGTTCCCAAACTGAGTTGTACTCTCAAGGGGTTTGATAGAATTTCGAGATTGAAAGAGAATGCCAGAAGGAAGAAAGCCCATGCACAACCTAATATTAGTCGCTTCTTGCAATATGTATGAATGAGCAGTATTATTATTATTTTTCTGTCTTAGCCAAAAGGTAACTTTTAAAATGCCATCTCATCTGTTGGAATCACATTTGCAACGCTGAGGAGCCAGAATAATGCATTCTTGAATGACCTATGAGTAGTGCTCAACAAACTATATCAACGATTCAAAATGATTGTGATACAATGGATCCCATCTCACTGTAGCATCCCCGGCAATGAAAAGGCTGACAGATTGGCAAAGGAAGTGTTGAACGCATAACTTTCGAAGTGGCAAAGAGTTTTATCAGAAATAGATACAGAAAAAAAATGAGATGCAAAGCATAAAGGACGCAATCAAAATGATGCAAATTACCAGCTTTGCAGAAGAGAGCAAGTGATAATCTTCAGACTCCGCACGGTCCACGACAGATTTGGGTTACTATCTATTCAACAAGCTAAAGATAGGAACTTCCGATGAGTGTAAATGTGGCACTGATAAAATTATTGCTGAACATCTGCTTCAAAGATGCCCAACGTATGAGAAAAGTACATATGGCCGTCACCCGTACCATTTTCGTCAAAGCTCTATGGCGATGCAAATAGCCTGAAGCTGACCGCTGCTTTCTTTGAAAATATTCAAGTAGACGTCAGAGAAGGAGAAGAAGAAGAAGAATACATTTTACTTTTCTTGGAAATTATATTCCCTTTCAAAACTACGTTCACCTCCGTGTAATATAGACAAGACATTTATCGACTGCATAGTAATTTACAAACATAAATAGATTGGGTAATTCTTGTGAAATATGTTTTTGAACTCTGAGGCAACAAAAATAAGATACAAGAACTCCGCTAGATGACAGATTGATGGGAAGTGTTCGCTTTCGTCTGTCTTACCTAGGATTTCTGAACTTGTATTTTTAAGAAAACGGTGATATCACCATCATGACCTTTATCACAAGTCACGGAACAATGGCCTTCAACAAACTTATACCGAGTTCGTCTGTCCCGTACCGTCATCTCAAGGTATTTCAATATCTTCTTCATCCTCTTCACGTCTGTTTCCAGTTCTCTTCTCCATGTGTTCTTTTGTATCTCTTTACATCTCTTACCATGGGGATTCCACAACAAGGGCTGCCTAGTTAAGCTACCAACAGGTTACCTCAGTGTGTGTGTCTACCAACAGGTTACCTCAGTGTGTGTCCACAACAGGTTACCTCAGTGTGTGTCTACCAACAGGTTACCTCAGTGTGTGCTGTGATTCCATGCTTTGCATTAAAAACAGTGCAAAGTGGCATTTGATGTATACAAAGATGGTTTTCCTTTTCTCTTTTTTTTTTAAAATCCTGTAGGGGGAAGGGGTAGGGGGAGATGACATGTGCTTGTCATAAGGTGCTGTGACGTTTGTACAGATCTCAACAGTAATAACATTTATTAAATGTTTGTAATCAATATTTTAAAACAAGCAATTTTTTATTTAAATGTGGTTCAACAAGAAGCGACATGGTCCGCAACCAGACGATACGTCAAGGCCTAAAAACCCAACTCCTGCAGACCCAAGTAGAACAGTCCCAACTGAGATGGTTTGGCCATGTCTGCAGAATGGGAGAATATTGGCTACCACGGCAAGCATGGGAAACTAAGAGCTAGGGATCCAGACCTCCAGAAAGACCCAAAGAACAACATTAGACAATTATTTAAAGGACCGAGGACAAGAATTGAACCAAGCCAGGAGGAAGAATAACATGGCGCTCCCTCTTACAAACGTCTACACCTCACGGTAGAAGAGGAACGACTAAGTAAGTAATTAATTTTAATTCAGTGTTAACTTGTGACAGAATTGGGCGCCCCTCACGATCTCTGTTTCACTCCGGCAGTAATCGGTGCATTTGTGGTACTGATTTTATTGCGTGCTTTTAATTGTGGCACTTTCTTTCTGTCTTTCTATACTATGTAGCAGATAGTTTATATTTTAAGTATTCTTTCAACTGCACCTAGGCCGGTCCCAAGCTCGGCTGAAAAAGGGGGAGGGCGGCCTGCATGGAGGCCGTAAGGAGGCAGCCCCTCCACCATGCAAAGGTAAAAAAAAGTCAATCACCTGTTTGCTTTAAACTTTTGATTACGAGAACTACAAGAGAGAAAAACCGGACTTATTCTAAAGGCGACGAACTGGAACGGACTACGACTTATGGAACTTGGAACACAAGAAGTATAAATTGGAAAGAAGAGGAGCTAGTGGAAGAGATGAGGAAAGCAAAACTAGAAATCCTGGCTATAACGGAAACAAAGAAAAAAGGACAAGGTGTCATGGATCTCGATGGCAACACGCTGCACTACAGTGGTGTACCCACATCTGAAAGAGCTAAAGGGGGCGTGGGTTGCATTGTGGCCAAAAACCAAAAAGATAGTATCAAGGGATGGAACTTTGTCTCGGAGCGCATTATGGTTGTAAAACTAAAAGAAGGAGAAACCATAGTCAACCTGGTCATAGTGTATGGGCAAAATGAGGATGAGAGAGCAGAGGTCAAGGATGAATTCTTCGAGCTGCTTCGAAGGACAGTAGATGACTGCCTAGATGAAATTATCATGCTCGGAGATTTCAATGCGAGTGTTGGAGATGACTATGGTGGAGTTATCGGAAGATATGGAGAAGATACTCTCAATGACAATGGAAAGCGACTCCTTAGATTCTGCAGTGAGCAGAATCTGATCATTACAAACACAAAGTTCCCCCATAAGCGCATACATGCATACACTAGATGTGAACCAACAAAGAATGAGAAGTCAGTGATCGACTATACCATTGTTAGGAGGAGCTCATTCAAATATGACCGGGATGCTAGAGTCTGGAGCTGGCCAGAGATTGGAAGTGATCACTACCTGCTTACAATCAAAAGAACAACTGAAAGAGTTGCTCAGTCTAGGAACTGCCCAACATCACGCAAGAAACTAAGTAAACGAACGGGAGAAATGAGCATTAAGACCTACAAGCTGAGAGAGCCAGAAATTAAGACCAGATATCAGAGGCTTGTTGCTGCAGCAGTGAGCAACACAGAAGAACAACCTGATGACTTGGAAATCCTCTGGCTTAAATTCAAGGACATCAAAGAGACAGCTGCTGCAGAAGCATGTGGTGAAGTCCGACTTGGGAACAAGAGAAAGAGGACACCTTGGTGGACAGAGGAAGTCAAAGAGAAAATAAGAGAGAAGAAAATGGCATACAAACAATACTTAGGAGCTAAAAACAGAATAAGACAAATGGAGAGATTTAGAGAATATGTGATACTCAGATCAGAAGTAAAGAACAATGTGCAAGCAGCAAAACAGAATTCCTGGGAAGAATTTTGAGAAAAGCTAGAAAAAGATGCACATGAAAACCAGAAATTGTTCTATAAGACCCTAAAGTACATGAGGAATGAAAAACAATGCCCTCTCAAATTTATAAAGGAATGGCAAGGCAAATAGCTTACTGCCCCGAAGGAAGTAATGGAGAGATGGAAAGAATATTTCTCAGAACTCCTGGATGGTGAGCAAGGTGAAGCATCAGAAATGATAACCACTAGATTAGAGGAGAAAACCAGTGATGGTGAAGATGACATAAAGATGGAAGAACTGAAGGCAGCACTGGAGAAAATCAAGATGGGCAAAGCAGCATGGCATGATGGTATAACACCAGAAATGGTTAAGTACATGGGAGCATCAGGCGACCTATTACTCTTAAGGGTCCTACAGGCAGCGTGGTGCAACAAGACCATACCAAAAGATTGGGAGATTGCCATCATAACACCAATTTTCAAAAAGGGTGACAATCGACAATGTGGAAACCATAGAGGCATATCATTTCTCAGTGTCCCTGGTAAAATCTACTCTAGAATCCTAGAGCAGAGACTCCGACGCATTGCTGAGCCACAATTGGACGAGGTCCAGCTTGGATTCCGAGCAAACCTAAGTACTCAAGACCTACTCTTCACACTCAGACAGCTGAGTGAAAAGGCTCTTGAGTATAAGAGTGAGATCCATCTTTGTTTCATAGATCTGGAAAAGGCGTTTGACAGGGTCCCCTGGAACAAACTTTGGGACTGTTTGGCAAGGAAGAACATTCCAGCACCTCTGATTCATGCTATACAGAGCTTCTACAAGTCTTGCAGAAATTATGTGAGGACAGCAAACCATAGGTCAGAAGAGTTAAGACCACCACTGGTGTAAGACAAGGTGATATCCTGTCACCTTATCTTTTCATACTCCTCATGGACAATGTCATCAAAGCATGTAAGGAGAGAACAAGAAAGTATTCAGTGGGGTACTGGAAGATAAGACAGGTCTGTATTTCAGAGCTGGCATTTGCTGATGATGTTGCCCTGATTGCTAAATCAGAGATCAGAGGCACATCTCCAATCCAACCTGCAAGTCTGGAAGGAAGAGCTGGAGAAAAGAGGGATGGTCAAAAGCAGCTCTAAAACAAAATCCTTGGTGATATCACGAGAAGAAAGAAGACATCAGATTAAGCTTGGAGAACAGGTCCTGGAGCAGGTTGTCATAAAATTAACCATGATACAACGTTAAAATATCTCCAATGATACAACGTAGGGATAAAAACTAATGCGTAAGCTACTAGAATACATGATCGCCCACGCCGCGGGTCACCACCCGCCATGGAAATTAAATTGTTAAACATGAAGGCAAAACGTTACCCTTGGAACGGGATGAGAACGAAGATCAAAAGGAAAAAAATCCGACTGAACGCGTGCTTGAAACTAGCAAGGCTAAAAGACGCAATTGGTGGGGAAAGGAGGAAAAAGTCACGTCCCCAAGTTGACACAAGGTAAAGAAATCGACAAAAGGGACCTTAGCTATTATACGCCACAGTCATTTCTTGGACGCTTTTGCGATAACTTAGTCCGTTTATTTGAATGCAGTGATGAACGCATTATAGAAGATTCTAGAAAATATTTGAAAAGTAACTTTTTCTTAATAATGATGTTAGGAATATAAAACCTAGCTGGCCGGATGGCCCATCTTGAGCAGTGAAATAATATGCTTTCATTTATACAGACGGATAGATAATAAGAAAGATATTGACAAAAGACTGTGTTGTTCATATCAGCGAGCGTCTGCATTGAAACAAAAATGTCCCTAATTTTCAAAAACTGCAGACTTGAGACTCAAAGCGCTAAAATCTAGTTGGTATGAAAGAGAGGGGATGGGCTGGAGAATTGTGGCTAAAAATAACTTTAAAGGCAAAATTGTGTAGGGGAAGGTGGAGTTGGTTCAAAAAACAAGTGTGTTTTTTGTGAAACGCAAGTAGAGACGGACGGACCAACAGACAATAAGGCATACTTGACTGAGGTATGACTGAAATGACTTTTTGGTAGTAGGTTTGAATTTGAAAGGAAAAAAGGCGGTGATTGGCCATAGATGAATATATTATCGGCGCTCAGACGCGCATTTTTGCCATTCGTTATAAGTTGTCCTAGTAGACACAGTAAATAATATAGTGGTGTATTCCCAGAAGCAAATTGATATCTTTAGAGGGACGCCATACTAAAGCCAGCAGCTCAGCTGAGTTTTGCTAGCAATTAACTGTGTTTTATATTCATAATTCTGAGCTGTGAGTTTTTTATTTGGCACCAATGTGGTGTCAAATGATGAGTTAACTAATACAAGAGTGGACCCGTGCAGTTTATATTTTGGCAGAGCAGCCTGATATTGCCCCCAAGCACGGAGAGGTGGGGCCACCAGATCTCAGCACCAGAGCTACACATTCAAGCTACGTGAGCGTCTGGTCTGCTGAGAATTCACCAACTCAACTTATTTTCTAACACACCCATAAAATTTCCATCAAATAACTGGACAATGTGTAGTCGCCATAGACAGGGAGTGATGAGGCCACCCCAACAGCACATCCATTAAATGTTCTCCCAATTAGATTACAACTATAAACAGTAGTAATATTAACTAGTCTAGTAACATACATATGTACACACCTTGCATTTATTATGTCATATTCATGCATTTCTTTCATTATTGCAAAACCTTTCATATGTTCTGGCCAAAATAAAACCTGGGTTCAGAACAAATAAATTTAAAGAAAATTACTATCCAAATTTTACACATCTCGAGTTAGTTCAGTGTGTTATAACATTTTATTACTATTATTAGACTTGTTAAATATATGTGTGTGTGTATGCAAACCACCACAACACATTACATATCAATACCCTAGAATTTTAACGTAGCCACATTCATTAGAAAAAAAAAAGATAGGTGTGAGGTCGTAGTGGTAGCAAGAAGGGCCTTCTGACAATTCACAGCTACATTTTATCTCAGGAGCCTTCACAGCTGACCTCATGCATCACACTTAGTAATATCACCATCATACAATAGCATCAATCCACTACACAGGTCGACCACTTTAAATATCTCGGAGCTATTATAGACCGAAAGGGAGGCATCAAAGAAGAGTTGGCCACTCGAAAAGCAGCAGCTGGGAGACTTTTTCAGGCCATAAATCAAGGATTCCTCAGCAAGAGAGAGGTTGGTAAGAAAACGAAGATGGCTGTATACCGCTCCACCTATGTCTCAGTCTTGACATATGGATGCGAGTCATGGGCAGTGACTACAACCCACAAAAACCAGATCCAAACCTCAGAAATGAGGTATCTGAGGAAGGTGGTTGAAGTAACAAGAAGAGACATGGTCCGCAACCAGACGATACGTCAAGGCCTAAAATCCCACCCCCTGCAGACCCAAATAGAACAGTCCCAACTAAGATGGTTTGGCAATGTCTGCAGAATGGGAAATGATCGGCTACCACGACAAGCATGGGAAACAAAGAGCCAGGATCCAGACCCTCAGGACGACCCAGAGTCCGCTGGGAGGACAACGTTAGACAATCTTTGAAGGACCGAGGACTAGAATGGAACCAGGCCAGTAGGAAGACAGCCGATAGGATAGTCTGGCGCTCTTTTCCAAGCCTCTACACCTCACGGTAGAAGGGGAACGACTAAGTAAGTAAGTAAGTATTCTTTCACTACTTTCAGTATATTGTGTTTTGTCTGTTATCTGACACTCCTTGTGGATGATAAACACCTCACATTTGCAGGGAGAGGTAGAGATAATATTACGAGAGGCAGGTTGGTAAAATTCCCTTGTATAAAGCTTCGCCGCTACGGATTAACACGTACATGGCCCAGCGCTATCTGCCTAATCACCGATAAGACGGGTGCGTGCATCACTAAAGCTTGGAACACGGGAGATAACTGATGGACAGACACAGATAAGAGATTACTTTCTGATAAAGTAATGAATTGTTACTTTGGGAACACGTTGTTATATGAGGTTAACGACATGTTTGCGAGTCTGTCCGCAAGGTATCGTATATCTTATTGCCATATATGGTAATACGTGACCTTTTGCTTTACGCACCTTATTTCACGTGAAATATTTTGAAAGTACACCACCTTTCACCCGCCTGTTTGAACATGATTGGAGCGTTTTATTTAACTCCATAACATACAGATGCGTGGGAGACCAGGAAAATAACCTGTCACGTTTCAGTGTTATTCCATTGTGATGATCGCTTGCCAAGATACCAGACCTTGCCAGAAGTGAAGCCTAGAATTCAGAGTTTCTTCTTAACATACCGTACACCTTTTATTGGAGAATTTTGGACGGACTTTCATAGCCCAGGAAATCTCTTTCATATTAAATAAGAAAACCGGGACTGAGGAAGCTGAAGGACCACACACGAATTCAGAGAGGGAACTTATTAAATTAACGACACCCAGACACGTGTAAGAGGCCGATTCAAGTATCTTTGATTCAACTGAGCAAAACGTCTGTGAGCCAGGATTGGCTTATTGGTGGTACCAGCAGAAAGTACTATCTCTGGAACCAAGTGAAGGTAGAAGTGGACTGACGTTGTGCGAGACGCCATCATAAGAGGGTCTTATAGACAGACGCAGGACCAGCTTGGCCGTTACTCCTTGACGTTCTAGGAGCGTGCGGCCCCTTTAACCTTAACCAGCGACGAGCGATAGCAGTGTACACAGAACCCATCAGTGGGAGCAGAAACTACTATTGGCAGCTAAGTGAAAAATATACGCTGCCAAAGTGAATTTCCGTCAAAAGAATTCTATCATCTATCAATGATGAATCCTTTCTTTTAAACTATTGAAATTATTTTCAAACTGTTAAAACTTAAGTGATTATTAAATTTTGTTATTTGTAATGTTACAAATTTAACTTCGATTTAATCATTTTAAAATTACTGCATGTTTGTCTCAGTCAAATTACTACACACACTCTAAACAGAGCTATACCAGAATAATAAGAATTCCACTGAGTAAATCAGTGTCGTAGATTTTTAGATAGGAGTATTAAGACTTGGGTTTGGTCCATTCTGAATAGGTTGGAATGAGTGATAGACACAGTGTGAGCTGGTGAGAAGCAATGGAATTTCCACACGTGAGATGATAGAATGTGATAAAGAAGCTGTCTTTGAGAATCGAGATAATCTTCTCTCTCTCACCTATCTTCTACGACCGCTTTTAAAGACGTCAGACAGTCTAAACACAGATATATATATATATATATATATATATATATATATATATATATATATATATATATATATATATATATATCTACTCACGGGCACGCACATACACGTGACGACAGGTAAACACACAGACGTGGGAAAACTATAACAATGCTTATACAGATAATTGGGATCGAGCTGACCAACGCACTGATTTTTTTTTGTTCAAGAGAGATATTTTAATTATCATATCAAAATTTCTCACAACACCAAAAAATTACATCAAGGAAAAAACATATACAAATAGTCATAAATTTTAAGAAAATGCTACAAGGATGATAGCCCGTTAAAATCTTACTCTAGGTTTAGCCCACAGCCACGCTAAGAGAACAGATGATGGCCCACAGAGTTATAGATACGTAGGGTTGAGGCTAAGAGTTTTTCTTCTTTTCTCGTAAATGTATGCACAGAGTTGAATAATCTGATTTAGCCTAAGAAGTAAAGAAACTCTAGCAAATAGTAACAAATTCTGCAGGTTAAACAAAAAGAATTAAGACAGTAAATGGGTGACAATCTATAACTGTAAAATAACACTCTGATCTGCGTACACTCATTCATTCAGCCATGGCCACGCAGTTATACTCACAACTTTGCTCGCTGCCTCTGGGAACATACTCAATTCTAGGACCTTCACACAGACCCGAAAATGCAGTCCTTGACCAAGAAATCCCCAGTTCCAAAAGACGTACTAAACTCTCAGGAAACGATTCCTTGGGTGTTCTAATTTTTCGAATGTCTGATTAAGTCACATAAAATATTGTCCAGGCACGAAAGTTAGCAGAGCACAATGTCATTAGCTTTGGTTTCTAGAATTTAAGGAATGTCGGATCGGTGTCTACTTTCAGGAAGTTACTATATTTGGTCGCCACAGTACTAGTCAAAACTCTGTCGGAATGTTTCTGATCTTTGCTTGCCACAACGGGCTGAATTGTACTGAAGAGTTATTCTGGAAGAATTAATTCTGGCGCGAAGGCCTCTTACTTCATTTAACTGTTACAGTTCAGGTAATGAGAGTGATTTGTTTCTTCCCAAATAAAGTTCACGTACTAGAACGCTGGTAAAGTTTGGTACCACCGTTTCACTATATAAAAGAAAGAACACATATCAAATAATTTTACAATATGTACCCACTATAACTTACATTATTAAACCGCAAGTGTACTGCTTGACTTATCATTTAAATTTCCCGTAAAGTAAGTTATATCTTAAAAAAAAATCATCAATCCCCATGAATTAAGGAACACGTGCGTGTTCCGTCAACATCTCATGAGGTTTCTAGCATTTGTAAGTTAGCTTAGAAAAAATATGATCTCGTCTGATTTCTTAGCAGTAAAATTAACTTCATTATAGTTACATTATTGTTTAGTAAGCTAAGATATAATTTATTCTGCTATCCACTGAAACACGTCACTAGAAAATAATACAGACTATATAAATTTGGCACTCTGCGCAAAATCTAACTAGTGAAATATGAAATAAGCGACTTAACACTTTATCATTTCACAAAATACTAGATATAATATATATTACCTCACACAGAACTACAGGTAGTCGCACAACTTAAGAATTATATGCTGAATATTTAAGGAAGTCTAGAAGTTCGACAAATTGCCGAAACAAACTGAGAAACTTCGCTAACAGCTATTCTGTTTCGAACAACCTGTCTACTGCGAATATAGGAGCGAGAATGAAATTAAAGTTTCAAACTCGGGCCAATATCTTAAAATCAGACAAAGGGCCCAAACTTATTTCGCCAAGCGAAATTGTCTCCCCTACTCCCAACATTTACGTCAGCTTAACGCGTGACGTAACTGCCACCAGTGACCGAGAAATGCGCGTGACAGTTGCAAATCTCAGACAACCGTCTACAACTGCGTCGTACAGATGCCGGGTTTGACACCTTAAGCTAGTGACAGGTGAACAAAATGGTAGACCAAAAGTCTGCTCTATGTCCAGCGAAACGAATTTCTCACACCTCAGGCCCAGAAATCTGGTCGGGCCGCGTTCTGACCGGGGGAAACTGCAGACGTATGTCTGGCGAGAACCGTATCTTCACAGCTATCTGCGCGACTGACATCTGATGCAATAAGGTTACTAGTCAGTATGAGAAAGAAAAACGATGATGGGAAAGAAATATATTTTTCGCAACGAATGATACGAAAAAATACAGGAAAAACAAGTACGGAAAAGTAATAAAATGAAAGGATTAGGGTGAGAGAATAGGAAGAAGATGTAGGTAATTTAATGATATAAAGACCCACGTGACAATCAGGGATGGGGGGTGAAGCAAAATCTGCGAGAATAAACGCTCAATTCGGTAAGATTTAGGCATAAAACGATAATAAACACATTAGCCCGCATGTGTCTGACGGTTGGCATCTTCGACGCCAGCAGCGCTGCCTTTTGCACAGTACTAAGCCTATAGACCGATTTCACGGTAAAAGTCTGACACCCTTTAGTTTCGTTTTCGAGAAACACTACTAATATTTAACTTTTGCCCGATCTACTGCATACACTTTGTAGTCTAGCCTTATAATTAACAATTGGCGGAAGCGTGCCGCAAAATAGCTATCTGAAGTAACGCTTTCTGTCAACTGTAACGTAAAAATTTAGTAGAAATCCTTACATTGTTTGGTAGTATTACACATTACAATACTAATTAGTAACGCAAATTCTTAACCCGCCCCGTCTACACCCCGCTTCGCTGACACAGTCTGCAATGCATATACACACAATGCGGAAAAGCCAGCCATGGCAAAACCACGCAGACAATTTTATTTCCTCCTAGTGGTAGCATTTCTGACGTAACTAAAACAAGTTAGTTATTTGAAAAATACATGTTAGCGAGATGAGGGAGAGGAAAGATGGCGGACTTGTGTAAAATTTTATTTGACGATTGACGATGACATAAATTGGAAATTTTAAACCATTATGAAGTTCCCCATAAAAATTATATGATAGTATGACGTAGAGTTAGCTGAGTAAGAATGTACTTTAAATAATATGATAGTCCCAGAATTAGATAAGTTATTGAAGAAATACTAATATCTAAGGACACTCGACCAGACAGACTGGCGTTCCTGCTTATGTTTTTTTGTAACGTTAGGGGGACGCGAGCTTGGGAGAGGCAGGGAGGTACATTCAAATTCGCTTGGGTAAACAGAGTATAAATGGGAAAGGGGAGCGGTAGGAAAAATGTAATCCTAAACGAAACATCTTTTTGTATTGGGCATGACAAAAGCAAACTGGCCAATCGACCACAAGACGCAGAAATTATTCGAAATTATTTTGGTTTTTCATTCAAACTGCATTTGACTTCAAGTAGTCGGAACGTTTCGATTGGCCAGTGTTAGTAAATATTAGCAGAAGGCTTTGACTATTCATTGTCAGTTGAACTAAAAATTTTATTCAAATACGCTGAGAAACAGCTGTGTTAATTCTAAACTTAAATAAAGAATAAATTCACAGTCTGTGCAGTTCGGAGGAAGCTGAGGCCATTTCTTCACACAGTCAGCGTCATTTGTTTATATATTTCTTGATTGTGGTAAGGATATTTTATGAAATTTAATATGTTTGGTCCAACTACAAAGTTAGATACTGCTATTGGGAAAAAAGTGAAGGACATGTCGGGAGCAGACATTGTTGAGTCCTCACAGTAAACGGTATCTAACTGATGCATGTTGTTATTTTGTTGTCATATTATTGTATTAGAATAGATTAGTAAGCCTCTGTGTTCAATGAACACTGTTTACATGCCTGAAGCAAATATAATTGAAAAGAAAAGAAGAGAATATCATATCAAAGGAAATGTGGTTACGCCACATTTTTGTATTGATGAAAAGTATGTAAACGTACAGTGGCGTATCTACTATAAGGACCTGAGGTGTGGTCACAGCAAGGTGGGAGTCCTGTACAATTCGGGGCGAGTGCACTTGTAAGGCACGCGAGGCTGAACCCATACCCACGTAGGAAATTAAGTGTTAGAATAAGTGACCAGATGTAAAAGGCCAGGGTGTCCTTTTGTTGCAGAGGGTCTATGTTCCTGTTGCCGGCTGGTGACAGGAAACCTGCTGAGTACTAATAAACGCCAACCAGTCTCCAACCAGTCTTATATGCTGTCGAAGATAACAGTAGGAGCTTTGGCGAGTGGTGAAATTGAAACTTTCTGCAACTACACATTGAAATATCTTACAACAAGGACTCCCAGGTGATGAGTTAGACATCTGGGGCATCTCTGACAGTTTCTTGTGTTTCAAAACAATACACAGGACGTTTATGGGGGTAGGATGAACTACAGCCCTCATATACAGTGACTCTCCCTTTAGATGAATAAAGAGAACTCTTTTAATATTTCCTACAGGAAAGACATATATAAATACATAATAACTTTTTAGTTATTGGGCAAATTGTCCCAAAATGTTAATTGTTCTTTTCTGTAAACTATCTTGTCCTTATTTTCAAAGACCTGTCCACAAGCTATGAATGGACAGGCACAATAAATTGTAAAGATTTGTTCAAAGAAAAACTTAACTGCTAGTTTTTTTTATCTTCTTTATAGAAACTTAAGTGTTTGACTGTTGTGTACCATCATTTCACTTCTCCCCTAGACACTAGGTACACCATACACCATACACTAGAGCCAGAAGAGTGAACGTGTGAGACCTAGGGAGGTAGCGTTAGGTTCTCTGCACATAATTCATCATCATCATTTATAGAGTCAGAGGCCTACATGTGCTTGACCTCACACGGTTAAAGCAGACACCTTTTCATTCTTTTAGGATACCATCATAACCTCCCCAGCAAAATCAACTTTGCTACAGGGGGCTTGAACGAGCTGAAATTAATAAGTGCTTAATTCCTTCACAAAAGTTGTCGGCAGTTTCTGGAATTAACATGCTCTGCCAAAGCAGCAATGTTTTCGCTTATCTGAATATCTTGTGAACACTCCATTCGTAATAGAAGTGTCATTACCCTTCTGTCTACATCTCTGCCAGTGCTCAGCTATTTTCACAGCTGAATGTTCTTCCTCTTAATAATTCTTCTTCTTCCAAGATATCCTGTTTGTGCATCAAATTTTACACGGCCGAACGCCTTCATACTTGCAAATGTACTTTCGCTATAATTACTGCTCATATTTTATACGTGGCGACCTACTTTTGGACATTGCAAAACCTCGAACTGACCTCTTCCGAAGTTTTTTAGTTATGCAGGAGCTTTAGCATGGAATTCCCTACCCAAGTCTGTCAAAACTGATAATTACATCTCATTCAAAAGACATCTGCATTCACATGTCATGAAATCTTGTACACATATTTAACGACAATTTTGTTTCAGTTATTTCAACGTTTCCATGAGCATTTAACTGTCATTGTAATATTTTAAATTTTAAATTGAATTTTTAATATTAAGTAGCTTTATTGCTTGACCTCTCTCTCTCTCTCTCTCTCTCTCTCTCTCTCTCTCTTTCTCTCTCTCTGTCGTACATTTTTTTGATAGGTTAGAAGATATTTATGGTCCCGTCTGAGCAGAGGTGATAGTGGTAAATATGTGAGAATAAAGGTGTAAGAAATAGATTTTTACGAGGGGATAGTGTAAGAGGAAGATCTGTCTCTGGAATGAGTAGTTTCTCTAATCCAGCCTATCTATACGACTATATTTTAGTATAAGACAACCTTTCTCTCTCTATATGAAATATAAGTTACACTAAACACACCCACACACACAATTATGTGACAACAATACACACAAACGTGAAAAAAACTATGGTTAATTGGGTATGGGTCTGACCAACACACAAAGGTAAGTTCTTATGGTTGTTTATTATCATTAAACTTTTATAACATCAAAACATATAGAGAAATCAATTTTTAAAATCATGTTTACAGACATATGAAAATAACCGAATAAGTGCCCTCCCCATTGCTGAGAAAGGATCCCAAAAAGAAGTTAAGAACCCAAAGCTCAAGGATTAACACTAGGTTACAGAATAGACTGAAGAACAAGTTCCCACTAAATTACTACTCAGTAAAGTACACAAGTTTAGTGAAATAAAAAAAGGAAGTTAGTACAATGATTGTAAAAAAGGAAAATATTCCCCCCCCTCTCTCTCTCTCTCTCTCTCTCTCTCTATCTCTATCTCTCTCTGCCGTACGTGGCCACAAACACTCTCGCTTACCCACTCGTGATGTTGATATCCCTTGAGAAAAATTACAATAGTTCATGAACCTATACTGTCAGGTGGGTTGCCCAAATATGGCCCCAGTCCAGCCTATATATCGAATAATAATTACAAGGTGGACGCCAAATTTGGTTGCTTAATTTTCCCTGGATGAAATCAATGTCACCGCAAATAGTTACTGAAGCAAGACGTGCTCTGGTCGTTCACAGTTGCAAAAGGAGAAAAATAATTCCAGTATTGCGAAGCATCTGGTTGCTAAGACAAATGTTACAGTATGTAAAAATAATGATGATGGTAAATCCTATCGGCTGGCTCTATGGTGATGCCGATTTTGAAACAGCACAACTTTCTGAATGAATCCAGTGCTGCGTCTGTCAAAAGTTAGATGTTGATATTATTTTATATATATATATATATATATATATATATATATATATATATATATATATATATATATATATATATATATATATATATATATATATATATATATATATTGATAGTCCAGTTAAACTTAATAATTAAATGTTTATGTGTCTTTTAGCCAGTCCTGTTCACAACATGGACTTATGGACTCGAAAGTCACGAAGAAGTCAGCATAAATCTCATCAGCACTGGAGACTATAATCAAGAAAAAAAAACCTCGCCACCCGGTCAGGTCTGCAAGAAATAAACAAGACATTATGAAAAGAAATGCCACCATTCTATAAATCCACGGGCGGGGACGAGACGATCTCGCTCCCACTCCGGCAGTCCTGCTTAAAGTTAAAAGCCACACGGTGACTTTATTTACAACTATACGGTCAGTTTTTTTTCCTCCGCGCTGCGCTTTCAGATTCGGACCAAGGTATGCACCTTCCCGCTCCTCTGCGCGCGCGTTGAAAATCAGCTTACACTGTCAACTATTGTTTAATTATCCCTACGCGCACTTACAAAGATCGTCTGTCGTTAATAGTTATTTTATTGTTGGCGCATGTTAGTTTAGTCATAAAGTATAACAATTGTCACTTACTATAAAACACAAAAATGAAATAAACGTGAATCCTATTCGGTCACTATAGTTGCGCTTACATTTAATCAGTCACTAAACCGTATCTTCTGGTGTGAGAAGCCCCCCAAACCCCCCCCCCCCCCCCCAGATTATCATTCTAACCTGGCAAAGAAAAAAAAGTTATTTATTTCACTAGTTTTAACCCTAGAAATCACCCCCCTTATAATGGTAAACCCCCCCCCCCCAACCCCCCCCCCCCCCCCCCCCACCCCCCCCCCACCCCCCCCCCCCCCACCCCCCTATTACCCACAGATCAGAAATGAAACAATCCCCACGAAATGCTATTAACACACTCCCACAATGGTTGTAGAATAACGCTTTTAGATTATCCAAAATTCTGAGCGCCACTGATCAGTGAGTTTAAAGGACCACTGCTTATATCCATTCATTTGCTCTCAGATCCCTAATGGTGTTAATTTCGCATTAACGTGCGAACCATAGGATTGAGAAACTGTGGACCAGATGAAAAAAGTTCTCTGACGGCCCACCCCCCCCTCCCCACGAGCCCTGCTTTGCCCCCCCCCCACATCAAAGACCCCCCCAACAACAACCCCCCCCCCCCCCCCTTTCAACCCCCCCCCCCCCCCCCATGTACAACCCCCCCCCCCCCCAACGTACAACCCCCCCCCCCCCCCCCCCCCCCCCCCCCCCCGGCGTCAGAGTTCCCCCCACCCCCCTGAAGATCAAAGGGTTAAGTGTTTATCCCCCCGATCTGTCCCCCCCCCCCCCCCCCCCCCAGATCCCCCCCCGTGAGAAACTATGTAAACCACCCAAATCCCCTCCCCTGCCTGTTATGCTGGCCCCACCACCCCCCCCCCAAATACCCCCTGTTTGTTTACCTCTCCCAACCCCCCCCCCCCCCCACACCCCCCCCCCCCCAAATATGAGTAATGCAGTCCCCCCAAAACCCACCCCTACCACCCACCCCCCCCCCCCCCCTACCCCCAAGATCACCCCCCCCCCCCCCCCCCCCCCCCCCCCCGACCCCCCCCCCCCCACCCCCCCACACTCCCCACCCCCCCCCCCCCAAACCACCCCACCAAAACAACCCCTCTCCCCCCCCCCTCCTCTAACCCAAATGACCCCAAATGTACTTGTGTATGCCACCCCCCCCCCCCCCAACCTGATTGTGACCCCCCCCCCCCCACCCACCCACCCCCCCCCCCCCCCCCCCCCCCCCCCCCCCCACCCCCCCCCCCCCCCCCCCCCCCCCCCCCCCCCCCCACCCCCCCCCACACCCCCCCCCCCCACCACCCACCCCCCCACCCACCCCCCCCCCCCCCCCCCACCCCCCCCCACTTTTTGTGAAATAGAATTGAACGAACGAACAAACTTTATTTTCAGAGGGTTAAGAATTGGGCACGTAGGCCCGTCTGACATTCTGCCCTTCCGCTCTCTCTCTCTCTCTCTCTCTCTCTCTCTCTCTCTCTCTCTCACATCATGTATGCAGTATCCTTTCATCCCCCCATTCACTGCAAGCATTATTTAGGCATTATTTTAGGCACTTTTTAATGATAAATGCCTAAATAATGCTTGCAGTAAATAGCGGAGGGGGGGGGGGGAATGAAAGGATACAGTATAATGATGAGAGAGAGAGAGAGAGAGAGAGAGAGAGAGAGAGAGCGAGAGCGGAAGGGCAGAATGTCAGACGGGCCTACGTGCCCAATTCCCACAATTTGAAAATAAAGTTTTAGGGGGATTATCCAAAATTCTGAGCGCCACTGATCAGTGAGTTTAAAGGACCACTGCTTATTCCATTCACAAAAGATCCCTAACTGTTAATTAAAATTAACTGCGACTTAGGGTTATGAGTGTGGAGAATTTCGAACCTTTTTCTGATAGCGTGTAGGATGAAAGACCTCGTTACCCGATAGGGCTTTTTTCGAAATCCACTTCATTTATTCGGCGTCACCCCTGAAACATAAAGGGTTACATCCTATTCTGCCAGGAAGCGTATGAAAATTAAATTCTTCGCATTTCCTGTTATGCTGGCAGGTCGCGGAAGTTTGTAATATGTCTGTTTGTTTACCTCTCAAGAAAAAGAGGCGTGGATTAAATATGAGTAATGCAGTCTGTCAAATGTTTGCCTAGCTAGCGAATTTAGAACTACGCCGAGATCACGAAGGCTGTCAGATACAGGTCGGATCCAGTAGGCTGTATTTCCATTACCCATCACTCTCTCTCTCTCTCTCTCTCTCTGTCTTCTACGTCTGTTGTATTGTGTATGCCAGTTTCTGATTGTGATGATAATTGTTAATCCTGTCCTGAAGTTGTTAATATTTTTATTTTGTTTGTAAAACGCCTGTCATGCAGAAATGTAAAAAGGCAATTATGCCTATTTCTCTTACCCTGTCTTTGTTTTCGTTCTTATCTTGTGCGAAGGTGTCCTTTGAAGCCTATTAGATACTCTGAGTCTGTCTGTTGGATCACTACTACAAAGCAGGGGAGGCAATACCGTTACATAACTTTTGTGAAATAGAATTGAACGAACGAACAAACTTTATTTTCAGAGGGTTAAGAATTGGGCACGTAGGCCCGTCTGACATTCTGCCCTTCCGCTCTCTCTCTCTCTCTCTCTCTCTCTCTCTCACATCATGTATGCAGTATCCTTTCATCCCCCCATTCACTGCAAGCATTATTTAGGCATTATTTTAGGCACTTTTTAATGATAAATGCCTAAATAATGCTTGCAGTAAATAGCGGATGGAATGAAATCTACAGTATATTGAATGAGAGAGAGAGAGAGAGAGAGCTTTTATCGATATGGGCAGGAATCCGGGCCTACGTGCCCAATTCTTAACCCTTTGAAAATAAAGTTCGTTCGTTCGTTCGATTCTATTTCACAAAAGTTAACACTGAATTAAAATTACTTACTTCGGGTTATGAGTGAGAATTTCGAAACTTTCTGATAGGTGTAGGATGATCTGTTACCCACAGTTTTGGGAACCACTCATTTATTACCTGAAACATAAAGGGCTACATCCTATTCTGCCAGGAAGCGTATGATAATTAAATTCTTGCGCATTTCCGGTTGCAAATGTCAGGGAAAGCTCTGAAAAATGAATATGGTCGTCACAATCTCCGTCTGTGTGCCTGGCTACCTGTTTACATGTTTGTCTCTCTGTTTTATGTCTGTTTGTCTGTTTGTATGTCCGTCTGATGGCCTTCTTGTCTTCCTGGGTGTTTTTTTGGTAGTCTGTCCGCCTGTGCATGTTTATTTACATGTGAGCTTACGTCAGCCCTCTCGCGCTACGGCTAATATTAGTTTGGCCTCTAACAATCGGTCTGTCTGCTATTTGTCTACCTGTCTGTATGCCTGCCCTCCTGTCTGTTAAGTTAGTCTTCTAATGTATTGTTTGTCCTCATCGAAGCTCATGGACTAAACGAAGCCTAGTGTGTTATAATGTCATGTAACGAATGTTCCAGCTGCCTGCCTTAATTATCAAATTCATTATCGAACCGATGTAAACGCGCCCAACCGATGTTTTTTTTTTTCTTTTCTCTCTCGCCCCTTACGAAACACGGAGCCACCACTCCGTCTGGCCACATTGCAGAAAACCTGCATACACGTGCGAACCAGAGCTGACCAGGACCCTACTCCACCTCCAAGTGGAGGTCCTGGAAGCAGGCTGCATCATCGAAGAGGGAAGGCAAACCCGGTCCCAAAAAAGTGGATGTGTCGGGCCGAAAGGCGCAAATATCGCAGCTTCGCTGTAAACGGAGACACAACGTAACCTACGTCCTTTTCAGGACGAACGCAGACGAAGAAGTTTCACATGCTCTTTCAGTGATAGTGACTGTGCATTTTATTTTACATATGAGACGGCCAGCCCCACGCGCTACCTAATATTAGTGGCCTCTAACAACATTCTCAAGTGTCTTCTTTGTCTCCTCATCGACACGCGGCCACTAAACGAAGCCTAGTGTGTTATAATGTCATGTAACGAATGTTCCAGCTGCCTGCCTTAATTATCAAATTCATTATCGAACCGATGTAAACGCGCCCAACCGATGTGCAGTCAGACGTAAAGTGAATGTGTGCATGTGGGTGTGCGGTTTGAAACGTTTGAGAGTGTGTTCACGTGTTGCAGATGTTGAGGTGACAGCCTTGGTTTGAGCTACACACTCGTGCTGGATCTGAGAGCAGTAACGTTAGTTACATTTGCCTAGATAACAGGGGTGAGTTTGATTTATACAGCAATCATTATAGTCTAACTAGTGTAACCTGAGTTTTGTCATCCTACTCACTGTATTATCCCTGACATTTTAGCAGTAATGTCAACACTGGCTGTTGTTGTGTTATCTCGCTGTAGTTAATTCCATTGTTTGTACGGTAAGTGTAGGCGTACTAGGTATTCGATCTGCTCTCGTTCAATAAAGTAAATTATAAAAGTGAGAGGTAGTCCCCGGGGGTCTCTGAAGAGGTAAAGAAAGAATAAGGCTGCTACACCCTCAAGCATGTCCTACGAGGCGACTAATATGGGGTTGTGCAATGAGGTTGGCAACCTCATCATGTAAAAGAAATTGCCATAGAAACCACCTCCGCACGAGCATGTGATTTATGCAGACTTTCTACATGGGGACCAGGTGCCGTGGTGGCTTATGCTGTCCTTTTTTAATTAAGGAATCAATAAATTACTGAACTGGTGCGTGTAGAGTTGATGCATTAACAAATGGGGGACTAGTCTTCGACCAATCAACTAGAAAGAATACAGAAAAGATATTTTAAATTCTAAATTAGGTGTCTTATGGAGACAAAAGTAACAGGGTCCCACATAAAATATGGATTTAAAAAAGCGGAGTTAAAATATAGCATTTCGAATGTAACAGAGATAATCAATATTTCCCTTTTCGCTCCATGTGGAGCATGGTTTCATGAACTGATTGCTTCTCGGTTTCTTCCTCTTGACTTTCTAATATAGAACCCTTAAAATCTCAGCTTCTTTCTCTTGACATTCTAACACAGAATCCGTTAACTCTTAAGCTTCGTTCTCTTGACTTTCTAACACAGAATCCGTTAACTCTTAAGCTTCGTTCTCTTGACTTTCTAACACAGAATCCGTTAACTCTTAAGCTTCTTTCTCTTCACTTTATAACATAGAATCCAATAACTCCTCGACTTCTTTCTCATGGCGCTCTAATACAGAATCCGTTAACTCACCAACTTCTTTCTATTCTCTATAAAAAAGAATCCGTTAACTCCTTAGCTTCTGTCGGAAATGTCGTATATTGGGGCAACTACAACAGTAGTTTTCGCCGGAAATAGCCTATGAAATATTATGAAGAAGGTCTCCAGAAATTGGTTCGTTAAGAAAGGATAAAGACCTATCCGAGAAGAAGAAAATGCGAATGCTTTCCACTGGACAGTGTTTTCTAGTGAATTATGAAAAGTGTTCTGTTTCCCCACGACCTTAGCTTCTGCCCTTAGATCCCGTAACCTATTATAGGCTTCAATGGAATCTATCTTTACACAAGATTACTCGTGGCAGAAATGTCGATAGAAGAGTAGTAAAGCTTGTATCACATGGGAGTCTTCACAAGATATTCAGATAAGCGAAACCAATGCTGGCTGTTGCTAAGCACGTTAATTCTGTAATCTGCCGACACTTTTATGAAGAATTTAGCAATGGTTTATTCTAGCTCGTTAAGCCCCCACCCCTGAGTTAATCAGTGGAATTATTATTATTATTTTATATATATATATATATATATATATATATATATATATATATATATATATATATATATATATATATATATATATATATATATATATATATATATATATACATACATATATATATACATACATATATATATATATGTATGTATGTATGTGTGTGTGTGTGTATATATAGCTCTGTTAAGAGTGTGTGTTTAGCAACCGTGACTGAGACGAATATGTAGTACATTTAAAGGATTAAATCGAAGTTAAATTTGTAACATTACAAATAACAAAAATTTAATAATCACTTTAGGCTTTAACAGTTGGAAAATAATTTGAACAGTTATGAATCAAGAAAAGTTACTCATCACGTTGGTGATGGTAGTGTGGGGTTATAAAAAAGTTCAAGTGGCAGCATGTAGGTTAACTTAGCTGCCAATGATGATTCTAATCCTCCTCCTGATGGGTAGGTTTTCTGTACACTGCTGTCACTCGTCTCTGGTCAAGGTTTGTAGGGTGAAGCTCGTTTCCCAGGAAATTCTAGGAGAGTCTTCAAAGCTGGTCTGCCGTCTTAATGAGTAAACCGCCTCTCCCTGCTTGTGCCAGAAATGGTCCTTTCTGCTGGCACCACCAATAACTGGTAATAGAAATAGAAACGAAACGCTCTTCTGAGTATGGCGTTTTTCCGACACAGTTATATGCGCTTCCCCCCCCCCCCCCTCGCTCTCTCTTCTATTCTACCATCCCATGTCAGAATTTACTCTCGATGAGAATTAAATTTAATCTCTCGGGATAAAACTTCCTTTACATTGAAACTGAATAGTTTTAGCTTTACATTACATTTAAATGAAAAGGCTAAACGTACATATATAATATGTTTTATATTTACATCTCCACTGTTTGAAAAATGTTCACAATATAAATTCATTTATGTTTCCTTTACATTTACACTTGTGGAAAAGTTTGAAACTTCTATTAATTTAAAATGAATATTTTCACATAGACATTTACGTTGGTTTAAAGCGAAAAACCTTACATTCATTTTAAAGTGTATATGTTTATAGGGACATTAACACTGCTTTGAAAATGTAAGTCTTATGCTTAGAATGTACATCATGTCTTTCATCTTTCCCTCCCTACTCCATAGGGAACCTGGAACTACTTTATGCTTTTAGTTCTCTTTACGAAACTATCAATAAAGCAATCACCATCCCGTGCAGTGGTGGTTCATGAATCATCATTCTATATGCTGAGGTTGTCAGCCTCAAATGACTGACATCCAATGATTTCACACAATAAAATTCATATGGCACTATATACATATATATGTTAGTTCACATGTTAGTAATAAAATATGAAATGTAAATCACAACTTACGCCAATTCTGGCTATAGACTTGTCGCACAGATGAATAAAAGAGACGAATCTTTCTCTTACACGTGTCTGGGATTTCTTTTCATTTTACAATAGATTGCCCCTTCTGACTCCGTGTTTCTTCAGTTTCCTTAGTCCCGGTGTTCCTTATTAAAATGTAGAGATTTCTTGTGCTTTTATAAGTCTTATCTAGTTCTCCAATAAAAGGTCCGGTTAACAAATAGGAATTATGAAAATAGTTCTTTACTCTCGCGAAGGTCTGATGTTGTCTTGGCGAGCGTGCAAATCACAGAGAAATAAAACTGTGAAATTGTCAGCCTATATTCCCTCCAATGATGTTATGAATCTAATCAGAGAGATCCAATCATTTCAAACAGGTCAGGTGTGGCACTTTCCAAATATTTCCTACACGGAAAATTTTACCAAAGGTCACGTCTCCCATATATGGTAATATGATGTCTTGCATACACTCTCACCAACACATTTGTAGACTCATATTGTCTAAAATGTAATAAATCCATGATTAATTTTTACCCAGTGACCGAAAGCGATTATATCACTCTTGTCTGCCACATTTGTCACACAGACGGTAATGTTGGTGTAGCAAGGATGACCCGGAAGCGCTTATATCGTAAGTTCCGCCTCGTGCACGGGTTATCATGTGTTTTGCCAGACAAACAAATCTGGTTCTATTCAACACTTCTTGTCGCTTGAAAAGATGGTCAGACCGATATTGTGATAAAATACCATCGCTGACAGTCTAATAACCTGGCGTAACTTAACACTCTTCGTGAAGCGTGAATGCGACACAATAAGATAAGAATTACTCCCGTAGAAATACTGCCATAGGGTAGTGGCGTGTTAGAGACTTCACCATGCTATGTCCAACATAGAGCAAAATAGTGAAAATACAAATGAAAAGGCATGATTTATGCCAAATAACAGCGATGAGTGAGAAAAATGATGAAAAAAGAAAGGATACTGCCGGAGTGCTGAAGGTGTGAGAGATCACACAAAAGAGCACGTTCAGACGTTAAATCACATACGCCCTCTCCAAAGATATTTCATTAAATATCCAGGTTTGGACATGAACTTTTGTGAAGTGAGTGCCTTCTTCTCCTACTGTTCTGAATGACAGGGTTCTTCTCCTCATTATTCCGTCGGCGAGTGTTTAAATTGCTCGCTTGGCAATATGTACAGTTCAATACGTACTGACGAACGTCTTTCCATCGGTGGGGCCAGAAGTAAACCTTCTTAATATTACGAATAGTGGTACCCACCAGAACATGTTCCCCCGATGAAGATACATGAGCCGCTTTCATGACGGAGGGTCTTAAGGGGAGAGGCACCACAAGTTGCTTCCCTTGCCTCGTCCGTCGAAAAATAATCCCATCCTCGTTGTGGAAAGATATATATTATAATATAAATTCCACTGATTAACTCAGGTGTGGGGTCTTAACGAGCTAGAATAAACCATTGCTAAATTATTCATAAAAGTGTCGGCAGATTATAGAATTAACGTTCTTAGCGACAGCCAGCATTGTTTTCGCTTATCTGAATATCTTATGAAGACTCCCATGTGATAGAAGCTTCACTAATCTTCTATCGACATTTCTGCCAAGAGTAATCTTGTGTAAAGATAGACTCCATTGAAGCCTATAATAGACACTCTTGAGTTTTGGCCACTGTTGGATCACTACTGCAAAGCAGGAGAGGCAATACCGTCACACTATGTGAAGCGAAATGATGATGTGATATGATACTTGTTACTAAAATGATGAGTAATCTACACAGTCCATGTGTCTCTAAATCCTCCCCCCGGTTAGGATGATTCACACGTATGCATAGAATGTCCAAGGTTTATAAGTTATGTTGAGTGGGTTATCGCTAAGACGAGGACGTTCTGATGAGAACATTTGTGGCACTGAGAACGTTGACGATAAACAGTCCTTCAATGTTTGACAATATCTCTGTAGCGTTGATAAAAAATTGACAGTTTTCGTATGAAAAATGTATGTTGTCTAAAATCTGAAGGGTACTGGCCAGACTGGAGATCGTCACGAAAAGATCTAGGTATGGAGACTCGTCTAAATGGGTGCTTTCATAGAATAGAAGGATTAAAATTGTATGACAAGGTTACCAACGTGGAACTGATGACAAGAACCAGACAAGTGCCAGTGGAACAAGAGATGAAAAGAAGACGATGGCGATGAATAGGACACACACTGAGGAAACCTATTGATAGCATTACAAGGCAATCATTGTTCTGGAACCCCCAGGGCAACTGAGGCAGAGATAGACCAAGAAGCACATGGAGCTGGAAACAGAGGTGAAAATGATGAGGAGAACGTTGAAAGAACTTGACATGATGGCACGTGACAGGAGGACTTGGCATGTGTTTGTTGAAGGTCTATGCTCCTTTGGGAGTTGAGAATTATGATGACGTAGACTCATCAACATAAGTATGTACGCTGGATTCTTAAGATACACTTTGGAGTAAGCTGCACTTGATATCTGTATCTCCGACTCAACTTGTGATTATGGAGTCTGCTTCATAAAATGCGTTTAAGAGTGTGTTGCACTTGGTATAAATATTATAATCAACTTGTAAATATAAAATCTTGATATCAAAATGAGCTCTTGTGAGTGAGTTGAACTTGATAAAAGATGAATAAAAATGCTGCAACCACCGTCCTATTCGTGGACGAAAAATATTCCTTTTTAATTGAGGAATGTAGGATGTCCTAAATGGCAAATTCTGCTATCCAGACGTATACTGTGTTAGCTTCTTTCTGGTTAAGCGTCAAACACGTAGCACGTAGACTCAGACTTCTGATGGACTGAAGTCACATAAAAGTCATCGAAAGTTTTCACACTTAATATTACTGGTTGACTTTCATTTATACTACTCCTTACTAAGAATGATTTAAATTCTCTAGTAATTATGTATGACATGAGATGCATCTGACAAGTGTTAAATATATTGTGAATGAGAGTGTGGGCACATGTAAGTCTGTATGATGACATAACAATCTAGATGAAGATGAAGTATGAACTATCAATTACCTCCAATCATCTTAGATGAACATCTTTTGATTTAATTAATCATTTACGAGAAGAATTAATTGAAAACTGTCTTCCGCACAGTTAGCTATGATGTTAAGTGCAAAAGTAAATCTTAACTTAAAGACTAAGGAAAATTGTTAATAGTTTTTAAAAGATTCACTAACCTCCTTTTTCCCTTTCGCGAATTCCTTTAGAGCACTATAAATTCCAGATACATGAATTTCAATATCCACCCAGGAATTAACACGTCTAGTAAGGCTAGGTGTCTGGAATATGTTCTACACCACGCTGTATCGAAACTGTACTGATCTCTGATGAAGTCCGCAGTACATTGTATTCCTAAATCTCCCATATGTTCCCAGATCTTGCCTGTGACGTGAAACTCCGCCTCTAAAGCAATAGCTAGGCCTACATCTTGTGGATTAGACCTTGGATCTCTCTTGTCCCCTGTCAGTCTAAAAGTGGGTGGGCTATTCCCCACGAACTTTCAATGCCGTGCTGCATGGCAAACCGGAGTTTGACAATCGGCTTGCCAATGCAAAAAAATCACCCGCATAAGCTGTAAAGCTAAAACTGTTGTCTTCTCGTCAAAACCACATTCTATGGATGAACAGGTTAACGTCACAAATGCAATTCACTTAGCAGCAATTGGTGGATACCCCTTTAGTTCCCATGTGCCTCTCATGATACAAAGAAAGAATAGAATTACTGCCCCCTCCATCATGTCGTACAAGACGACTAATATAAGGTTATGTATGGGGCTTGCAACCTCAATATGTAAAACAGATTGTTACAGAAACTACTACTGTAAGAACATGTAAATGCTTGAGGCAGGCTTCCTTATAAGGGAATACCGCTGCAGCGGTAATGTTTTCAATTACTTGGACAATCGGATTGAACGATGTATCACAAAAGATAGTGGTTATCTTGAAGACTAACAATTTGAACTGTACATGGTTAAAACTTTTAAAAATAATTATGCTTTCACTAGCTTGTACACCCGTCAAAAAATTACGGTAGAAGGATTAAAGCCTTCACCTTAAACATTTAGCATCTGGAGCACATTTAGAAGACTGAGAAGTTGGAATAGGTAAATATAGTGTAATTTGATTTATTATTTAACAGCTCGTTAATCACAATATTATTTGTAAGCGGACGGTTATGCTTAATTTTTTATTTTTATTATTATTATCTTTTTAACCTTTGATAGCCTGTGCCCTGAATATATACTTTAATATTCCCTGTGTTCTATCCTCGCGTAAGAGCTCCATAAACCTGACCATAGGCAAATACTGCTTCTGGTAGGTATAAACTTACATGATCGAATGATTGTCCCTGTGCTTTGTTGATAGTCACAACAAAATCTATAATCACAGGAAACTGGCTACTTTTCAAGATGAAAGGCAGACTTGTATCGCTTGGCTCTAAACTGATGCGTGGAATGTAAACTCGTCCACCTTAATTTCTGCCTGTGGTGATTTTATTTCTAAATTCAGTCCTCTGTCTTTAGTTTTAACATAATGTTAAAGTCAGAAAAAACAAATATGAAAAGGTATTAGTGGCCTTTTTATTATAAAGTCCGCCTAGGCCGGTCCCAAGTCCAGCTGAAAAAGGAGGAGGGCGGCCTGCATGGAGGCCGTAAGGAGGCAGCCCCTCCACCATGCAAAGGCACAACAGGCCAATCACCTGTTTGCTTTAAACTTTTGATTATGAGAACTACAAGAGCGAAATACCGGACTGATTCTAAAGGCGACGAACTGGAACGGACTACGACTTATGGAACTTGGAACACAAGAAGTATAAATGGGAAAGAAGAGGAGCTGGTGGAAGAGATGAGGAAAGCAAAACTAGAAATCCTGGCTATAACGGAAACAAAGAAAAAGGGACAAGGAGTCATGGATCTCGATGGCAAGACGCTGCTGCATCTGAAAGAGCTAAAGGGGGCGTGAGTTTCATTGTGGCCAAAAACCAAAAAGATAGTATCAAGGGATGAAACTTTGTCTCGGAGCGCATTATGGTTGTAAAACTAAAAGAAGGAGAACCCATAGTCAACCTGGTCATAGTGTATGGGCCAAATGAGGAAGAGAGAGCAGAGGTCAAGGAGGAATTCTTCGAGCAGCTTCAAAGGACAGTGGATGACTGCCTAGATGAAATTATCATGCTCGGAGATTTCAATGCCAGAGTTGGAAATGACCAAGCTAGATGGGGTGGAGTTATCGGAAGATATGGAGAGGATACTCTCAATGACAATAGAAAGCGACTCCTTAGATTCTGCAGTGAGCAGAATCTGATCATTACAAACACAAAGATTGCTGCAGCGGTGAACAACACAGAAGAACAACCTGATGACTTGGAAACCCTCTGGCTTAAATTCAAAGACATCATAAAGACAGCTGCTGCAGAAGCATGTGGTGAAGACAGACTTGGGAACAAGAGAAAGATGACACCTTGGTGGACAGAGGAAGTCAAAGAGAAAATAAGAGAGAAGAAAATGGCATGGAAACAATACTTAGGAGCTAAAAATACAACAGGACAAATGGAGAAATATAGAGAATATGTGACACTCAGAACAGAAGAAAAGAACAAGGTGCTAGCAGCAAAACAGAAGTCCTGGGAAGAATTTGGATAAAAGCTAGAAAAAGATGCGCAAGGAAACCAGAAATTGTTCTATAAGACCCTAAAGTACATGAGGAAGGAAAAACAATGCCCTCTCAAATTTATAAAGGAATGGCAAGGCAAATTGCTTACTGCCCCGAAGGAAGTAATGGAAAGATGGAAAGAATATTTCTCAGAACTCCTGGATGGTGAGCATGGGAAAGCATCAGAAATGATAACCACTAGCACAGAGGAGAAAACCAATGATGGTGAAGATGACATAAAGATGGAAGAACTGAAGGCAGCACTGGAGAAAATCAAGATGGGCAAAGCAGCAGGGCGTGATGGTATAACACCAGAAATGGTTAAGTACATGGGAGCATCAGGCGACCTATTACTCTTAAGGGTCCTACAGGCAGCGTGGTGCAACAAGACCATACCAAATGATTGGGAGATTGCCATCATAACACCAATTTTCAAAAAGGGTGACAATCGACAATGTGGAAACCATAGAGGCATATCCCTTCTCAGTGTCCCTGGTAAAATCTACTCTAGAATCCTAGAGCAGATACTCCGACGCCTAGCTGAGCCACAATTGGATGAGGTCCAGTGCGGATGCCGAGCAAACCGAAGTACTCAAGACCTAATCTTCACACTCAGACAGCTGAGTGAAAAGACCCTTGAGTATAAGAGTGAGATCCATCTTTGTTTCATAGATCTGGAAAAGGCGTTTGACAGGGTGCCCTGGAGAAAACTTTGAGACTGTTTGGCAATGAAGAACATTCCAGCACCTCTGATTCATGCTATACAGAGCTTCTACAAGTCCTGCAGAAATTATGTGAGGACAGCAAACCATAAGTCAGAAGAGTTCAGGACCACCACTGGTCTAAGACAAGGTGATATCCTGTCACCATATCTTTTCATACTCCTCATGGACGATGTCATCAAGGCATGTAAGGAGAGAACAAGAAAGTATTCAGTGGGGTACTGGAAGATGAGACAGGTCTGTATTTCAGAGCTGGCATTTGCTGATGATGTTGCCCTGATTGCTAAATCAGAGATCAGAGGCAAATCTCCAATCCAACCTGCAAGTCTGGAAGGAAGAGCTGGGGAAGAGAGGGATGGTCATAAGCAGCTCTAAAACAAAATCCATGGTGATATCACGAGAAGAAAGAAGACATCAGATTAAGCTGGGAGAATAGGTCCTGGATCAGGTTGACCACTTTAAATACCTCGGAGCTATTATAGACCGAAAGGGAGGCATGAAGGAAGAGTTGGCCACTCGAAAAGCAGCAGCTGGGAGACTTTTTCAGGCCATAAATCGAGGATTCCTCAACAAGAGAGAGGTTGGTAAGAAAACGAAGATGGCTGTATACCGCACCACCTATGTCCCAGTCTTGACATATTGATGCGAGTCATGGGCAATGACTACAACCTAGAAAAGCCAGATCCAAACCTCAGAAATGAGGTATCTGAGGAAGGTGGTTGAAGTAACAAGAAGAGACATGGTACGCAACCAGACGATACGCCAAGGCCTAAAATCCCACCCCCTGCAGACCCAAGTAGAACAGTCCCAACTAAGATGGTTTGGCAATGTCTGCAGAATGGGAGAAGATCGGCTACCCCGACAAGCATGGGAAACAAAGAGCCAGGGATCCAGACCGCCAGGACGTCCCAGAGTTCGCTGGGAGGACAACATTAGACAATCTTTGAAGGACCGAGGACTAGAATGGAACCAGGCCAGGAGGAAGACAGCCGATAGGATAGTCTGGCGCTCTCTCTTCCAAACCTCTACACCTCACAGTAGAAGGGGAACGACTAAGTAAGTAAGTTATTATAAAGTAAATAGATTATTAAACTTTTTTGTCAATTTTTGGCCAGTTACTTTCCAAGAAATCTGTAAAATCTGAATAAAACATAATATTGACCTCTTTATAGGATGGTTATAATTGGTTACTCCAGATAACGATCACCCGAAGCATATCGCAATGCGCGAATTTTCTGCAGTTTCCCGAAACGCTCTGGGAGGTTATATAAACTTTATCGCGCATGACACATCCAGTAGATGGCAGATAAATGAAACAGATGTAGTATGGAGGTCGTCTGTATTCTAGACATCTGCAGGAATCAGTTCAGTCAGAGAGAGGGCGAGAGAGGAGTTTTGACGTCAGAGGTAATGGCTTTTAACTAGAACAGTGGGGTATCAGTTAGACACAGAGAGAGAGAGAGAGAGAGAGAGAGAGAGAGAGAGAGAGAGAGAGAGAGAGAGAGAACGAACGCACTTTATTGTCAAAGGTTTTTAAATTGGGCACGCAGGCCCGTCTAAGATTCTACCCATCCTTTCTTTCATCTTCAATACTGTATCTATTTATTCTTACGTGAATTGTAAATATTAATGTTTAATAATTGTTTTTTAAATATTATAATAATACAATAACTGTATACTCACATTTACAGTGTCTAATAATAATCAAGAAATAATGAAAACTTGTATAGAATAGTATGTAATGATTTGGGAACATAATTAGTTTAGGGAGCAAGTAATTTTCACTCATGATGTACATGTGTATTCGTAAAGTCTTCGATTATATCAGTACGGACTGAGCCTGCTTCTTAAGCCATGTGGAAGAATGTTCCAAAGATGAGCAGCAGAGTAAGCTACGCTTCTTTTTTTTTGGGGGGGGGGGGGGGAAAAAAGTCAATAGGCATGGGCACGTGTAAAGAGGGGTGTAAAGTTGTATTGCTATTACACTGTAAAGTATGATGGCTGGTAGTACTCACTGTAAAGAATGGTGTCAGACTGTTCACAGCTAACTCACTCCAATCACAGGTGGAAGTTAAGGATGTAAGGTAGTACTGTTGTATTCAAAGAGGTGCTGTCACCGTGAAGACAGACACAGGTCAACTCGACCTACACAGGGTAGTGTAAACATGAAGTGAGAGTACATTGTACGCGAATGGTAGAATGGTTCTGAAGAGTTGACAACTTGGTAACAATATATTCATACTCTCACATGTAGCAGTCAAGGATTACTGGGACTACTGTGTTCTTTTTATAATGTTTAATGAGACGCACACTGGAACAGTACGTGTATAGTTACAGGAACACATGTCGACATAAACAGCATCGTGTTCATCAATGGTGTATCATCTTAAGTTAGCATTCATCCTGATTAATCTCATACTGGAGCATTTGTAGACAAGCATTCAGAGTTCCATAATTACTACACACACATATATATATATATATATATATATATATATATATATATATATATATATATATATATATATATATATATATATATATATATATATATATATATATATATATATATATATATCAGGTTGTACTGACAGATCACGTCAGTTTATACATAATGTTCATAGTGACTCCTGTACAGAATCTCTCTTAGCATGAGTGTAGCTTGTACTCTAGCGTAGATTCTTTCAAATAGCATTCAGCACATATCTTCGGAGTAAATGCTAAATCTCCCATAACAGATCTTTCTTTCATAACTGTGATCTCTGGATCATTATCGGGTAGTAAGGGACAACCCTGTTCTCTGATGAATGATTGACAATAATACGGATTCCAAGATGGCTTCCTTGGTCCTTAACATCGCTCACACAACGGTGAGATGACAAAACTTCTAGAAAGATTCAATTCATAAGGATATCAAAGTTTCCACCAATATCAGCATTATCTGTCCTCATAATTGCTGTGTAGAAACATTCTTAGTGCTGCTAAACGATATGTCGTTCTGACATCTGAACATAAGTAGATTCATGTGGGCCTAAACATAACCCATCGTAAGCCTAGGAAACGAAGTCAGTAAAAGTACGTTTACCTTGGCCAAGAATCAATAGCAAGCACAAAAACACTTTTCTGGCGTAATAGAAACAATACTGGGGAACACATAGACTAAAACAGTCCTAGAAGACACAATCTTCTTCCCCATGATAACTTGAGATCACAAAAACTTTGGACCGCTCGACATTGGCGTCCCGCCAGACTCCATAACCGAAGAACACACTCCCTTATCTTCATCCGCTCAGAGTGTAAGAACAAATAATCCAGCCCAGACACACAAAGATAACATGATATAAGACGGAATCGTCTCAAACAGACAAACAGTAAACCTAGATTCGGACTTTCAATATTCCTGCAAAACCTTAAGCGAGAACAATCTGTTTCCAGCTATAATAGACATCAAATGATATAAATCTAGATTCCTCCGCTTGTTCAATACACGGGAACAAAACAGGAACCGATCACTCAAAGAATAAAATACACATTTACTATTCTGAGTTATTCCCCTTTCTTAAAAGTTGTAAGTTCATAAATAAATATCCTTTTATCAAACAGATAGTTACATTTTCATTTGTAATCGTATCAACTGTAATCTGTGCGACATATAAAAAATATGTACGCAACAAGGGGTGGAGAGGCTTAGAGAGAGAGAGAGAGAGAGAGAGAGAGAGAGAGAGAGAGAGAGAGAGAGAGAGAGAGAGAGAGAGAGAGAGAGAGAGAGAGAGAGAGAGAGATTGTGTGTGGGTGAATTTCTGGGTTTTAAAACACAACACTCGCAGGTGAAAAATGTTACATTAAAATGCGGATTGTTTCATAATACAAAATGCTGTGTTTGTTTGCTGAAAAAAAAAACTTCGGTTGTTCAAAACAGTACAGGAATTATGATTTACGTAGTTATGTCTTGGCCCTGTGTTGCTTATGATTTACGTAGCTATGTCTTGGCCCTGTGTTGTTTAGGATTTACGTAGCTAATGTCTTGGCCCTGTGTTGTTTATTATTTACATGGCTATGTCTTGGCCCTGTGTTGTTTATGATTTACGTAGCTATGTCTTGGCCCTGTGTTGCTTATGGTTTACGTAGCTATGTCTTGGCCCTGTGTTGCTTATGATTTACGTAGCTATGTCTTGGCCCTGTGTTGTTTATGATTTACGTAGCTATGTCTTGGCCCTGTGTTGTTTATGATTTACGTAGCTATGTCTTGGCCCTGTGTTGTTTATGATTTACGTAGCTATGTCTTGGCCCTATGTTGTTTATGATTTACGTAGCTATGTCTTGGCCCTGTGTTGTTTATGATTTACGCAGCTATGTCTTGGCCCTGTGTTGTTTATGATTTACGTAGCTATGTCTTGGTCCTGTGTTGTTTATGATTTACGTAGCTATGTCTTGGTCCTGTGTTGTTTATGATTTACGTAGCTATGTCTTGGCCCTGTGTTGTTTATGATTTACTTAGCTATGTCTTGGCCCCGTATTGTTTATGATTTACGTAGCTATGTCTTGGCCCCGTGTTGTTTATGATTTACGTAGCTATGTCTTGGCCCTGAGTTGTTTATGATTTACGTAGCTATGTCTAGTCCCTGTGTTGTTTATGATTTACGTAGCTATGTCTTGGCCCTTGTTGTTTATGATTTACGTAGCTATGTCTTGGCCCTGTGTTGTTTATGATTTACGTAGCTATGTCTTGGCCCCGTGTTGTTTATTATTTACGTAGCTATGTCTTGGCCCCGTGTTGTTTATGATTTACGTAGCTATGTCTTGGCCCTGTGTTGTTTATGATTTACTTAGCTATGTCTTGGCCCCGTATTGTTTATGATTTACGTAGCTATGTCTTGGCCCCGTGTTGTTTATGATTTACGTAGCTATGTCTTGGCCCTGTGTTGTTTATGATTTACGTAGCTATGTCTAGTCCCTGTGTTGTTTATGATTTACGTAGCTATGTCTTGGCCCTTGTTGTTTATGATTTACGTTGCTATGTCTTGGCCCTGTGTTGTTTATGATTTACGTAGCTATGTCTTGGCCCCGTGTTGTTTATGATTTACGTAGCTATGTCTTGGCCCTGTGTTGTTTATGATTTACGTAGCTATGTCTTGGTCCTGTGTTGTTTATGATTTACGTAGCTATGTCTTGGCCCTGTGTTGTTTATGATTTACGTAGCTATGTCTTGGCCCTGTGTTGTTTATGATTTATGTAGCTATGTCTTGGCCGTGTGTTGTTTCTGCAGGTTTCTAAAGGGACAAGAACGGAGAGAAGTATTGTCGTAAAAGGCCAGGTTTTCTCAAGGGGAAGGGGAGGGGGGGGGGGGGGGGGGGGCTCCTAAAATGGTGGTTTCGTGCTCCATAAATTGTGAACGATGAGATATAATTGGCTAAGTGATTACAACGCTTTCATCTGGCTGCACATTTACCGGGTTCCAGGATCGAAACCTGGTAGCGTCGCGCTCCAGTCTGCCCAGCTGTAAAAGGGTATTTGATTGTGCTGTTAAGGGAATTCAACAGCAGCGAAGGAAGAGAGCTGGTCATCCCACAACTGGTCATTTAAGAAAAAAGCTGGACCTAGTGTGGTGAAGTCTCCAACACCACACTCCCCTACGCACTGACGGATCTAGGAAATGTCCAAGGAAGGGGCGATACATCAGGATCCATATGTACACATATTGTCCCGTATCAGACATGTTTTAATTCGTCCGTTGTCCGACCTAATGATCACTAACCTTTTCGTCCCAAGTGTGTGAGGGGGGAGAGAATGCTGGAGCGATTTATGTGAAATAAAGGTTTTCAAAGTCCCAAGGGAGGGTCGATCGCTCCGTCGCCACCCCCATGGATCAGCCAAGACCTTACGGCAGTTTATGTTATGGGACTTCTTGACCTTTACCGTATCCAGCATTCTGCTGCCCGCTGTGGCTCAGCCATCTTCCCCTGCTGCGGACATTCGTTTTCCCCCTTGATACAGTTTGATCAACTGTGAAGCACATTTAGTTTCTGATTTCATGTACCTTCTTGCAGAGCACGAAAGTACATCAAATTGATCCACTGTGAAGCACATTTAGTTTCTGATTTCATGTACCTTCTTGCAGAGCACGAAAGTACATCAAATTGATCCGCCGTGAAGCACATTTAGTTTCTGATTTCATGTACCTTCTTGCAGAGCCCGAAAGTACATCAAATTGATCCACTGTGAAGCACATTTAGTTTCTGATTTCATGTACCTTCTTGCAGAGCACAAAAGTACATCAAATTGATCCACTGTGAAGCACACTTAGTTTCTGATTTCATGTACCTTCTTGCAGAGCACAAAAGTACATATAATTGATCCACTGTGAAGCACATTTAGTTTCTGATTTCATGTACCTTCTTGCAGAGCGTAAAAGTACATCAAATTGATCCACTATGATGTCACAAAATTAACCATGATACAACGTTAAAATATCTCCAATGATACAACGTAGGGATAAAAACTAATGCGTAAGCTGCTAGAATACATGATCGCCCACGCCGCGGGTCATCACCCGCCATGGAAATTAAATTGTTAGACTTGAAGGCAAAACGGAACGGGATGAGAACGGAGATCAAAAGGAAAAATCTGACTGAACGCGTGCTTGAAACTAGCGAGGTTAAAAGGACGCAAATTGGTGGGGCAAGGAGGAAAAAGTCACGTTCCCCAAGTTGACATAAAGTAAAGAAATCGACAAAAGGGACCTTGGATATTATACGCCACAGTCATTTCTTGGACGCTTTTGCGATAACTTAGCCCGTTTATTTGAATGCAGTGATGAGAAGATTCTAGAAAATATTTGAAAAGTAACTTTTCTTAATAATAATGTTAGGAATATAAAACCTAGCTGGCCGGATGGCCCATCTTGAGCAGTGAAATAATATGCTTTCATTTATACAGACGGACAGATAATAAGAAAGATATTGACAAAAGACTGTGTTGTTCATATCAGCGAACGTCTGCATTGAAATAAAACATGTCACTAATTTTCAAAAAATTGTGGCCTTGAAGACGCAAGTGCTAAAATCTAGTTGGAATGAAGAGACGGGGTGGGATGGTGAATTGTGGCTAAAAATAACTTTAAAGGCAAAATTGTGTAGGGGAAGGCAGGGTTGGTTCAAAAAACAAGTGTGTGTTTTTGTGAAACGCAAGTAGAGACGGACGGACCAACAGACAATAAGGCATACTTGACTGAGGTATGACTGAAATGACTTATTGGTAGGATATTTGAATTTGAAAAAAGAAAAGGCAGTGATTGGCCATAGATGAATATATTATCGGCGCTCAGACGCGCATTTTGTGCCATTCATTATAAGTTGTCCTAGTAGACACAGTGAATTATTAAGTGGTGTAATTCCCAGAAGCTATTGAAATATTTAGAGGGACGCCATCATAAGGCCAGCAGCTCAGCTGAGTTTTGCTAGCATTTAACTGTGTTCTATATTCATAATTCTGGTAAGACTGAAATTATTTCTTTGTACATTTTAATATTTGTTTAAGGTTTCGAGTGATTTGATACTGCAATAGCATAATCTGTCCCTTACAACAAGTAAGGATTCGCTCTAGACCCCCCGCCCCAGTTCAGGGTCTAGAGACAAATAAAATACATAAACTCCCGCAAGGATTATGAAGGACAGATCAAGTGTTGAGATCAGTGGAACATATCACCTATCCTATTCTATGGCAGGAAGCTAATGAACATATTTCAGAATCTGTAGTCTGGGAGAACTTAGCCTATGTGAAACCAACTTGGTAAGATGTGTTGTTTGGTCAGAAGGATCTGACCCGTCTATGTGGTGTTGTTGTTGTGTAGTGTTGTGTCCAGAAATGGTTAGAGGATGGAATTCTGACGCATGACTAATACTTTGATTGCAGAGCTGTGAGTTTCAGTTGGCACCACTGTGGTGTCAAATGAGTTGTTGAATAGTACCAGAGTGGACCCGTGCAGTAACATTTTGTCAGAGCAGCCTATTATAGCCCCAAAGCACGGAGAGGTGGGGCCACCAGACTTCTGATATTGCCCCCAAGCACGGAGAGGTGGGGCCACCAGACTTCTGATATTGCCCCCAAGCACGGAGAGGTGGGGCCACCAGATCTCAGCACCAGAGCTACACCTTCAAGCTACGTGAGCGTCTGGTCTGCTGAGAATTCACCAACTCAACTTATTTGCTAACACACCCATAAATTTCCATCAAATAACTGGACAATGTGTAGTCACCATAGACAGGGAGTGATGAGGCCACCCCAACAGCACATCCATTAAATGTTCTCCCAAATAGATTACAACTATAAACAGTAATAATATTAACTAGTCTAGTAACATATATATGTACACACCTTGCATTTATTATGTAATATTCATGCATTTCTTTCATAACTGCTAAACCTTTCATATGTTCTGGCCAAAATAAAACCTTGGTTCAGAACAAATAAATGTAAGAAAATTACTATCCAATTTTTACACACTTGAGTTAGTTCAGTGTATTATAACATTTATTAATATTATTAGACTTAGTAAATATCTGTGTGTGTGTATGTAAACTACCACAACACATTACATATCATTACCCTAGACATTTAACGTAGCCACATTCATTAGTACAAAAAAGATAAGTGTGAGGTCGTAGTGGTAGCAAGAAGGGCCTTCTGACAATTCACAGCTACATTTTATCTCAGGAGCCTTCACAGCTGACCTCATGCATCACACGTAGTAATATCACCATCATACAATACCATCAAACCCACTACATATGAAGCAATTTAGTTTCTGACTACAAGTAACTTCTCGTGGAGCACGAAAGTACATCAAATTGATCCACTGTGAAGCACATTTACTTTCTGACTACATGTAACTTCTCGTGGAGCACCAAAGTACATCTAACCAGTCTTTGAAATCTGCGCACAAAGAAGAACGCTAACTCGTGATCATCATCGTGATCATCATGTTCATTTTCCTTTGCCCTCCCTACGGAGCATTGAGCCACTCCTGCAACAGGCCCACTTGTGAGAAGCCTGCACCATGCATTCATATGCTTTTACAGCAGTTGTGTGTGTGGCAATTTGTTTTACATGGTGAGGTTGCCTGCCCCATGCACAACCTTCATGTTAGTCACCCAGTACGACATGCCTGAGGGTGTATAGTCTTGTTCTATCTTTGTCTCTTTAGACCCCAGGAAACTATACGGGACATATAATTACTGATAGCATCACCGTTTTAACGTGTTGGCACAGTCTGTGTGCGTGCGCACACGTTTTGGTGTGATGCATGTGCGGTATTTTATGTTTGTGTGGTGTTTGTTTTGTGCGGGTCGTGGGTGTTTTGCCCCTCTAGTTAAATAATATAATTGTACTTGTTATGCCTGTTGTTAAAGCAAGTTGTAATTTTTTTCTTTTTCCTAAAAGCAAGCAGTTTAATTTCCCTCTTTCTTCAAAGCGAGTTGCTCTGACCTTTTCTCCTGTTAATAAAAGCGAAAGTTTATCATTTTCTCTTTCCTAAAAGCGATATGTTGTAATTGAAATTTTTCCCTGTCTTAAAAATGAGTTGCTTCAACTTTACCCCTCCCTGTTAGTAATGCGAGTTTTTGAAATATTTATATTTCTTAAAAGAGAGTTGTTGTAATTTGCCTTTTTCTTAAAAGCGAGCTGCTCTTTTGTCCTTTTGCTAAATCCAGCCACGTTTTCTCTTTCTCCTAAAAGCGAGTTTTGTCATTTTTCTCTTTGTTAAAAGCGAGTTGCTTCCTGACTTTTCTCCTTTTAGTGAAGAGAGTTTTTTTTTAAAATCGTAAACTTACTTAAAAGCGAGTTATTATAATTTTTCTCTGTCTTAAAAGCGAGGTGCTATGGCGTTGTTTCACCTTTTATCAAAGCGAGTTATTTTTATTTTCTCCCGCTTCTAAAAAAAAAAAAAAAAACCTTATTCATTTGTCCATGTTATTTTTAAACGGTGTTCATTTTTTCTCTTTGTTAAACGTTTTGTAACTGTTTCCCCTGTTGGTTAGTTAATTCATTTTAACTTTTTCAAGCGAGTTATTATGTATTTCAGTTGGGGTTGGTGAGGCTTACATCGCCTCTGCGGTGCGGATTTCGCTGGCATGATTTCAGTACAGTAATAACTATCAAGAACGGCTCCCTTCCTCTACCCCCATATCGAGTCGAAGGTAAGGAGAGCACGGATCTACGCCACTGCTGACTTTAGTTCTTCTTCTTCGTTCACCCTCAGATGTCAACTTGAATAAGTTCAAAGTTCACCCTCAGATGTCAACTTGAATAAGTTCAAAGAAAGCAGTGGTCAGCCTAAAGCTGTTGATATCTCCGTAGATTTTCTCAAGGAATGGTACTGGTGATGGCCATATGCGTTTTCTCTGTTCCTCATATGTTGGGCCCCTTTGAAGCAGATGTTCGGCAGTCATTTTATCGGTGCCACTGTCACACTCTTTGTGTGGGTTGGCCATGTTCTCAGAAGAGACCCCGATGCCATCACAAGAACAGCTATGCTATGGACCCCTGAAGGAAAACGAATGAGAGGCCGACCAAAAACAACTTGGCGGAGGACTGTGGAGGCTGAGATGCAAAGAATGAACCAGAGTTGGGGCACTGTACGAAGGATGGCCACCGACCGAGCAAGATGGAATCAATTTGTTGTTGCCCTACAAGACGCCACCAGGCGTGATGGCCACTGACTGCTTTGACGGTCGGCGGCTAAGGATCAAAGAAGAAGAAGAAGAAGAGGAAGACAGTCACACTCATCAGTAGTTCCTATCTTTAATTTGTTGAATAGATGGTATCTCAATCTGTTATGACCTGTGCACTTTACTTCTTCTATTTACACGATTTTTTTCTAGCTGTTTTTCTTTCCATATATTGTTTCTAATTTTCCACTGTGGTGTTTAAGTGAGTTCTTCTATCCATATATTGTTTCTAACTTTCCATTGTGGTGTTTAAGCGAGTTCTTCGATCCATATATTGTTTCTAACTTTCCACTGTGGTGTTTAAGCGAGTTCTTCGGTGCATATATTGTTTCTAACTTTCCACTGTGGTGTTTAAGCGAGTTCTTCGATCCATATATTGTTTCTAACTTTCCACTGTGGTGTTTAAGCGAGTTCTTCGATCCATATATTGTTTCCAACTTTCCATTGTGGTGTTTAAGCGAGTTCTTCGATCCATATATTGTTTCTAACTTTCCACTGTGGTGTTTAAGCGAGTTCTTCGATCCATATATTGTTTCTAACTTTCCACTGTGGTGTTTAAGCGAGTTCTTCGATCCATATATTGTTTCTAACTTTCCACTGTGGTGTTTAAGCGAGTTCTTCGATCCATATATTGTTTCTAACTTTCCACTGTGGTGTTTAAGCGAGTTCTTCGATCCATATATTGTTTCTAACTTTCCACTGTGGTGTTTAAGCGAGTTTTTCTAATAAAAAAAGTAAGGGTAGTCCAATAGCAGATACTACAGCAGTAGAGTGAAGTGTGTGTGACTTCACTATACTAGGTCCAGCATCGAGAGGTTGGGCGACCTTCCTCACTGCCTTTTCCTTCCCTAATTCGAGAGAAAAGTCAAGTATCCATTTACATCTGGGTAGACTGGAGCGTGTCGATACGTGAATCGAACAGTCACCTTTGCCTCGAGATATCAACTCACAAACCGCTCTGTCAATCGAACGCTCACATTTGTCTAATGCTTAAACATATTATTAAAGTAAGTCGTTCTAGATTTATCTTCCTTTTTGGTATTGCGAGTTTTGCTAACTTGTATCCCTGATGAAGAGCCAGTGATCTAAATTTTCTTCAAAAGTAAATAAAAATAGGTCATTAACTGTCACTCGTTGGGCAGAAAGGAGAACACCAGACCACAGAAAAGAAAAGTAAGTAATAGGCTTACCGGGAATCTAACCAATGACCATCCAAACGGCGCCATCGCCTTTTGAACTTTCCACTGTGGTGTTTAAGCGAGTTCTTCCCATAAAGGACACAAGCCAAATTATATAGCACCCCAAACTTTCCACTGTGAATGTTTAAGCGAGGGCATTTCTAATAAAAAAAGAAGGGTACCCAATACAGATACTACAAGTATAGTAGAACTCGTGAACGACCCAGACATTTAAATGTCTTCCTGTTGTTAAAACGGCTTGATATGAATGTTCTCGCTTGTGTTAAATCGAGTTGTTTTAACGTATCTTCCTGTTGTTAAAACGGCTTGATACGAATGTTCTAGCTTGTGTTAAATCGAGTTGTTTTAACGTATCTTCCAGTTGTTAAAATGGCTCGATATGAATGTTCTCGCTTGTATTAAATCGAGTTGTTTTAACGTATCTTCCTGTTGTTAAAACGGCTTGATATGAATGTTCTCGCTTGTATTAAATCGAGTTGTTTTAACGTATCTTCCTGTTGTTAAAACGGCTTGATATGAATGTTCTCGCTTGTGTTAAATCGAGTTGTTTTAACGTATCTTCCTGTTGTTGAGCGTCCGATTGACTCAGCGTTTAGAGCTGTAGCTTCTCGCGGCGAAGTTAACGGGTTCTGGGATCAAAACCTGGTAGCGTCACGTCCCAGTCTTTCCACCTGTAAATAGATACCTGACTCTGCTCATGAGTTTGCGAAGGTGAAAGCAGTTAGAACCTAGTGGTCTCTAACATTTCACCCCCCTACAGCAGTATATGCTATGGCTACCCTTTTTATACCCTGTTATTTTTAAACGAATTCCAGTTATTCAGTTAAACTTGACCTATTTTTCATTACTTTCTTGTACTTTTGACGAGAACGTGCTGTCATTACAAGCTTCAGAGACAGATGGTTCAGATTTTGTTAAATCGAGTTGTTTTAACGTATCTCTGGGTTGAGCGTCCGTTGACTAAGAGTTAGAATTATTTTCCTATCAAAAACGACGTCACGTGCCTTCCACACTTTAGATACCTGATGAGTTTGCGAAGGTGAAAGCACCTGCTCTAACATTTCACACAGTGTAGTATATGCTATTTTTTTATACCCTGTTATTGAAACGAATGATTATTCAGTTATAACTGACCTATTTTCATTACTTTCTCCACTTTGACGAGAACGTGCTGTCATTACAAGCTTCAGAGACAGATGGTTCAGATTTTGTATTTTGATACTCTGGGTTGCTGTACTAAAGTTAGAATTATTTTCCTATCTCGACGATGCCTATTTCTGATGAGGCAGGAACACCTGCAACCCACAGTGTAGTATATTTTTTAAACAGAAGAAACAATTGGTTTATCAAAACAGGCCAAACTGTTCGTCTCATTCCAACAATTATGTACACTTTTTTTTTTCTTCTTCTTCTTCGTTCGCCCTGAAAAGGACGTTGGTTGCGTTGTGTCTGTTTACGTCGGAGCTGCGATATCTGCGCCTTTCGACCGACACATCCGACTTCAGCACGGCATTTTTGGGGACCGGGTTTGCCTTCCCTCTTCGATCCCTACTCTCTCAACCAGACTGCAGTGATGCAGCCTGTTTCCAGGACCACCACCTGGAGGTGGAGTAGGGTCTTGGTCAGCTCTGGTTCGCTGACCCTGACGCAAGCAGTCAAGCTATGGGTCGCTGACTGCATTCTCTATTGCTGCATCTTTGGGTCCCAATTATGTAAACGAGAGCTTAACCTTTTTTATTCCATGGACCCATTTGAGTGTCTGGTGAAGACTACTGACCTATTCTAGGGGAAAATGTACATTAACGCAGAATTACAAATTTTACATTCTTCTTCATTCTCAGACGTCAACTTGAATATCTTCAAAGAAAGTAATGGTCAGCTTCAAGCTGTTGGTATCTCCGTTGAGTTTTTGTTCAGGAATAAATTTGCATGCAAATAATACATTTCATTACAAAGAAACATCATTAAGCTTACATATAACCATACTGAAATATAAAAAAACAAGATGGAAACAGAATATATTTAAGTGTAAAAATCTGTGATAATTCTTCAGAATAAAATGTTGGTGAAAATAAAAATCACATTTTTAGGTTGTGTACACTTGTGTTGTATCCTCTTTTTTTTCCCTCTTTTTTTTTTTTTAAAGGGGTTGGAGTGGCAAAAAGGTATGGCGTCCGCCTCGATTTCTAAAGGTACTGGGTTCGATTCCAAGTACAGGGAATATAATTTATGGACTTTATTTTCTTCTTCAGAATCAGTGGTTCTAATGGTATCATACTCCCCCCTGGTCTCCCGGGTAGTGAGATCTGATGACTAGCCTTCTCGGATAAGGGCGAAAAAAATAGGAGGTCCTGTATGCAAAGTTCCTCACGTTAAAAATCCCACGGCAGTTGAAAATCGTAAAGAGTAGGCCATAATGCCGCTGCCATGGCAAAATGTTCATAAATCAGAAGTGTCGTATATTTTCGATAGGGTAATTAAGATCACTTTTGGTTCTTCCTAAATAGGACTGAATAGGACTAGAACAGGTGATAGCTCAGTGAGAGATAAGGTAAAGAAATAGAATTTTCACAAGTGAAATGGTGAAAGGTAAAATCTGTCCCTGGATTTGATAGATAATCAAACCCGCCTATCGATTACGACTGAGAGTTCAGATCAGACAGTTTCCTATAAATATATATATTTATATATTTAACCACTCACATATACACACACACAGAGATAAGTGACGACGATTAGACGCACATACGTGAAAAAACTATATTAATGAAATAGGGATCTTTTTGAACAAGCTGACCGCCACACGTAGATAAAATTTATGTAAATTTTTATTTATCACAAAAAGAAACTTTACATCGACAATATTGAATATCAGATCAAATACAATAAACATAGGTTAAGAATCAATTAAAGAGATATACTCATAGGTGCAATCCTTTCCCCCTCTGTTGCCAAGATCCCGTTATAAGAGAAGTTATAGCCCAAAGAGTTACAGATTTATACGCTAAGGTCCAAGGTTTTCCCTCTCTCAGTAAAGAACAGAGTTTATATATCTTAATCTTTCCTAAGAGGAAAACAGCCAAAACTTGCATACAAGAGAAAATACAAAGTTATTACATGAGTTAAATCATACACGAATTATTCATCCCTGTTATTCTCTCGCTCTGACAGCTGTGATCACAGACAACATGCGCACTCTTACCTAATCGTTGCTTTTCATAACATCTGGAACAAATTGTTCAGTCACTCACAGACCATCCAAGTTTCAGTTTACTGGCGAGTCAAACCCCAGTTTCTCCAAAGACTAATTAATCAAAATGTTGGGAAACGTTTGTCTCACTGTTGTAATAGGAGGCTGATGAAGGTCACTTCAATTTTTGTCCAGTTAGGAAAGTACTTATGATATCTAATGTTCACAGGGTACAATAGTTTGGAACTTCACTCGTTAAGTTGAATAGTCAGGTACATAAATCGGTTTAGGATAAATCTCCTTCACATCACAATGGTCGTTATATGGGAAATGTCAAATGTTATTTCAGTCGCCACCACAGGCGAAGTATATATGAACTTGAGAAAGAAATCTGGATATTCTGTAAGTCCAATTACCATTTATTCTTAATATTACTTTTGGGCCAGTACTCTGTCGTTCTTCTGGGTGTAAAAAACACGAGGCCAGACAGGTCACTTGCAAAACCCGGTAATTATATTCAGATTGTTCTTTAAGTAAAGTTCTTCTCAGTTACATAAGTACTGAAAGCCGCTGGTAAGATTTAGGGTTTATGACCTAAAATACTGTATAGGGAAGAAAAGAAACACATAAATACTCAACCCTAATAGTATATCTAATCCTACGCGTAAATAATATTCACTTCGGTTATTCAACTTAAATTAGAACCCACAAGCTTAGAGCTAGTCTCATCGTTAAAACTTCCGTGAAATAAATTCTAGTCATTTAAAAAAAATCAATCATCATGAATTAGAAATACATATAAATATATTTCGTCAATGCTCATGAGGCATCAGTGCATTTACTTAGTTAGTTAAACTATTCTCTTGCTGGTTACTAGCAGTTTAATCCAATTTATTTAGCCGAATGAGTTTAGCTAGAAATATAATTTATTTCCTCTCCACTGTAACGCAGTAACTTTAGAGAATTTAACTGAATTATTATTTAATCTCTCTACACAGAAATCAACTCGTGAAATAAAATAAGTGATCACCACTTAAATCACTCAATCACTACTAGATATATATATTTACCACAGCGCAGAAGTAGAAACTATCTCCAATTCGACCAACTAAATGATACTATATTAACAGAGATCTAGGACTCGAAAGCTAGAAGGTTCTAGTCTTGCTGGCGGTACTTGGATGAATTTGAGTAGAAAATCTAGAGTATATATATCTCTCGGATGAAAGAAATAAGTTACGTCTAAGACCTGAAACAGACACATTTTGCCAGATGTAGCACCTTGGGAAAATCTACATATTCCTTAACTCGTTTCTGCAAATACCCGCATTTCTCACGCTGAGACCAAAGTCCAGACTTTACACCTTCCGCTTCAAATGGCCATTCCCAGTGGTCAACGTCTTTCATCTCAAATTACTCATCGAGAATTATTACTTACAGGCGAACAGATTCAGGGGAAGATAATAGCAATTGTCTCTGACTTATTTCCCCTGATCCCGGTACTTAACGAAGATTTCGTTTAAGACTTAGCGCCACTCTCCTCTGTTTCGTCACTGTTACGTCGATTATAGATCTCTCGCGTCTTACAATTAACATAAAACCACTCGCGTGCTAATCCGGTCTTCTCATAAACTCAACATCAAAGAGATTTCAATTAAATGCTTGCTAACTTAGAAAAAAATTGACAAAGGTTTGAATGGGAGAGTTAAGTCCCGACGGGCGTGGGTGACGAGTCGTAGAAGAAGAAAATAAAGACAAAAAGAAAGATATATGAAATCGATAACATAACCTCTGTCACAAGAAGCCTACCCACCATAAAAATATTTATAGAGATGTGTGATTCCTATATACATATTGGGATTATCGCCGGTGTTACGGAGTTCGTGCACTGTGCTGACATCCTCCTATTGTGATTGTCGTACTTAGATAGGTTTTAAAGTTATTTAAGGTCCCGCCGGAGTATAGGGGATGGTAATAGTACGTGAGATGTAAAGGTGTAAGAAATAGATTTTCACGAGTGGATAGTTTAAGGAGAAGATCTGTCTCTGGACTGAGTAGTTTCTCTAGTCCAGCCTATCTATACGACTATAATTTAGTATATGAATATCTTGCACCTCCTTATATTGAGAAATATAAGTTTACCTAACACTCATACACAGCTATGTGACAACAAGACACACAAACATGAAAAACTATGATTAATTTTGGAATGGGTCTGACCAACACACAAAGTTTAGTTCTTTTGTTGTTTATTATCACTAAACTTTACAACATCGAATATCTAAAAGAGAAAGATCAAATACATCAGAATTACGTATATAGAAAAATAACAGAATACCTGTGCCCCCTCCTCATTGAGAAGATAAGAACCCAACAATTTAATAACCCCAAAGGTTAAAAGTTTAGCACTAGGTTACAGTATAGACAGTAAAGAAAGAACACAGTTCCCACTAAACGTTATCCAATAAAATTAAACAATAGTCAAACAGAGTGCAGATGCTACAATGTTTCATATACTAAAGAAAATATTTCACTCACTCTCTCTCTCTCTCTCTCTCTCTCTCTCTCTCTCTCTCTCTCTCTCTGTCATACGTTACCACACCATCTCGCTTCTACCCTATTTTTGGTGAAACAATCTGTTGGACGTAAATATCCATGAATATGTACATAAAGGTCCAGAGTAATTATCTTCCGAATTGGGCCCCAGTCCCTCCTTTGCAATAATTAAAGTTTATAAGGGGAACGCCTAATTTGGTGGTAGATTTCCTGGATAAACAATGTCACCTTGAATAGCTGTGCCGAGACTGTCTGAGATCTGGTGTTCACCGTAAACAGTAGGAAAACATCTGATTGCTAAACTGTTAATTATTGTTAATTGATCATGGTGGTAAATCCTATCAGCTGTCTCTGTTGTGAGTGCCGATTTTGAAACAGCGTAACTTGCTGGATGAATCCGATGAAAAACGACTGTCAAAAGTCGGGAGAAATGTTGTATCTATTACACCCCAGTGTGCTGATAAAATTGCATAAATAATTTCTGGTGTTTATAGTCCAGTTAATTTACTATTAACATGTCAGTTAGTCTCTGTGACCGGTCCTGTTCACAACTGAACATGGAGACGCGTAAGCCAGACGAAGACAACTTTAATCCAATCAGTAAATAGAGAAAAGGCCAACATAGACCACAATGGACCAAAATATATACCAAATAAAGCCTAATAAAAAAACCGCTGGTCGCCGTTGATCAGGTCATGCCTAAGGATAGAGGAATATTATAAAAAAATTACTGCTAATAAAATATCTACATATAAGCACTCGGTGTTTCTAGCCTATTCCTATCTGGTCAGTTATCGTTTAATTATCCATACGCGCACTTTAACAAATATCGCCTGTCGCTAAGTAGCTATTAGAGAGTCGGCTTCGTTGGGTTTAGTCGTATGATATTTAAACAACAGTCACTAAAATTACACAAAATGTAATATAACGTGAATTCTGTTCTGTCAATTATCAGTCACCAAGCATTTTAATTCAGTCAGCTAAACCGTATCTTTCTGTGTGTTAAGCGGGTGGTAAAATTATCATTAACTGCACAACTGGTACACAAATCGCTACGCGTTATTTATTTCACTAGTTCTAACACCTAGAAAATCACAGTGAATTTAAGATGATAAAACTTTTTACACTTTAATAAGCTTAAGCCCAAATTTATATATTACCAGAAATACAGAAATGAAATCCCCACGAAACTATTAACACATCTATTCACAATGGTTCTAAATAACGTGTTTAGACTCTCCGAAAAATTATGTACGACAACTGATAACAGATTTTGGAAAGACGCAGTTTATATACCATCATGTTATGATGATCTCTAGAGGGTGTTAATTTTCACACTCTGTTAACTAGCAGAGAAATCTGAAACTACGTTTCCCCGATCAAGGGTTTCCACGATCTCTCTGTTTGGCGTTGCTAACCGACATCAGAAGGATTACACCGTATAACGGGTTCTGGTAGATTTTGCCCGCTTCTCGAGATCAAAGAATTATCTTTCCCTGTAGGTACGAACATCAAAGAGTACACGGGGGAAATGTTTTTGCCCGTCCAACTACTTCGAAAATCCGGTGTTATCCCACGTGCTTCTGTTTGCTATCTTGATGATTGACAGATCCGCTCGCGTGAGAAACTCAGGTAAACAAACCAGATTAGCTCCCCGTTAGGACTGGGAAGTCGCGGAAGTTGATAATTTGTCTGTTTGTTTACGTCTCGAGAAATAGAGGCGTGGATTAAAAGGTGAGTCAGACAGGCAGAGAAATGCGTGACTTTGTTAGCGAATTTTAGGACGCTAACGGGAAAGCAAAGGCTGTCAGACACTGTAGGCTCTATTTCCATTATGCCTCACAGTGATCTAAGGGAAGAGATCGGAGCACTGATGGAGTTGTCCGTGTGCAATGAAGATAGTCCTTAAAACCAAACCAAACCTCTTTTATAGAGCTTTAATACCATGTTCAACCTTTTGGCTATATTTGGGGTATATTGTTATGTACACGAACTCCCTAGAATTCATTTATGGGCCCCCACCAAGGGGGTCCGTACACCACAGCTTAAGAAACTGCGGTTCAAACGAATTTTGACTATTTCAACAGGTCATAATTTTGTGCACAAATACTTCTTCTGCGTTCAGTTTGCAGTAATGATAAATCTGCAGGCCTGTCGCCAGGACGAAGTCCACAGTCTTTTCCAGGTCAGCTCGGCACCCCGTAGCTTCTGCTTGAGCTCATCGCCCCCTGGCCAGGTCAGACATCGTGGGTAATCATGGGTTGGGCATTCTTAGAGAATGTGTTCGGTGGTCTGGAATCCTGTTCCACATTTAGGAGGTCGTAGATAGTAATGTATTGTGTCTTCTAGTTTACTAAGAAGTAACTTGAGCGGCTAGAGGCTTAGTGGTTAGAGCGCTTGCTTTTGGAGGCAAAGTTACTTGGTTCGAAACCAGGTGGCGTAACGCTCCAGTCTAACCAACTGTAACTGTGTACCTGACTCTTCTCTTGACTTAGGAAAGGTAAAGGTGGCGAGGAAGAGAACCGGTAGTAAAACCTGAAACCCACAGTGTAATACATTTTTGTAAATAGAAGAAGCCATTCGTTTATCAATACAGGCCAGGCTGTTTGTCTCATTCCAATTATTGGTTAAACAAGAGCTTAACCTTATTAATTCCATGGACCCCTTTGAGTGTCTGGCTTATAAAACCTGGGACCAAGTATAGATAAATCTCTCACACTTTATCCCCCAACGGCAGTATCTGCTAGGAGACTACCTTTACATTTAAGAAACAACTTGCGCCGCGAAGCTCCCTGGGGTTTCTGAAGACACATGGACAGAATAGGACTATTTCTCCTTCAGACATGACAAAAGAGGTGACTAGTATGCGGCTACTCATTTTTTTTTGTGTTCGGTTTTTGCCTTCTTCTGGCGAGGCGCGTACCTTTCAACCTATCTGGTTATATCAGAGCGCTTTTACCATCAAAAAAAAAAGTCAACCCTGTTGACTGCTAACCCGATCAGCGTTGATAGATACTAAGACTTGAAAAGGACTAACATTATCTATCTGCAAGCATAAAGCCCTAAAAAGGACTCGCCAGCTACGCCAAAGCCCGAGTTAATGGTATGAGTGAGGCTGGAGCCGCGGTAGCGCAGTGGTTAGTGTACTGGCTTCCTAGCTCGGTGGTCCATGGTTCGATCCCCAGTTGAGGTGGGATTTTTTTAGACCGCGAACGGCTCCGGGGTTGACCCAGCCTCATGAATTCGGTACCAGAGCAACTCTGGGAAGGTTAAGGCGGCCGGCGTGATGCTGACCACATCACCCCTAGTGTACCGATGATCAAGAAAATATGGGCCTAACACCATATTCCCCATATTACTCAATGGACGTGTAACGGGATCCTTGACCTTGACCTTACTCGTGAGGCTGGCAACTTCATTATGTAAAAATAAATGCTATAGAAATCATTGTTTATTACAGAACCAACTGCTGCAAGATCACGTTGCTGCTTTGTTTTGATCTTCCTGTAATAGTGGCTGCTCCTTAAAGAGCAAGAAGGGAAAAGAATGAATGAATGAATACATGAATGAATGAATGAATGAATGAATGAATGAATGAATGAATGAATGAATGAATACATGAATGAGTGAATGAATGAATGAATGAATGAGTGAATGAATGAATGAATGAATGAATGAATGAATGAATGAATGAATGAATGAATGAATGAATGAATGAATGAGTGAATGAATGAATGAATGAATGAATGAATGAATGAATTAATTAATTAATTAATTAATTAATTAATTAATTAATTAATTAATGCATGCATGCATGAATGAATGAATGAATGAATGAATGAATGAATGAATGAATGAATGAATGAATGAATGAATGAATGAATGAATGAACAGTCTCGCTGCAGCTCACATCTACATGTTAATCTTAACGCTGATGTCATACGACGGATACTGTTTTATCATTGCAATTCATTATACCACGAATAACCGTTGCTTATCTTAATACTATATTTTTAAGTTGTATGTTTAAATAACGTGCATTCCCATTTCTTTCCACAGCCATCTGAATCGGTTGAATATTTCTAAGGATGACATGATCGCAAGTGATGTTAAATTCTGAGATGATGGGAATCGTATTATTGCGGGGTTTTTTTTTTCTAAATTCAGAGCAGTTATCTGCTCAGATATTTTCTAAATCTAAGGAACAGTGACTATCTTCACAAATTATCTAATTAGATCGTCGGAACCTAATAGTTCTCAATGATTTAAAAAAAGTAAAGGCTATAAACTGAACCATTTACAAAAGGAGGAATGAATGATATTTATGATGACACACGAATGGGCAAACTGATGGCCCGTGAGCCAATCCGCCACATTCATTTGCAGCCAGTGGGACATATGGAGGACGGGAGCCAAGTTAGACACTCGCGTACTGCCAGCCTGGGCAGACACGCTAGCCGTGAGGCCATGCACAACTATAGAGTCAAGGATAACATATATAATAAAACTCTATCCTGGCTTAAAAATCTCAAACCATGGACCAAGCTGAGTAGTAGTCCTGGCTCATCCAACGGTGACAAAGACTCACTGTGCTACAATAATGCCACGTCTGGTCGCAATATTAGATCGTCCAAGTCAGACAGAAATCTTGCCGAACATTTGCGGAACTGTTCCTTTGAAAACAACGATGATTCTGATTCAAGGATTTCTAGGAAAACTTCAGGACGTTCCTCGTCCCTTAAGAGAAACCGTACTCAAAGCCAATACTTGGCTTCCATTTATTCAGATCGGGATTACTTTGAGCCGCACACCGGAGATACGGATTACCAGCAACGATACGACTCGGCCAATTTGTCATCTTATTGTGACAACAGTTTGACGCGGGATTACGGTAATCGTCCTCAAGGAGCCAGCGTTATTGGTGTATATAGGAATAACAAATCTCAGGACACCATCTATCAGCAGTCGCGCTCTCATAACCACGATCCTCTAAATCATCCTCACATCAACAAACACGAACATAACTACACTCAACAGCATCTCTGTTCACACCAGGCCGTGGCAGCAAGAAATGGCGAGCTTCAGCTGAGAGTGGATGGCTTTTCCACTCGCTCTCAGTCTTCTAACGGACAGAATGGCCTGATCTCATCCTTATCCCGTGACAGCTCCTCGATAACTGGCCCACAGGGAGATCAGGTCTACGACCACTCGTACGAACACCCCGATCACGAAGAAAGGGACCAGGATAATCCTCCCTTGACCAACACGCAAGCGGCGGCTGTCGTCTCGGGTTCCACTGTGACTCGGATTCTCCGGGAAAAGCTTTTTGGTCGCGCTAAGAGCTCAATCAACATCAACTTGGATCACGGAACCAAACACCAGCAGCATCAGCAGGCAGCCTCACGAGAGATTACCAGTTCTTCCTCATCGCACTCGGTAGGGGTGGGAGAGTCAGGCGCAGCTGTGGTCAAACTTAGGTCCAAGAAGTGCAAGCCGCTCACTTCAGACCATGTGTACGTGGTCAACAGAGAAGATAAGATATCCAGACCTCGTTCCTGTGCAACATTGCCGCACTACGTCAAGCTTGGTGAGTTACTACATTGACATATTTGCATGATACTTCTCACTACATTATCAGTTTTTATTTGCTTTTTTTTTTACATTGTGCATGCATCATTTCATTCATGTATGGCATACTAATTGTCCCCCTTATTGCATATTTCATTCATGTATGGCATACTAATTGTCCCCCTTATTGCATATTTCATTCATGTATGGCATACTAATTGTCCCCCTTATTGCATATTTCATTCATGTATGGCATACTAATTGTTCCCCTTATTGCATATTTCATCAGTGGCATGCGTTCTTGGCACAATTCTTCTCTTCTTCTTTCGTCCTTGGCCTGCTGTATGACAAAGCATTCAGTGACCATCACACCTGGTGGCGTCTTGTAAAGCAGCAATAAACTGTCTCCACCTTGCTCGGCCGGCAGCCATTCTTCGTGTGGTGCTCCAACTCTAGTTTATGCTTAGCATCTCTGCTTTCACAGTTCTGCTCTAGGTTCCTATTGACCGACCTTTCTTTCGCTTTCCTTCTGGAGTTCATAGCATAACAGTTCTGAAGATGATGTCAGGGTCTCTTTAGAGGATGTGGCCAACCCAGTTTCAGCGACCAGCCGCTATGATAGTGCGCATATTCTTTTTGGTGGCTCCGAGTTAGCACTACTTGGTTGGTGATGGTGTTCGGCCAGAAAATTCGAAGAATCGTCAGTAAGCAGATTGGCACGGCTAATTTATTCATTAATTTACCTTTCAGCTCCTCACCAAGCATAGGCCTTCCACAACCTCAAGGTTTTCCATGTCTTTTTCACCCCTTTCATCTCTCGCTGAAGCTCTCTTCTATGTATGTTTTTCTTTATGATTTTATCTCTCTTATCCAGGAGATTCCAGAACAATAACTACCTTGTCATGCTATCAACAGGTTAATTCAATGTATGCTCTATCCACCATCAGCGTCTACTTCTCATCTCTTGTTCCAATGGTACCTATCGTGTCATCAGTTCCACCTTGGTGATTTTATCATTTTTGAACATAATCGACATCATTGCACTCCGGGCTAATACATAAGTGCTCAATCTCCCTCGGTATATCTTGTTATCCTATTCCAATCCTTCTCTTCTATGCAAGCACTTATTGACATTTATGCGCACACTAAAAAATTTTCAGTCTATATTGCCCCAGAGGCATTCGTTCCTGACATGATACCTTTGCTGTATTTTTATTGCTGTGGCTGTTCTGTTGATTGTTGATGTTGTTGAGCTTGCAGCATTGAGGCCAAAATATGTATTAATTCAAGGATACATCAATCGTTACTCACCTTTGGTATGCTGAGAACGAAGCATGGTGCAGCTGTTAATTATTTCGGTGTGAAATGTGTATCTTGGAAATGCTACCATTAGGCTTGCTAAGTATCAATCAATACTAGCAATGCGCTTGCCATAACGAATCACCGACAGATTTAACTATATACAAGTATGCGCTTCAACTAAATGATCACACTAGTAAAATATTGATCTACCATGGGAGAAACAAAACATTAAACATGTATATAACGACAACAATAATTAACATATAACTACCAGAGCAAATGAGAATCATAAAGGACGAGCAAAAACAGTTAAAAAAATAATATTCGTTACACAATTTCAGTACTAGAAATTAAAAAAAAAAAATCTTACTTAGTAGTTCCTCTTCTACCCTGTAGAGGTTTGCCACAGAGAGTGTCATACTATCCTATCGGTTGTCTTCCTCATGGCCTGGTTCAGTCTAGTCCTCGTTCCCTTAGAGATTGTCTAATGTTGTCCCCCCAGTGAACTCTGGATCGTCCTAGAGGTCTGGATCCCTAGCTCTTGGTTTCCCATTTTTGTCGATCTTCTCCCAGTTTTGCAGACAGGTCCAAACCATCGTAATTTTGACTGTTCCACTCGAGTCTGCAGGGGCTGGTTTTTTAGGTCATGATGTATCGTCTCGTTGTGGACCATATCTCTTCGTGTTACTTTAACTATCTTCCTCAGGTACCTCGTTTCTGAGGTTTGAAGCTGGCTTGTGTTGATTTTAGTCATTGCTCAAGACTAGCTTCGAAAAGAAGGTAAAATTAGTTTTTAAAATACGGTCTTTAATACTTGATCATGTGTCCTAATATAACCGATGGATGCAGTGTCTAGGCTGAATGGTGCTCGCGTCACCAAAAATGAAGGCAAAATTAACTTTGAAAAATAAATTCTTTTATTCCTGATCGCAAGGTTTTTAATATTTGATCTTGTGCCCTACTATAACCGTTGGCATGAGTGTCTAGGCTAAACGAAGCATGCCTCGCCAAAAGTGGGCAAAATTTAATTTTGTAAAGACAAAATATACTTATTCCAGACTGCTGGGTCTTTATATTTGAATATGCGCACTAATCTAACCGACATTCCCAGGCCTAGGTTGAATTTCGGAAGTTTCATACGCCTAGAGAACCGGGCAAAGCCGGGTCACTAAAAAGAATAATTGAAATTAAAAGCACCGCAAAGCAGCATCCAATAACCCTCCCCATGTAAATAATATGATTATAAATTATCTATGATCATACATTATTTCGCATATAATGTTATATACATGGACACCGTAGTTTGTTACAGCAAGAATCAATTTTGGTAGAGTAACGGAATCGACGTCATATTCTGTTCACCTGCAAAGTTGCGTACTATGGGGTGCTAGGGGGCGGTTCCCCCACGATTGATGCCAGGAGTGGGATGCAATCGGACACTATTATGACACTACTGTACTTATTACAAAAGTAATATATTTGTATATGTGTTATGTAGGAGTGCCAAATAAAGGAATCGCCCTGAGTGCCAAATACTGTAAGTACGCCCCTGTACCTGCGCACATACCGCGGGCGCTTCCATGGGTATCCCCGAAGTGCCGACATTGTAACAAAAGTACAAAAACATTTCGACATGCAAGACCAAGAACCATCACCGGAATTTTCTTTGGCTACTACTGGTTATCCACAGTTGAGTCCCCTAACTTGAATTGTTGTTGCGCGAACCTTCTTGTGTGCCCACGCACATGTGTGAGTCAGTCTTCAAGGTACGTAATCTGCTGTGAGCGTCCGATTGGTTGAGTGGATAGAGCGCTGGCCTCTCGCAGCAAAATAACCAGGTTCCGGTTTCTACTCAGTTGTATATAGGTATCCGACTCTGCTATTGAGTAAAGAAAGGCAAAGACAGCGAGGAAGGAACTGGTCGCCTCACATCATTAAGCTGGACCTAGTTTAGTGAAGTCTCCAACATTTTACTCCTCTATGACAGCATCTCTGCGGGTCTGCCGTTACCTTTTTAATCTGACTGTGCTTCCTCCGTACTTCAAGATATGGCAACGAAATTCAGTCTGTTATGGCTGAGAGAGAAAAACAAAGATAGTGAGAATAGATGTAGGAAACGATAACAAGATAGCACTGGAAGAAACACCACTACTGAACGAACGAACGAACGAACTTTATTTTCAAAGGGTTAAGAATTGGGCACGCAGGCCCGTCTTACATTCTGGCCTTCCTCTCTCTCTCTCTCTCTCTCTCTCTCTCTCTCTCTCTCTCTCTCTCTCTCTCTCTCTCTCTCTCTCTCTCTCTCTCTCTCTCTCTCTCTCTCTGTCATCTTGCATTCTGTATCCTTTCAATCGCACATGTATTTTGAGCATTATTTAAGCATACAACATTATCAAGGTAAAATAATAGCTTACATTTGTAATATTCAGACATGATCAAATTTAAGTATGTTAACAAAATATTTAAAAAATAAAAATACATTAAATTTAAAAAATAAAAATAAAAAAATAAATAAATAAATAAAATAAAAGAAAGTAGTGAAAGGAAAAACCAAAACAAACAAACAAACAAAATCTAAACAATTAATTCAGTAAATTAGAAATCACTTGAAACATATTCAGATTATGGTGGCATCCAATAAGAACTCGTAAAATATTGGAAATCTGCTGTTGAATGACTAGGGACTTCGTGTCTTGTCAGCGTATGCGGAAAATTGTCCCAGAGGCGAGCGTCTTTGAGTCCCAAGCAGATCCTGTCACAGGAAGTGAATTGTTAACGCCTCCACTATACGAGATCCAGCTTTATGACCTGCGCTCCTTAGGGAGGTAAAGGGTATTGACTGATAGATGAGAATCGTGCATATAGGCCCGTCTTGCATTTTACCCTTCCTCTTACTCATCTTTTATTGCTAGTTATCCAGACATTCTCCAACAGAATCAGACATATTACTTGGCAGAAATTCAGACAAAGTTGGAGGGACAGACAATGATATCAATATAAGAATACAAAAGGCTATAAGAGCTTTCACTGCATTAAGAAATACATAGAAATCATAAGAAATCTTCTTCTTCTTCTTCGTTCGTCCTGAAAAGGACGTTGGTTGCGTTGTGTCCGTTTACAGTGAAGCTGCGATATTTACGCCTTTCGGCCGACACATCCGACTTCAGCACGGCATTTTTGGGACCGGGTTAGCCTTCGCTCTTCGATCCCTACTCACTCAGCCAGACTGTAGTGATGCAGCCTGTTTCCAGGACCACCACTTGGAGGTGGAGTAGGGTCTTGGTCAGCTCTGGTTCGCTGACCCTGACGCAAGCAGTCTAGCTATGGGTCGCTAACTGCATTCCTCACTGTTGACGCGTCTTAGGTCCCAGATAAGAAATCAGATTCAGCACAGAAATTAGAATTTTTTATTGAGATGTCAAATCAGTCCTATTTCATGGCTCTCAAATATGGAGAACAAAAACAACAACCAAAAAGCTACAGACTTTCGGACATTGGTGCTTGCGTAGGAAAGAAGGGTTGCAATGGTATGACAAGGTTACCATTGTGGAACTGATGACAAGATCCAGACAAGTACCAGTGGGACAAGATTCAGACAAGTACGAGTGAGACAAGATCCAGACAAGTACCAGTGAGACAAGATCCACACAAGTACCAGTGGGACAAGATCCACACAAGTACCAGTGGGACAAGATATGAGAAGAAGATGCTTGAGATGTATGAGACACAATGAGACACAATGAGACACAATGAGAAAACCTGTTGATAGCTGTACTAGACAGTCCTTGTTCTAGAATCCTTAGGGTATGAGAGGCAGAGAAAGACCAAAGAACACATGGAGAAGAGAACTGGAGGCAGACATGAAGGAGATGAAGTAGACATGAAAAGGCATTGAGCTGATGGCACGTGACAGGAGGAAGACTTGACAAACGTTTTTTGAAGGCCTATTCTCCTTAGCAAGTTGAAAGGTGAAAGTAGTAGAAGACGAAAAAGAAGAAGAAGAAGAAGCAGAAGCAGAAGAAGCAGAAGAAGAAGAAGCAGAAGAAGAAGAAGCAGAAGAAGAAGAAGAAGAAGAAGAAGAAGAAGAAGAAGAAGAAGAAGAAGAAGAAGAAGAAGAAGAAGAAGAAGCAGAAGAAGAAGAAGAAGAAGAAGAAGAAGAAGAAGAAGAAGAAGAAGAAGAAGAAGAAGAAGAAGAAGAAGAAGAAGCAGCAGCAGCAGCAGCAGCAGCAGCAGCAGTTATTGAGAACGAATGACGAAGAAGATGGCACTTCAAAAGAATCAAAATATTTGACATGAGATATCAGTTAAGTGGCTAATATTACACGAGTAGTCAGTCATTACATTTAGCCCCAACAAGCCCAGGCCTTCAATACACGGATGCCAAGTCCCTCTTGTCCCGTGCCATCACTCCTTTCATGCCTGTCTTCAGCTGTCTTCTCCGTGAGTTTTTCAGCCTACCTCTACCTAACATTGGGGATTGATTATGTGAAGTTACAGATGGGTTTATCTTCAAGAGTAACAAGTATTGTCTATAGCAGTGGTTCTCAACGTGGGGCCATATGGACCCCAATGGCCCATGCCATATTTCTAAGGGGTCACAGTAAGATGGTAAAGTATCTTTTTTCCAACTAACAGCCACTATTAGGGGGCCACTGAGGTAAATCAGGCTCATGATGGGTGGAGAATGAGCAAAAAAAGGTTGAGAAACTCTGGTCTATAGCATTAATTATGCAACATTAGGAATGGGTTAGTCTTTTAGCATATGTCTGTAAGCATATATCGTTATGTGAAGTTATAGATGAGCTTACTTTCAAATATAACATATATTGTCTATAGCGACGGTTATGTGAAGTTATATATGGGTGTACCTTCAAATGTACCACGTATTGCCTACAGCAACGGTTCGGTAAACTTGCAGCTGAGTTTATCTTCAAGTGTGACACGCATTATCTGTAGCAACGGTTATGGGAAATTTGAGCCTTCCTAGTCTTGAAGCATATGTCTGTAAACATATATCGTTATGTGAAGTTACAGATGGGCTTACTTTCTAATATAACCCATATTGTCTATAGTGACGATTATGGGAAATTATAGATGGGGTCAAATGTACCACATATAGTCAATTGCAACGGTTATGTGAAGTTAGAGATGGGTTCACCTTCAAATGTACCATGTAGTGCCTATAGCAATGGTTACGTAAACTTACAGATGAGTTTATCTTCAAGTGTAACACGATTTGTCTGCAGCCACAGGTATGTGAAATTAAGCCTCCCTAGTCTTGAAGCGTATGTCTGTAAACATATATCGTTATGTGAAGTTAAAAATGTGTTTACCTTCAAAAGTAACACGTATTATCTATAGCAACTGTTATTTTAAGTTAGAAATGGGTTTACCTTTAAAAGTAACAAGTTATATCTACCATTATGTAAAATTACAGATGAGTTTACCTTCATGTGTATCACGTATTGTCTATAGCAACATGTATGTGAAATTGGAGATAGGTTTACCTTCAAATGTAACACGTATTGTCTGTAGCAATGGTTATGTTAAATTATAGATTGGTTTACCTTCAATTGTAGCACGTACTGTCTATAGTAAAGGTTATGTGAATTTTATAGAAACGTTTATCTTCAATTATAACGCGTCTTGTCTATAGCAACGGGTATTTGAAGTTATAGATGTTTTTATCTTCAAAAGTTTTGTCTATAGCAACAGTTGATGTGAAGTTATAGATGCGTTTACTTTCAAAAGTAACACGTTTTGTCTACAGCAACAGTTGATGTGAAGTTATAGATGCGTTTACTTTCAAAAGTAACACGTTTTGTCTATAGCAACAGTTGATGTGAAGTATAGATACGTTTACTTTCAAAAGTAACATGTTTTGTCTATAGCAACAGTTGATGTGAAGTTATAGATGCGTTTACATTAAGTGTTACACGTATTGTCTGTTGGTTCGTTACGTTAAAGTTAGAGATGTACCTTCAAATGTACCACGTATAGTCTGTAGCAACGGTTATGCGAGATTAACGCCGCGTTAGTCTCCCTTACATTCTAATTACTTGTACAGGTCACATGCGTCTTGGAAAGCGGGTGCTGGAATTTGAATGAAGCAGGGCGGTAAAACGATTCAGTGAGGTCATGATCTTTTTCTGCCGTGCGATGTTTTCTTTCTCTGTTAGCCAAATTTCTTTTTCCTTTAAATTCGTCCGCAGTTCCTAGTTTACGGACATTACCGTGTGCGTGCATTTGTGTACAACCGTGCACACACTTTAGAAAAGGCAAATGCCTGTAGCGTGCGGAAGGACTCTACGCGAGAGTATCGTTTATACAAGGCTGTTAAGTTAACTTTGTGAGCTACATAAATCTAAATTTGTGCATGATCTGATTAGAAAACTAGGTCATTTTAATATGTCTAGAATTTTAGATGTGCTTTTCCTGATAAACCAGCGTACGTTTGACAGGGATGCTCCCGGTGTTCCTGTGTCGTAGAATTATGTTCCTGAATTCACGTGTTTATATACAAGATAGTCTCTCGTTCTGTTATCGCTATTGTTTTTCAGTGATGTAGTTGCCAGAGACGCGGTGTTGTTCCCCATGCATAGAACAGAAATGGACTTATGATGGCGAACTTTAGGCAGTGAAATCTCTTGATACACTTTTGTTTGGTCCTTGTTCTTCGTTATAATCGCCATACTTTTTTTTTTTGTAAATACTGTATATCTTTAGTGTTTACTGGATATCAGCTTTTTGATAATACCGTATAATTCGCTATATGTTTTTCTAGAAAACTTGTGTTTAGTGTTAACTTGATAAAAGCTGTTGATAAGTCCTTATAATCGCTATTCTTTGTTCCGTAAATATGTATTTAATGTTTACCTGATAAGAACTTTTCATTATCCTTTATAATCGCTATACATATTTTTTTTTCTTCGTAAACTTGTGTTAAGTGTTTACTTCATAACAGCTTTTGATAATTTCTCAGTTTGAAGTAAAAGAAAAAAGGTAAAGGAACCCGTTACACGCCCATTGAGGCATATTGGGAATATGGTGTTAGGCCCATATTATCTTGACCGTCGGCACACGAGGGGTCTCAGTTTGAGTCCAACGATAATTTCTTAGAATCGTAATTCTCCCCCCCCCCCCCCCCTTCTTCCCCCCCCCCCTCCCCCCCCCCCGCCCCTCCCCCCCCCCCCCCCCCCCCCCCCCCCCCCCACAATCGTGTGTTTAGTGTTTATTTTACAAAAACTTTTGATATAATTCCTTATCATCGTTATACTTTTTTCCTTAAATATGTGTTTAGCGTTTATTTTGTGAAAACTTTTGATAATTACCTATAATCGCTTTCTTTTTGTCAGTAAATAAATACGTGTTTAGGGTTAACGTAATAATAGATTTGAATAATTATAAAGTGTTTTATGTGAGAATCATCATCATAATACCCCTTTGAGCTCCTTACGGAGCATGAACCACTACTGTAGCTGGTCCCCTTGCAGGTAGCCTGCACCAATCATTCACATGTTCTTACAGCGGTGGTTTCTGTGATAATCTGTTTTACATTATGAGGTGGTTGCCCTTATGCCCAACCTTATAATTGTCCGTCATTTCTGACGGTGCAGTTGTCCCATTCTTTCTTTATTTCTTCAGAGATCCCGTCTGTTATATCCCACCCTTTTGTGAAATGAGCTCTTCGTTGGTCTTTCAGTAAACATTGAATCTCACCCTTCTATACAATGAACTCTACGTTACTTTACTGTCTGTCAGGAAACATGCAACCGTATATTGTAACACACCTTTCTATAAAATGGACTCTCTATTATATTACCACCTTTTGAGTAATACTGAATCCTCTGTTACTTAACGCTTGTATAATTCTGAAACTCACGTCTATGCCACCGCAGGTAGAAATCATGGACCTTTCCGTTGTATCACCCTCTTGTTGATAATTTGAGCCGTTTCTCGCGTCAAGTTTATATGAATTTTTGAGTCCTCTCTTGTCGCATGTACTGGAAGACTTGTACATTCACTCATTTCACTGGACTACAGATATCCTGAAGCCACTGGTGAACCAGTTGTGTAGTAAACATTGAACCTTCCATCATGGTTTGTTTGCTGGAGACCTTGAAATGTGTACCTTATGCCACTGTATTGCACAAACATAAGTGTAGACTGGTAGAGTTGTAAGAATGCTTGTCCCTCGAGGCAATGTTAACCGAGATCGAAGCCAGGTAGCGTCAATCTTCATATTAAGAACTGGGATCTAAGACGCGTCAACAGTGAGGAATGCAGTTCGCGGCCCATAGCTAGACTGCTTGCGTCAGGGTCAGCGTACCAGAGCTGACCAAGACCCTACTCCACCTCCAAGTGGTGGTCCTGGAAACAGGCTGCATCACTGCAGTCTGGCTGAGTGAGTAGGTATCGAAGAGGGAAGGCTAACGCGGTCCCAAAAATGCCGTGCTGAAGTCGGATGTGTTGGCCGAAAGGCGCAAATATTGCAGCTACGCTGTAAACGGACACAATGCAATCCAACGTCCTTTTCTGGATGAACGAACAAGAAGATGAAGAATATTAAGAACTGGCCAAAACAGACTCAGATATCATCTGAAAAACAAATGAAAATCGGACAGACGGATATGTGTCCATGTGGGGAGGACAGACGGATATGTGTCCATGTGGGGAGGACAGACGGATATGTGTCCATGTGGGGAGGACAGACGGATATGTGTCCATGTGGGGAGGACAGACGGATATGTGTCCATGTGGGGAGGACAGACGGATATGTGTCCATGTGGGGAGGACAGACGGATATGTGTCCATGTGGGGAGTACAAACAAACAGTAGAACATGTACTCCAAAACTGTCGTCTGCATGATAGGATCAGGGCGGGAGCGTGGCTATCTCCAACCCAGTTGAGAGAAAAACTGTATGGTAACGAGAGAAGCCTGAGACGGACTGCCAGCTTTATAAGAGGGATAGCTGTGATTATTTGAGAGCGATCGACGAAGATGATCTTATTATAGTAATGGGAGACCTAAATGCGACAGTTGGAACACTCAATAATTATAACGAAAGAGTAATGGGGAAATGCGGCAGTGGAACAGTAAATGAGAATGGGGACAAATTAATACGCTTCTGCAGTATTAACAACCTGGTCATTGGAGGAACACTTTTTCCACACAAAGAAGTGCACAAGTTAACATAGGAATCACCAAACGGACGAGACAGAAACCAGATAGATCACATAATTATGAAGAAGAAGAAGAAGTCTAACCAGTTGTAGTACCTGGACCTATTTATGAGTTAGGAAAAGAAAGACAGAGAGGAAGGGAACTAGTCACCCCCATCTCATAAAACTGAGAATTAGTATAGTGAACTATCAATGCTTCACCTCCCTACGTCAGTATCTGCTACGGAACTACCTGTTATTGAAGCAACGTTGAACCCTTCTATCGTTTACTCTTGATGGAATTTGTGAAATGTCTACTGTCTTCACTTTGGCAAGAAACAATCCTGCTAGAAAAGCTGAACTCATGTAGCTTCATCATTATCAGGCATCATTTGGACATCGAAATTCGACTGCGTTGGGTCTCCAACGTTTTATGTCTCTTGTCTTGATGGTGCACTCTTGATAGATTCTTTCCCGTCCATCTCTTTTCCCACATATAACGCTCGTCTTTCTCTTGCACTTTAGCTTTCAACTCTGCCTTCTGTTATGGTCTTCAGTAAAGTGTTGTCTTTTTATGTGGCCAAAGTATTGTATCTGTCTAATTTTGATCTTCTTCATTAATTTTCTTTTCATTCCTAGGTTTTCTAGGACCTTTATTTGTTTTCTTCTCTTTCCATGAGATGTGTCCCATTCCTCTATTTATCCACAGTTTGAATTTCGGAGTTAATTGTATAGATATTAGTATTTGTCTCATGTAGCTTCATCTGCTTGTAGATTTCAGTTTTTTTAAATTAATATTTCATAATTCTCCTTAAAAACAAACATTTATCTTGCAATAGACAAACGAGTGTATTTTCCGTTTCCGCGCTTGTGCTTTCCAAAAGTTTCATTCTTATCAGAGACTGGAATTTTTTTTTTTCCGTTAAAAATTTCATCTCGTTACCTGCACCAGATGTTACATGTCGGAAGTGAATTTTATGGCAGCGCCGAGATTTTCGCAGCGCATTCCTCAACCGTAGATATTTAAATGTGTGCGCTGGGTCTGGCATTCAAGGCTGTGCGAAGGCCGAGATTTCCCGGAATGGGCTGCTGCCTTGAAGTACCAGGCTGTGCGCCCCTTGCCCCCCTCCCCCAACTTCTTTTCTGTAAATAATGACTGTAAGGAGTGGATGGAGGCTGTAGGCATGTCACCGAGGCACTGGTTAATTTCATCAGCTGCTGGTTAAGTCGTACTGTACGGGAAATACATGTTTAGTTAGTTTTCTTATCTTTCGAAATTCTCATTCCCGAATGTGAAAATGTTGCCGTTTGCTAAAAGTGCAAATGAAACATCTCCACCCCTCTCCAGCCCTCTCCAGCCGAAAGAGTCATGTACTGTCTTTCAAGTCGGGGAGGAGGGGGTGTGGGGGGGGGAGCAGAAGGGCATGGGATAGATACAAGGAAAAATAATTGGCACGCGTCTCTCCGTTAAAAAAAAAAAGTATCTTAGCCCTTCACCGTCATGATTTTTTTTTAATGGGACTTTCGACCTAACTGCACGAAATCAGGGTAGAGGGGAGAAGAATGCCCCTTTCCTCCAACTCTTTACCCTTGTCCCCACGATAACTTGGTCGAATATAGTTTTTTTCCGCAGCAGCGTTGCCACTCCAGATCGGGGTATTTTTTTTTTTTTAAGTCCCGTCTAGATGTCATTTTCCTTCATTATTTGAAGAACGCCATCTAGATTTCGCTCACAGTCGGCCAAAATAGCACACAAATCGCCCAAAGTAGCCGAAAAATAGCCCAAGTCGCCGATATCTAGTTTTTTAATTATTTTTTTTTCAAAATTCAGAGTAGCAACGCTAGTCTGCAGACTTGTTTTTTCGCAAGCCGTGTGCCGGGAGTATTTAGAGCGCTTCCCTCTGGGTCCCGGGATCGAAATGTCGTAGAGTCATGCTCCAGTCTCTACCTAGCTGTAAACGGGTACCTGATTCCGCTCTCTAATTAAGGAAGGTTAAAGCAGTGAAGAACCGAACTGATCACCCTACCGAATACAAAAAACTGGACCTACTATGGTGAAGTCTCTAACACATCACTCCCCTACGACAGTATCTGCTATGTGACTACCTTTACCTTATTTTCTTTCTAACATTTGGACGATGTTTTCTTTGTGCCAGTTTTTATGCCCAGGTTTTTGACTGGAGAAGCAATCTTCAACCTCGTGTCTTGTTGTTCTGTCTCCTATTCTGAATTATCAGTTCAGTGAAATTCCTTTTCCTTTTTCTGTCCACCTTTCCTGCAGATCTGAGAAAATGTTGTATAAAGGTTGATGAGAAAATGTTGTATAAAGGTTGATGAGAAAATGTTGTATAAAGGTTGATGAGAAAATGTTGTATAAAGGTTGGATGAGAAAATGTTGTATAAAGGTTGATGAGAAAATGTTGTATAAAGGTTGATGAGAAAATGTTGTATAAAGGTTGATGAGAAAATGTTGTATAAAGGTTGATGAGAAAATGTTGTATAAAGGTTGATGAGAAAATGTTGTATAAAGGTTGATGAGAAAATGTTGTATAAAATTTGATGAGAAAATGTTGTATAAAGGTTGATGAGAAAAAGTTGTATAACGGTTGATGAGAAAATGTTGTATAAAGGTTGATGAGAAAATGTTGTATAAAGGTTGATGAGAAAATGTTGTATAAAGGTTGATGAGAAAATGTTGTATAAAGGTTGATGAGAAAATGTTGTATAAAATTTGATGAGAAAATGTATAAAGGTTGATGAGAAAAAGTTGTATAACGGTTGATGAGAAAATGTTGTATAAAGGTTGATGAGAAAATGTTGTATAAAGGTTGATGAGAAAATGTTGTATAAAGGTTGATGAGAAAATGTTGTATAAAATTTGATGAGAAAATGTTGTATAAAGGTTGATGAGAAAAAGTTGTATAAAGGTTGATGAGAAAATGTTGTATAAAGGTTGATGAGAAAATGTTGTATAAAGGTTGATGAGAAAATGTTGTATAAAGGTTGATGAGAAAATGTTGTATAAAGGTTGATGAGAAAACCTGCGTCCTTCTTTGCCTCGTCCCACATTAGTATACACATCAAGGTGCCGTCCTCGTAGGGTCACTGTAGCACTGAATAGTGCTCTGTAGCACTAAATAGTGCTCTGTAGCACTGAAAAGTGCTAACTTCTTTCTCAACACGTAGTTCAAGATTAGTACGGGTTACCTGAGCAGTTATGAATATTTGGACCACACACACTGCAAACAGGAATGTTCTTGACAATCGCATCTATTCATTCGTTGTTCTATTTGCGCTCATTGCCAAGCACAGAGCCACCGCTGTAGCCCTGCACCCTGACAGCACGCCTGCGCCCATCATGTACACGCTCTTGCTGCACTAGTTTCTATGGCAATGTGTATTACATAATGCGGTTGCCTGCCCCATGCACAACCTCATATTGGTCGCTGATAAGGGTGGAATTAGGATGCCGTCAAATTACCACCTCTATCGACACCAGGTATTACAATGCAAGATGTGGGTGTCTTATCTGGTTTACATGGTTGCTGTGTGTGTGTTGCAGTAGAACAGTTCAGGGTACACCACAGGCAACATGACGTGTAGAGTCATAGAAATGGTAACTTCGCTTTAGGTTTATACCATTTATTGCACGCCACAAAACAGTCATGATACTTATGTTATCATCGGCATAGTACAACGAATGCAGCATTCAAACTCATGTTAACTGACAGTCATGTAGAAGTCAATACTCAATAGTTGTATGGAAAACAAATATCATAGCGAAGCTTGATAAATAATACATATAACTTCTGCAACCGTGGTCAGCTGCAGATCCTTAATGTTCATAGACAATAATAATTATTCCTTCCTGATGCTAGCAGATCAGATGTATACAATACGTCCGTTTACTGTCTGCACGTGAGTAGCATACATGGATTACAGGTCAGCTCGACCTTTATAACCTTCCTAAGTCTAACCATCTGACTTGGACGTGATCTCTGATATAACGAATCCTGGAACACAGACAATAGTCTTGTTGGTCTAGAGCGACCCATAGATATATAACTAGTTCAGGTATAAAGATACCGGTGACTTAATCCTAGTCAAAGTACCTCTCCATTTTGAATCACACAGGCGAGCAAAAAGGCGACAAAATGACGAACCTCTAGATGATAGCCTAAAGTTCGATACAAGAGGAATTACCTTATTTCGGAAAATCAACCATGAACATATGCCTCCAGGCAGGCTTGAATAATACGGGGAAATAGTCTAGTTAGCTAACTAACTCACAAAGACAATGTATTTCCCTCAGAGAATCACAAGACGCAGTCGCGTCCGCTCGCTAATCAGTCCATTTCTCAACTGCCCGACCTGGGCGGAACAACAAAACGACAACCCAGTCGAGACATGCGCAGAGTGACAATCTCTGAGTCGCTGTTCACAATAAGACGATTCTAAGAACATTCGAGATAAAAGTCTTACACAGTCGCGCCTTTTATGGACATGAACAGAAGCGTTAAGAAAGGTTTCAAACATCTACAACAGTTGACTGATACTACCAAATAAGGAGATATGGTCACGCTTCGTTCAAGACATTATAGACCGAACGTGTCTCTATACAAGAGGAGGTAAACTCATAAAAAATAGCAGTATCGATATATCGGATTCTGTCCCTTTGACCATAAAATATATATATAACATGCATTTCAGTCAAATAATGATCATACATACGAAAAACGATCATACAAAGACTTTGGAAAAAAGTAATTATTTGTGCGTAACATTACCGCACCCTCCCGGGAAAAAAAAATGAAACATTTTTTTTTTTAAATCCTGGAGCCGGAAAAATCTAGGCTCCTAACGCACGTATGATGCGCGGATATACCTAACAAAATAGCTCAACACTTGGAGCGAAACTGAGATCATATCCCAGGTCCTTAGAGAAAAATTTATCTAAGTATACGCGTATATATCCCAGGAAGGTGCCACCAACACAAACCACAATGCTGGCAACATCATAATAAAAGTCAAATTATTCTCATACCAATATATGAAATCAAATATATTATTATGATATCATACAATGTGTTGCAAATAGCGGTGTAATATATTAATATACCGCACTATTTTATTACATTATGTAATGCATCAGTAACTAATAAGTAATACATGTGTTGATCTTCGTTGACATAAAACATTCAATAGAAGAAGATGTGAACATCATCCGCTCCCAATCTAGGACAGGACTTGATATACTCAAAGTTCCACAATGGACACAATTTCGCATCTTCAATGATGTGCTGCGAAAATATCAATAACACAAATCTTAAAGACAACTGGTAAATCTCTCAATACAATCCTGAAAATAATTTATTTAAATGTGGCCGAGTGATCTTTTGGCCCGTATATCACTAACTAAGCCTTCTTAGATAATTACATGGTACAATGTTATAAATTCCCCCTCAAAAAAGTGAGAAACAAAAAAAAACTACTAACATGTCATTATAACATTGGACTGTATATCAGGAAATATATATATGACAGAAGAATCATGTGGAATCGTGTGGGCATCTGGACAGAATGTCCGCCATTACATTATCCGAACCACGGATAGCTCGAACCGAGAAATGAAATGGTTGAAGAGCTATGGCATAACGAGTGGACCTCGAGCTCTTCAAGTTTTTGCTCTGAATAGCAGTAAGCGCTTTCTGGTCGGTTTCCACAATGAAATGTGCGCCTAGAAGAAATCTTTGTAACTTCAGAATAGACCATACCATAGCCAATAACTCACGGTCTAAAACCGAGTAATTCTTTTCTGCAGCATTTAATTTCCTAGAGATATACATCACCGGATGCAGAGTATCAGAATACTCCTGCATTAGTGCTGCCCCAATCCCAGTTGACGAGGCGTCACTTCGAAGAACAAAAGTCTTCTCAATAGTAGGTAACCTAAGAATAGGTGGAGATGAAAATAGGTCTTTAACCTGGTCCAATGAGGATTGACATTCTTTTGACCAGCGGATCAAATTAGGCGACCCTTTCTTCAATAAAGTAGAAAGCGGTGCCATAATGGAGGACAGATTCGGAATGAATCGTCCGTAGAATTGGATCAAACCTAATAGACTCCTTACTTGTTTCTTTGTCTTAGGGACCGAAATGTTAAGTATTTTTGAAACATTGTGGTCTTCTGTCTTTAAAAGACCATGACCAACACGATGACCTAGGAAAGAAATCTCACTAAATCCTATAAAGGCTTTAGAGGGTTTTGCAGTCAAGTTATACTCGCGAAGAGTAGACAGTAATTCGTATAAACCCAAATAGTGATCTTCCCAGGAATCACTGAATAGACAGATATCATCTAGATATGCTATGACATCTGTACGATATGCGAGAATTCGGCGCATCATGCGTACGAATGTAGCAGGGGCGTTCATAAGACCAAAAGGCATGAAATTCCATTGGAATAAACCCCTAGGTGTAGAAAAAGCTGTAAAAGGTTTGGCACGTTCAGTTAGCGGGACTTGCCAATAACCTTTAGACAAATCTAGTTTGGTAAAGAATCTAGAATTAGAAAGTTTATTGAGTAGCTCTTCTAATGAAGGCATAGGTTCAGCGTCGAACTTCGTAACTTGGTTCAATTTGCGATAATCTACGCAAATGCGAATGTTATTATCCTTATTTCGAACAATAACCATAGACGAAGAGTATGCTGAAGTGGATGGTTCAATGATTTCCAAACGTATCATTTCATCCAATTCTTTTTCGACTTGAGACTGGAAATGGATAGGTATTGGATAGGGTCTGACTCTGATAGGATTATGATCAGTTAGCACAATGTCATGTTCAATGACATGTGTGTGTCCCGGGATGTCTGTAAGAACATCCTGAAATGTTTGCAACATCGAAGAAACTTGTCGATGTTCCTCAGCGGAAAGATTTGGAGAAACGGTCACGTTTTTTCAAGATTCCGTAGAATAAAGTGGGACCATAGAAAGAGGAAGATTGACATCAGAAAAAGTAGTTTCCTCATCCTGTATAACTGACAGCGATGAGTATTGACCATGAGGTACTTGAGAATTGTCCGTTGTCTGGAAAATAGGCTGCAAATAGTCTGGTCTTTCATGAAATTCCGTGAGCATATTTATGTGGAAAGTTTTATGCTTTCCATCAATATCGACAACATAGTCGACATCAGAAATTTTGGAGACTATTGCATATGGACCTTTCCATGCAATTAGAAGTCTGTTCTCCCTTGAAGGAAGTAGAACGAGAGCTTTGTCACCTGGACAAAGTTGTCGTAGACATCTATTCTTATTCGCAAACTGCCTTGCCTTTTCTTTAGCAAATTCGGAAGACGAAGTTGCTAGTCTGCATGCCTCAATGATTTTTTTCCTAAGAGCAATGACGTACTCATAAGAAGACTGAGTCTCATCGCTAATATTATCGGCAGTGATTAGATCGTGAAGTAAAGACATAGGGCCGCGCGGTTGCGCGCCAAAGACAAGTTCAAAAGGGGAAAACCCCGTATGTTCATTGGGGACCTCTCTATACGCAAAGAGAGCCGCGGGTAAGACCCTGTCCCAATCCTGAGGATGATCCTCAGTTATTTTACCCAGTAAAGTTTTTAGAGTCCTATTTAAACGTTCGACCAACCCATTAGACATTGGGTGATAGATACTGCTGAGAGACCTTTTTATATGTAGCATAGACATTACCTGTGACATAGTGTCTGATATCAGTTGAGTGCCATGGTCTGACAATATTTCTCCGGGAAAACCCAAGCGAGAAAATATCAGCCAAAGAGCGTCTGCGATATCAGCAGTTGAGATGCTCTTGAGAGGTATTGCCTCTGGCCAACGTGTGCACATATCGACACATGTAAGAATAAATTGATGCCCTCTAGCCGACTTAATTCTAAAAGGACCGATAATATCTATTGCCATTTTTTGAAAAGGGCGAATTGGAATGTCAGCAGCCTGAATAGGCGCAGCATGTCGTGGTCCTTTAGATTTGACCTCCTGACATACTTTGCAAGAGCGACAGTACATTCGTATGTCCTTGCTCACAAATGGCCAAAAGAAAGCCGCAAGAACTCTCGACTTTGTACGGGAAAAACCCATATGTCCAGCACATTGCGAGTCATGAGCATGTTGCAATATTTGCACTCTCATGCTCTTAGGCACAAGAATTTGTGAATGAGTGGATGTAGTCGAGTCTTGTACCATACGTACAAGTACGCCGTTCTTCATAGAAATCCAAGATTTTCTATTAGTATTTTGATTAGGATCACCTTTTTTTGCTAGAATGAAGAATTTTTGTAACGACGGATCTTCTTCTTGCAATTTGATAAATGAGTCACGTGTAATAGTCAAGTGACTATTTTGTTCATTTACTTCATCATTATTAGTTAATGAAGTTTGAGGTGGATCCAGAGCATGTGCTCTTGTGACCACCGTATTAGTAGCTTCAATGTTTTGCTCTTCCCAAACAGCAATCTGCTGTGGGGTACATTCCCTAACTCCGTGAATACGACCAATAATAAGGTCCGCAATAGGGTTTGGAAGTAGACACGCGTGGACCTCTCCCGTGAAGAAAGGAGTAGCAATATGTATTATGGCAGTAGGATATTTTTCCAACGTGCCACCAAATGTGACACATTTGATGACCTTTCCTGTAGCACAGAATGGATCTACAAGAGATTGCCTAACCCCGACAGTAGTACATCCAGAATCAAACAACACCGAGACTGGATTACTATTTACAAGCCCCTTATGTAATATAAGAGAACCTCTCCCATCATGAGCAACATTAGCAGGAAGAGCGGGCAAAGGATGACCACAGCTTAGAGTACTAATGGTTTTCGGATCAAATAAAGTACTGCATTGGATACATTTATTTGCCCTACCAAAGTCAAAAGATGAGCATCCGATAGCATTATGGTCTTTATCATTATTAACCTGTTTATCTGCTCCCTGAGATTCTTGTTGAACAGAGTTTGTCTGTTGATATCTTTTTCTCTTCTGTTGCGATCTACCGCGACCATTATTGCTTCTGCAATTATCATTAAAGTCCCTACTGTAATTTTTTTCCTGGTTTCCGTTCCAGTTTCCATAACTGTCATTACCATCTCTATGCTGTTGAGAACCTCTATTATCTTGGTATTGAGGTCTCTGCAAATAATATTTTCCTCTATACCGATTACCTTTATGAAAATTTCTAAAGTTACCGGGAATAGAATACCGTGTAATATTAGGTTGTCTCCAGTTCTGGGAAGAAGAATCTCCCTGAAATTGATTACCATGGTTCTGGGCATAATTACGGTTACTCTTTTTATTGAAATTTTGCTGGCTACCCTGAAATTTACGCATAAAATTCGGGCCATAAGGTGCTGCCGAAGCAACTGGCAGACCTTCTTTTACCTTAGAGTTGCTAACGGTTATGTGAGGATGTGCAGTAACATACTGGCTACAGTATTCTTCCATTTCTTTTATATTTTTAGGCTTACGCTCATGAAGAAAAGAAAGAAAAGCTTCATTAACAGAAGACATAACCTTGTCTCTAAGAAGTAAGTCCATGAGGGCTTCAAATGTACTTTCTGTCTTAGAAAGCTCAACCCATCGTAAAAAAGTAAGACGTATGCCTGAGATGAATTCTGAGAATTCAACTCCAGTTTCTGGTAACATGTTTTTAAATTTAAGACGATATCCGTCTTCGTTAAGTTGGTACTTCTTTAACAATGCCGCCCTGACAACCTCATAGTTGTTCTTGTCAGGCACATCTACCATACCCAACAAAGTCAAAGCATCACCTCTAAGTATCTTGGACAGATGATAAACATATAATGTTTTATCTATATTATGCACCTTACATGCACTTTCAAATCTATCTAGATAAAATGTTATATCATCAATTGAAGCATTGAATGCTGGTAAATTAAGCTTGAAATCAACAGCATTAGACTTATTAGCAGATGATACCTTATTAGCATCATTAGCATTACTAGATAACTTCAACTTTTCTAACTCCAAAGCTAAGAGTTTTTCTTCATGTTCCATTTTTGCTTTTCTCTCATCAGACTCTCTTTGTAACCTTCTTTCCTCAGCCTCAGCCTGTAACTTTCTTTCCTCAGCCTCAGCCTGTAACTTTTTTTCTAATCTTTTATTTTCAGCCTCTATTTCAAGTCTCTTATTTTCAGCTTCTTTTTCAAGTCTCTTATTTTCAACCTCAGCCTGAAGTCTCTTCTCCTGAGATTCTGCTTCTCTTTTTTGTTTTTCCATTTCCATTTGTAATCTCTTTTCATCTACCTGCATCTGCAGTTTTAAATTTTCAGCATCTATTCTCTTTTGTTCAGTTAGTTCTTTCATTTTCTTTTCCTCCGACTTCAATGCCTTGGCATATTGAACAGTCGCAAATTCTTCTAATTTATCACCTGTCTTCCCAAGGGCTTTACCCTGCTCAATAAAGTACTCAAATGTAGACATGATGTCTAAAATGTGAGTACAGAACCTGAAATAATTAATTATCTTATTTCAATCTTAATAGCAACAAGACTTAATAAAGTGCTTGTATAATTACTATGTTCACTCCAATCTCTGTGGGAAACAAGACTTGACACCAATTTGTATTATCAGTTGTACAATAATATCACAAGTCACCTCTTAATTATCAGTGCACTACCCAAATCAGTGCATAACCATCAGTTATTTATCATAACTGCACTACAATAGTGCATAAGGAAAAAACCACCAGCTAGTTATGATAAGTGCACTATAGATCAATAGTGCATGAGCATATATGTAACAATAGTGAAAGCTAACTATGCAAGAACTATGCAAACAATAACAAGACAATGTAAACAATAACAAAGTACCAACAATGTAAACAACACAAAGATCAAAGTCAATGTAAACAATAACAAAGATCAGAGTCAATGTAAACAATAACAAAGATCAAAGTCAATGTAAACAATAACAAAGATCAACGTCAATGTAAACAATAACAAAAATCAAACAATACGAAAACATTCGCATAAGTCAAATAAATAAACAGCGAAACTAAAAAGAATATGATGACAGAATGCGAAGATATGACAAACAAATGACGCTACAGTATATACACAAAAATTTACGTGAAGAACTGAATAATAGAAAAGAGGAGACCTACAAATACAAACAATTGAAATCGAAACTAAAAACAGAAAGAAAGAGAGAAACAAAAAAAAATATACAAAAAACGAAAATAAAGCACAACTCGTCACAACTAAACAGATATAGCAACGATTGTCGCTAGCAAATTTCACAATAGGAAATTCGCACAGTCCCTAACGAAAACGCTAACAGTAGAACCTCTGTGACGTGGTATCATCTACTGAAAGACACCGCCCAACCGAGAAAACCCGCTGAAATATAAACATATAAATACAAATCCAAATAACATATAACATGTAAACATATAAAGAGTGCGAAAAATGTGATAGACAGAAGGCTCAGTTAGAACATAAGGGCACAGTTCACAAACAAAACAGGCCACTTAACTTCTATGTATCCACAACGTCAGCACAGTTCAGAACAGGATGTGATCAGCATTCTTAGGACAATGATCCAACGTTGATCCATATCTGCTCTCGTAAACTGCCATGACGAAGGAAATGAGCTTCTAACAGGAAACAGCTTCTGACAGGAAACAGCTTCTGAACTTGACCTTCTGAATCTGCAACAGTAATTCTGAGACCGGAACAGTTGTTACGGCACTTGTCCTTCTTCTCAACAGATCAGGAAATCCATTCGCTCGGTACTTGTCCTTCTATTTGTAGACAAACTTCAATACCGCCGAGCAGCGCCGGGTAGTTTCAAAATATCAACAACTGTCAGTACTGCTGCGTCTTTCAAAAAAAAATTTCATCAAAGGTGATGAATAGCAACTGCAATGTTGTCTTGTAGTCTGCTGATGATGTCTGGGTTTGTTGACCCCCTTGAGAGTTGGTACCAGAATAAACCAACTATTGGCCACCATGAATTGATAAGGGTGGAATTAGGATGCCGTCAAATTACCACCTCTATCGACACCAGGTATTACAATGCAAGATGTGGGTGTCTTATCTGGTTTAGATTGTTGCTGTGTGTGTGTTGCAGTAGAACAGTTCAGGGTACACCACAGGCAACATGACGTGTAGAGTCATAGAAATGGTAACTTCGCTTTAGGTTTATACCATTTATTGCACGCCACAAAACAGTCATGATACTTATGTTATCATCGGCATAGTACAACGAATGCAGCATTCAAACTCATGTTAACTGACAGTCATGTAGAAGTCAATACTCAATAGTTGTATGGAAAACAAATATCATAGCGAAGCTTGATAAATAATACATATAACTTCTGCAACCGTGGTCAGCTGCAGATCCTTAATGTTCATAGACAATAATAATTATTCCTTCCTGATGCTAGCAGATCAGATGTGTACAATACGTCCGTTTACTGTCTGCACGTGAGTAGCATACATGGATTACAGGTCAGCTCGACCTTTATAACCTTCCTAAGTCTAACCATCTGACTTGGACGTGATCTCTGATATAACGAATCCTGGAACACAGACAATAGTCTTGTTGGTCTAGAGCGACCCATAGATATATAACTAGTTCAGGTATAAAGATACCGGTGACTTAATCCTAGTCAAAGTACCTCTCCATTTTGAATCACACAGGCGAGCAAAAAGGCGACAAAATGACGAACCTCTAGATGATAGCCTAAAGTTCGATACAAGAGGAATTACCTTATTTCGGAAAATCAACCATGAACATATGCCTCCAGGCAGGCTTGAATAATACGGGGAAATAGTCTAGTTAGCTAACTAACTCACAAAGACAATGTATTTCCCTCAGAGAATCACAAGACGCAGTCGCGTCCGCTCGCTAATCAGTCCATTTCTCAACTGCCCGACCTGGGCGGAACAACAAAACGACAACCCAGTCGAGACATGCGCAGAGTGACAATCTCTGAGTCGCTGTTCACAATAAGACGATTCTAAGAACATTCGAGATAAAAGTCTTACACAGTCGCGCCTTTTATGGACATGAACAGAAGCGTTAAGAAAGGTTTCAAACATCTACAACAGTTGACTGATACTACCAAATAAGGAGATATGGTCACGCTTCGTTCAAGACATTATAGACCGAACGTGTCTCTATACAAGAGGAGGTAAACTCATAAAAAATAGCAGTATCGATATATCGGATTCTGTCCCTTTGACCATAATATATATATAACATGCATTTCAGTCAAATAATGATCATACATACGAAAAACGATCATACAAAGACTTTGGAAAAAAGTAATTATTTGTGCGTAACAGTCGCCTTGTACGACATGCATGAATCAAATCTAAAGCTAGGTCTTTTTTTTCTCTTCTGCAGCCTTCTTCCCGAACACAGCAGTACAACGACTAACATCTGTTAAAGACTTTCACATATGGTATGACGATTCCAGTACTATCTTCGTCCGATGAGAGTATGTCCGGTTCTCAGAGCTCTACATATACAGTATAAATAAGTGTATGTCGTTAGAGTAAATTATAAATAGGGGGAGATCTCAAAACACATCCACGAAGAAGAGAACTGGAGACAGATATGAAAGGGAGAACATGGAGAACCTGGATTGGATGGCACAAGATAGATGGCTAGACGTGAATTTGTTGAAGGCCAGAGGGAGCTTATGTACAATGATGATGATGATTAGGGTAAATACCTCAGTACTGTGCGATGATCACGTGATTTGGTATCACGAGCACACGTACACACATACATACATGTGTAGTAAATGTGTTTTTCTTTGCTTATTTTGGCGAACAGACAAATAAACCTGAACTATTATTTGTAATAAGCGACCATACTAATTCATCTTTTAAAGCAGTGTTTCTTAACCTTTTAGAGGGCCTGCACCCCTTTTCAGCATCTTAAGAAACCTCGCACCTCTTTATAGCATATTAAGAAGCCACCCCTTTATCTTCTAGCGCACAAAACCTGCCATAAATGCGTAAAAGAGATACAAGTTTATTTTGAACAAATATTATTTAAGAATGCGGCTAAGGTTCTATACCTAAATCACGTTGTCAATGTTCTATTTTGTACAAATACATTTGAGTTCTGTGTATTATATTCTGTTTATGACGATTCTCTTTCTAATATATCTGGCATGTCTCACACCTGCAGGGGGTGCATGCACCCCTGGTTAAGAAGCACTGTTTTAAGGCATAACCAAGCATCTTCGCCTAATTTGCTCGCTTGTAGTTTGGTAAGTTATTTTTATTGGTCAGTTGGAAACAGTTGATAAGTTATTTCATTGGTCAGTTGTAATTTGGTGATAAGTCATGTTATTGGTCAGTTGGAATAAAGTTATTATAAGTTATATTATTGGCCAGTTGGAATTTGGTGATAAGGTTTTATCTTAGTCTTTTTGAATAAGGTGATATGCTATTTTATTGGTCAGTTTGAATATGGTAGGGTTGGTATTGGTGGGTATTTCAGAGTCTTCACAGTTCATTCATTATTCTGATTCACCGTGTCCCACTACTTTTTCAAAAGAAGGATCAGTCAGTTTCTATTGATTAGATATCAAAACATTGTACCATAACTACTTTATTAAAATTACCTTTTTTCCTCTATTTATGATACTCAATCCAGTAACAGAACATTACCTTCGTAACTAAATTACTACCACTTTGGTGGACAGGAGCTTCTCATAACAAGGTTAGCCGCGATCTGACTGAACCAAAGCTGAGTACAGAATGCCCTTGTCTGGCTTTAATATATGTGACCTTTAAAATCGCGTGGTAGCTAGTGGTCTCACTTTAATGGAATAAACTGTTTAGTGTTATCCATGGCTTGAAGTAAAAACACAACAGTGCGGTGTATTTCTGTAAAACGAATTAGTTCAGACGGTGTTTACGTGTGTCATTGTGGAGTTAAAAACAATGAACAATTATTTCTCTAAACTGCTGGACTTGGGGTATACGGGTGTCTCCTGGCTCGGATGTAACTGCAAGAACTATCACAGGAGATACAGCTACAGTAGATTACCACTGATTGGAGGTGGAGGTATTTTACTGATATTAGATTGGATGGTTATTAATAGTAACTGGCATGACAAGAGAAGATAGTTCACCAATGGCATGAGAGTGGATGATATTGCTAAGTGTATGTACTAACTGGCATGACAAGGGAAAATATTACTGCTGCTAACTGGCATAACAAGGGAAAATATTACTACTTCTAACTGGCATGACAAGGGAAAATATTACTACTACTAACTGGCATAACAAGGGAAAATATTACTACTTCTAACTGGCATGACAAGGGAAAATATTACTACTACTAACTGGCATGACAAGGGAAAATATTACTACTACTAACTGGCATAACAAGGGAAAATATTACTACTACTAACTGGCATGACAACGGAAAGGTATTGCAACTATCTGCCATGTTATGTTCGGTCAATAAATGATTTCAGTTCACGGGTCTTGTTATAAAAGAATGGAGCTTGAAACTTTATAAATTGCATGATGAATTTTGGCTTAAGAGATTAGTTCCAGGAGAGAGATGTGATGTTATTAATAGTATACTGCATGGTGGAATGTTTCCTGTCTTAAAACTATCTTCCTGTTTAGATGACGCAAAAGTCCGTTCTGTTTGGCAGATGACCTGGATATTTTGCAGTCACAGATTCATGCGTTATTTGGACCTGTCCCTTTAAGTTATTGCTATCTAGAGTTTTTTTTTTTAAAGATAAAGGTAGTTTCATGGCAAGAACTGCCGTAAAGGAGTGAAATGTTAGAGACTTCACCATACTAGGTCTTTATGATGTGGGATGCCAGAGCTAACAGTACTTTTCAAGACTAGCCATTTTCAGAGTTTCATCATGCTAGCAGATAAATACGTGTCACATAAATATTGGGTCGATCTCTTTTCCTCTCCGGCAGTATTTAGTTACATTTTTGTGTGTACTAAATTTCCGTGGTCGCCCCTTTTCTTTCTCTGCTATTGTGGCGATATTCTAAATACAATATCTAAATTAGACTATAACAGGATAGTGCAGAAAGTCAAAAATAAGATAGAACTAAAAAGTTGGTAGAGAATTGTTTTCTTCACCCCGCCCCAGCGTATTAGTTTGATAACAAATAAAAGGTACCCAATGTTCGTAAGTGACCTTGAGATTAAACGTAACAAGTTCAAACAAAAATTTGCCTAGAAGACAGAGTTATAGAAAAGGGGGGGGGGGAGAGAAGGATAGATGCCACAATGCTAACGCGTCTTGCGTTGATTTCAAAACAAAAGCCTATAGAAAAAAGACTTGCCTTGAGCGATTTTCAAAATACGAGGTAAAAGTTAGAACATGTAGACAATTGGGTCACGAAAACAGGATTAGCTCTTATTGCGAATGACGTAATTCTCACGTACTACGAGAGACTCTCGTAATTAGCTTGAAATTAGTGCAAAAAGGCATGAATAGGTTGAATATTATAGAAAAAATATAGAATTCCTTATTAATAGATTTAGAATCACAAAAGTTAACTAGTTTAAGAGCTTATCTTTTCCTGATAAATAATATGCTTTCAAATAAAAGGACGGACAGATAACTCGGAAGTTATTGACAAAAGACTAATTTGTTCAGTGGCAGACTAGCAGACAGATGTTAGTTTTGCATTCACTACATTTACATTTTGACGCGTCCTTGAGAAAACGCAGCAAAAGGGTCATGTGTTCTGTAGGAAAAGGGGTAGACACGGGGTAGAATTATGGGATAGCGCAAACTGAATGTTGTTTTTTTTTTTTTTAGTGTTAGACCAAAACCAAGTCCAATCTTGGGGAAAGCCAAGTTCGGACAGACCGACCGACAGAAATACACTACACATTGGACCAAATTTGGACCTTAGTGTAAAATTTTGAATTTAAAAAGCTTGGCTTTCCTATTTGATTGGTCAAGACAGTTAAGATTATTAGAAAATTGGACGGCTCGTTGCCATTTTGTTTAAGACTGTCCATAGAAGCAGATCGTTGATGCTGTGAAGTGTGACGTCCACTGAATATAAATAAATAATATAAGTAATACGGACGCCATAGTCCAGCCAGCAGCTCAGCTGAGTTTGTGCTATTTCAACGTACCTGTGCGTTTTCTTTTGAATTGTGGTAAGACCGAAATTATTAACCTTTTTATTTAACAATTCTGAGTGAGTGATACTGCCATATAATGAAAAATGATTACGACAAGTGAGTACTTATTCTAGGTCCCCAGCCAACTGTTACAGGACCTAGATGATGAATTATAATAGGATAAACTATCAGAAATGTAGAATACAGATATTCTTTTCAGGTGGTCAGGTGGAAACATATCACCCACCTTATTATATGGAAAAAAGAGATTAATAAAAATATTTCAGATGCAGTGCAGCCCTTAGAGGAGAGGAATGTGAAACTAGTGCTACTTGATTACAGCATCGAATGAGATGTGCTGGGTCGGTCAGAGAGATCTGACCCTGTCTTTTATTTCGATGTATTAATGCTTGTAAACATGGTGGATTAGGTATTATGTTAAGACCTAGCCTAATTTTGTGGTTTCAGAGTTTCTTTGTCTGGCACTGTGCTAGTGCCAGATATTCTGAAGAGTACAACACTGTATGAAACGAGATGCCTACCATACTACCTCATAGCATGTGAGGAGTGGGCCTAAGGAACAACTATCTTCAATCGTCACAGGCCAGATAAGTATTAAAGAACTGGCCTGCTGAGATTCATCAATGAATATAATATAATATAAACTCCATTGTGTATTAAGAAACTTTTCCACCATTCATCCTGTTTAAAGAGCAAATGAACACTGTTAACTAAAAGACTGGGTATGATGCAAATACCCCGACCCGACATCCAGCACTAGATTATAAAGACTTTAGTTTTAGTACCAATATTAGCAAATTTAAATTATGTATATGTACAAGTCTTTCATGTGTTTACTTGATTATATGTAATTCTATTGAAATTGATTCATATTGATTTAAAAGTCCTGACCAGAAGAAAAACTAGGTTCAGGACAAAATAAATTTGAAAAAAATTGTAATTACTAAATTTAAAACACAATGTTAATTGACTTGATTATAGAGATTAATATTAGTGTTTGTGTGTATGTGTATTTAATTACCAGCACACCACATTTCATTACCCTAGACATTAGACATAGCTATCAGACATACTAGTCAAGAATAAGTCTGATTGAGGTCGTAGGTGGTAGTAGCAAGTTTCTCTGTAACTCACCAAAACTGTTATGCTCAGGGACCTTCACAGCTGACCTCATTCAGTACATTAAGAAAACATAACAACAACACTTTATAACATCAAAACCCACCACAGCTATCAAGCAGATATTTAGTACTTTCATGTCATCTCAGTGATAATTCGTCATGAACCCAGATGGGCCGGTCAGCGACCGAGCGTTGGGTTTACCTAAGGCGTGCCGGGCGATAAATTACCCGTCTGTAGACAGATTACAGACACGCACTTATCAGTCGGACACACCTGAGCGGAAATGTTGAAATAGTCAGGGCAGATGTAAGAAGTTATTTGTAAACATTGTCGAGAGAGAATCGGATGTTTTCATTTCATATTTGGGAGACATGACTTCTGCAGTAACGCGCAGAAATTTAAATGCGGAAATAATTTGAATTACCCCACAAAACACGCATGTTTGAAACGATTGGCAGACACTCGGAATGAAGGCTCAACACCCCTTCCGATTGGGGCCCTGCTTAACATCGTAACAAACAAATGCGGGGGAAGACAGGCAACATAGCCTGACATTTCAGCCAGAGTAGGACACTGTGAAAATTCAATCGCGCCAAGAAGACAACCAGACCTTGCCAGAGTAAAGACTAAAATCAGCTTTCATTTATCAGACCGGACTTTGTTTGAGCATTCTCAGGATTTAAAAGCCCAGGAAAAACTCTACCATTTTAACACGGAAAGCCGGAGTCTGAGGGAACTGAAACACAAGTCAAAGTGGGAACTTATTGTTAAAGTAAGAACACCATAGACCAAGTGCAAGAGGCCTCTACAAGTGCCTTCACATCTCTCATTAAATATAAGGAAATTATGAAAAAATACCTATGTCTCCTGATAATTCAACATATACATTTCATTTACCTATGAATAATAAATAAGTATGTGTCCATTTTTTTAATTTAATTAATCAATCTCCTCTTAATAAAATACCATCCCTAACATTAACTTACCGCCAGCGGCGGATTTTTTTTTAACAGCAATATGGCCCTGACCAATAAACGAGTTGTGCACCCCTGCTCTGAACTATAGATAGGTAAAAACGAGAGTTAGGTGTGTTGTGCACGAGGTCGGATCGACCTTGAAAATGTTTACTTTTCTTATCTCGTGCCAGGTATACTATCAAACCATCCTAGCGTATCTTGTACTCACGCACAAGTTGTGAATGTTGTGTGCAGATTTTTGTATGTCTACCTGCATGTATGTATGTCTGTATGTATGTCAGTCTGTCTGCTTCCTTATTCATCTATCTATCTATCTATCTATCTATCTATCTATCTATCTATCTATCTATCTATCTATCTATCTATCTATCTATCTATCTATCTATCTATCTATCTATCTATCTATCTATCTATCTATCTATCTATCTATCTATCTATCTATCTATCTATCTATCTATCTATCTTTTAGAATTGTCTTTCTTTCTTCACCTTTCAATTGAGTATTCTCCGTCATTTTTCATGTACAGTATCTCAGAAATAAATCAAAATTACTTCATTGCGAAAAAAAAATGTATCCGTCTCTTAACTTTTGATAAAGAAAATTAAACTTGCGTTTGTTCTTTATTAAATATAATTTTTTTAAGTGTACATAATTTTGAAACATCCTGGACATATATATATATATATATATATATATATATATATATATATATATATATATATATATATATATATAAAGGTAAAGGATCCCGTTACACGCCCATTGAGACATATTGGAAATATGGTGTTAGGCCCATATTTTCTTGACCATCGGCACACTAGGGGTGATGTGGTCAGCAGAAGTTGCTCTGGTACACAGTTGGGGCTGGGTCGACCCAGGAGCCGTTTGTGGCCTTAAAATCCCACCTCATCTGGGGATCGAACCATAGACCACCGAGCTAGGAAGCCAGTGCACTAACCACTATGCTACCGCGGCTCATATATACGCACTCACGCACAAACACACATATTTGTGTGTGTGTTTGTGCGTGCGTGTGTGTGTGTGTGTGTGAATTTTGCTTCAAATATAATGTATGTTCGACTTTCCTCCTTTCTAGCCCTATATTATACAATCCTCTTGCACGCAACATTCTTCTTGTCGACAATGTGTCAAAAAGCTCTGTGTGACCGTTCTGTCCTCAAACTGCATGCTTTATTGTCAAGATTTATTTGATTTGACGCTTTTGCATTTTTTTTTCATTGTCACTATGATCAACTATCTTCCTGAGCAATCCGTCAGTCATTACCAGCAACGTTCTTAGTTATTTATTTCGTGAACTTTTTTTATTTGTTATTTGGGAATGCTAAACCCTACTTCTTCAGCGGTCAGTGTATTCTTGCATGCTCTTATAATAAACGATAGTAGAATACTGTTATTTCAAAATGAAACAGAAAGAAGAGTCCTAACCACAAAATACTTAAAGAAACATTACCCAAGAAACACCTAGATCCATGCATACACAGATGGATCAGCAATAATACAACAGAAGATGGAAGTGGAGGAATCTTTCTGAGCTTAAACAACGTCACCCCAAAAAAAGCTGTCAGTCGCAACAGGAAAATTATCGAGTAACCTCAGAGCAGAGGCAGAGGCCTTAATAACTGCAGCAAAATTCCTAATGCCAGAAGAACGCTCAGAGAGACAAGTAGCTGTCTTCTCAGGTGTGCTGTCAGTTATTGCAAAGCTGAAGAAATAAAATAATGTCGACCTGGATGACCTAAGAGTAACACTTCACAAACTGTGTCAGCAATTCAAAAGAGTTGTGATACAGTTGTTCCTTCTCACTGCAACATCCCCGGAAATGAAAAGGGACCAAAAGATGCAGCAATAGAAAATGCAGTCAGCGATCCATAGCTTGACTGCTTGCATCAGGGTCAGCGAACCAGAGCTGACCAAGATCGTACTCCACCTCCATGTGGTGGTCCTGGAAACAGTCTGCAGCAGTGCAGTCTGGCTGAGCGAGTACGGATCGAAGAGGGAAGGCAAACCCGGTCCCACAAAATGCCGTGCTGAAGTCGGATGTGTCGACCGAAAGGTGCAGATATCACAGTTACGGCATAAACAGACACAACGCAACCACCGTCCTTTTCAGGGCGAACGAGGAAGAAGAAAAGGCAAAGAACTGGGAAGGGCTACCTCAACTTGATACAAGCACAACTCATGAAGAGGCCAAGAGTTTTATCAAGCGTAGGTACAGGAATAAGTGGGAAGCAGAACATCCAGGCCACAATAAAAAGGATATGTATTACCAGCTCAGCAGAAGTGAACAAATGGTAATCTTCAGACAGCGCACAGGTCACAACAGATTGGGATACCATCTATTCAACAAGTTAAAAGATAGGAACTACCGATGAATGTAACTGTGGCACTGATAAAATGACTGCTGGGCGTCTACTTCAAAGGTGCCCAACATATGAGGAACAGAGCACGCGCATATGGCCATCACCAGTGCCATTCCTAGAAAAGCTCTACGGAGATGTCAACAGCCTCAAACTAACCACTGCTTTCTTTGAACATATTCAAGTTGACATCTGAGGGTGAACGAAGAAGAAGAAGAAGTAGAAGAAAAAGAAGAAGACTGTTATTCGCGATTTTGTTCAGTATACACCAGTCTCAAGCAACAGTGTAAGGTAACGTACTTCCATAGCAGATACTGCTGTAGGGGAATGAAGCGTTGGAGACTTCATACTAGGTCTAGCTTCGATAGGTGAGGTCAGCAGTTCCCTTCCCTGCTGCTTTTGCCCTTCCCAACTCGAGAGCAGAGTCAGAAGCTCATTTATAGCTGTGTAGACTGGAGCGGGACACCACCGTATTTCGAACACGATACCTTTGCCACGGGAGACCTATGCTGTAACCACTCTGCCAATCGGACGCTTCCGCAAGTGATGTTACCTATAGCATTTTACAAAAACAAAAAAAAAATACATTTATCATTCTAACACCTTGTTGTGTGTAATTTTTTTTCTCCCTTCATTCGTGTTGAATTCAATCCATCAGTCAATCAGTACCCTTTAGCTCCGCATGGAGCATATGCCTTCATCAAAAGCAGACTAAGCCATCCTGCCGCGTGCCATCAGCTACAGTTCTTTCTGTGTTTCCTTAACATTTTCATTTATGTCTCCATTTCTCTTCTCCGTGTGTTTTTTTTTTCTACCTCTACCACTTTTACCCCGTGGATTCCAGAACAAGGACTGTCCTGTAATGCTATCTGCAAGCTTCTTCAAATGATATCATTTCTATTTCCAGCGTCTTCTTCTAATCGCTTGTTCCACTGGCATTTGTCTGGTTCCTTTCTTCAGTTCCACATTTATGACCTTGACACAATTTTAACCTTTCTTTTCTACGCAATACCCATTTATGAAAGTCTGTAGCTTCTGATTCTTATTTTATGCTACATTACTCATTATTAATTTGAATGAATCAGGTGCCCAACGATCTAGTGTTTTTTGTTTTTTTTTTTGTAAAGACATTTAGGAAAACGAACAATTTTATATAAGCAAATAATTTTATACTTTGAAATTTTGTTTCATTTTTCTTGTTCTTTTAAAATTTAGTTTAAATTTTTGTGTCTTTTTTTTTTTTTTTTTTTGTTACGAATTTTGAGAGTTATACTTTGAGAATGAATTTTGAGAGTTTTTGAGTAAATCGTGAAAGAACACACGGCCAACTGAGGTGCTAAATTGGCTGTGTGTCCTTTATCGATTTACTTTCGCAGCAAGGCAATGGTGCAGTTTGGATGTTCCCTGGTGCGTTTGCCGGTAAGCCTATTGTAGTGGGTTTGATGGTATTATATGATGGTGATAGTACTACGTGTGATGCATGAGGTCAGCTGTGAAGGCTCCTGAGATAATATGTAACTGTGAATTGTCAGAAGGCCCTTCTCGCTACCACTACGACCTCACACTTATCTTTTTTTTTTCTAATGAATGTGGCTACGTTAAATGTCTAGGGTAATGATATGTAATGTGGTGTGATAGTTTATAGACACACACACAGATATTTAAGAAGTCTAATAATATTAACAAATGTTATAATACACTGAACTAACTCAAGTGTGTAAACATTTTGATAGAAATTTTCTTACATTTATTTCGTTCTGGACCAAGTTTTATTTTGACCAGAACTTATGAAAGATTTAGAAATTTTGAAAGAAATGCATGGAATATTACATAATAAATGCAAGGGTGTACATATGTATGTTACTAGACTATTTAGTTTTATTAATGTTTATAGCAGTCATCTAATTGGGAGGATAGTTAATGGTTGTGCTGTTGGGGTGGCCTCATCACTCCCGATCTATAGTGACTACACATTGTCCAGTAATGGCAGGAATTTTATGGGATTGTTAGTAACTAAATGGAGTTGGTGAATTTCCAGCAGACCAGAGGCTCACTCAACTTTGAATAGGTAGCTCTGGTGCTGAGATCTGGTGGCCCCACCTCTCCGTGCTTGGGGGCAATATAAGACTTATGGTGGCCCCACCTCTCCGTGCTTGGGGGCAATAAGAAAATGCTCTGACACAACGTTACTGCACGGATCCACTCGTGTAAAATCACCAACTCATTCGACACCGCTTCTGTGCCAACTGAAACTCACAGCTCTGCAATCAAAGTATTATTTATGTGTCAAATTCCATTCTCTAACCATGACTGGACACACACTACACAACAACAACATATAGACGGGTCAGATCTCTCTGACCATACAGCACATTTTACCATGTTGGTTTCACATCGGATAAGTCCTCCCAGACTACAGATTCTGAAATAGGTTCATTAGTTTCCTGCCCTAAAATAGGATAGGTAATATGTTTCATTGTTCTCAACACTTGATCTGTCCTTCCTAACCCTTGCTGGAGTTTATGTATATTGTTTGTCCCTAGACCCTGAACTAGGGCGGGGGGTCTAGAGCAAATCCTTACTTGTTTGTAAGGCTAGATTTCGATATGGCAGTATCAAATCACTCGAAACATTAAACAATATTCAAAATATACAAAGAAATAATTTCAATCTTACCAGATTATGAATAAAGAACACAGAAATGCTAGCAAAACTCAGCTGAGCTGCTGGCTATAGTATGGCGTCCCTGAACTTATTTCAATTTATTTCATTTGGAAATCACCACACTTGAAATTTACTGTGTCTATCACTGGACAACTATTGAGGAATGGCAAAAAAGCTCGTCTGAGCGCGGATAATATGATTGTCTGTGGCCAATCAATGCCTTGGTTTTTTTAAATTCAAATTTCCTACACTAAAGTCATTTCAGTCATGCTTCAGTCAAGTATGGATTTTTATCTGTTAGTCTGTCCGTCTCTACTTGCGTTTTCACAAGAACGTACTTGGTTTTTGAACCAACCTATTCATCCCCTCTACAATTTTTGTCTGTAAAGTTATTTTTTAGCCACAGCTTCCACCAATTCCCCTTCTCTTTCATTCTAACTAGATTTGGACACTTGAGTCTTCAAGGTCGCGATTTTTGTGCAAATAGTGACATGTTTGATTCAATGCAGTCTTTCGCTGATGTGAACAACAGTCTTTTGTCATTGTCTTCATTATTATCTATCCGTCTGTATAAATAAAAGCATATTATTTCACTGCTCAGAATGGGCCATCCGGCCAGCTAATTTTTATATTCCTAACATTAATATTAAGAAAAAGTTACTTTTTAAATTTTGTAATATTTCAAGCATCTGCGTTGTAATGCTTTTGCCGCTGAATTCAAATAAAGGGCTTGGTATCGCATAAGCGTCCCTTTCCGTACCTCGTGTCAATTTGTGGACGTGAATTTTTCCTTCCCCCCCCCCCCCCCCCCCCCCCCCCCCCAATTGCGTCTCCTTAGCCTTGCTAGTCTCACGCAATTTTTCAGTCATATTTTTTTCCTTTTGATCCGCCGTTCTCATCCCGTTCAAATGGTAACCGTTTTGATTTCCCGTCTAGCAAGTCAATTTTTATGGAGGGTAGTGACCCGCGGCGTGGGCGATCATGCCTATCAGCAGCCTACGCATTATGTTTTTATCCTTACATGTTATCTTTTGAGGTATTTTAACGTTGTATCTCTGTTAATTTTACGACACATCTCCCCACTTGAAAACATGCCTACGGCAAGTTCCAAAACCAGCGATACACATAGGTAAAATTACTCCTCACGTCTGCCACTACTCTAATTTTGATCACAGGGGTGCCGACTGAGGAAATCTGCACCAACATTCAATTTGCCTGGGATATATTGGATACTAAACTGATAAGGTTGAAGCAATAAAGACCACCTCAGCAATCTTGCGTTTTCATGCTTAGCCTGAGATAAGAATACGAGAGGCTGATGGTCCGTCTCGACCACAAAAGTCCTACCATACAGATAGATTTGAAACTTCTTTATTGCCCAGATTAACGCTAAACATTCTTTTTCGCTTGTGGAGTATCCTTGTTCCGCCTTATTCAATTTGCGGCTTGCATAAGCGACTGGTTTCAGTTCCCCATCAGGTGAAGATGATCTTTGCAACAAAGCCCCTCCGAGTCCTACATTACTTGCATCGGTTCTTAAGACAAAGTCCTGTGTCAAATCAGGCAGTTTGAGAATAGGCTTGCTAGTGAGTTTTTCCTTTAACTCTTGGAACGCTAGTTCACATTGTGCAGTCCAAATAATTTTATCTGGAAGTCCCTTGCGAGTCAGATCAGTCAGAGGAGCACAAATAGCGTTAAAATTTTTGATGTATTTCTGATAAAATCCGCATAACGACACGAATGATCGCACGTCCTTTTTTGTTTGTGGCCTAGGTGCTCTCTGCAGTTTTTCCAAATTCTTAGGATCAGGGGTCATATTACCCTGATATACAGTGTGCCCCAAGAATTCCAACTCTTTGCATCCAATACAACATTTTGTTGGCCTAGCAGTTAAGTTCGCCTCCCGAAGCCTATTAAATAACATTTCTAGAGCTTCAATGTGTTCTTCAAATGTCTCTGTGGTGACGAGAATATCATCCATGAAATTCGTGATACATGGGTTATTCAGGGGATCCAACAATTTGCGCATCATCCTTGAAAACACACTCGGAGCATTTTTCAGTCCGAATGGTAGCATATTGAATTCATAATGTCCATCCGAAGTGCTAAAAGCCAAATAAGGTCTCACTTCAGGCTTCACTGGGATCTGGTAATAGCCTTTAATAAGATCCACCTTTGAAAAGTATTTTGCCTTGTTCAGTCTGGCAAATAACTGTTTTGTGTCTGGTAATGGATCCACTTGTCCTTCTGTGACAGCATTCAGTTTCCTGTAATCTATGCACAGTCTGTGTTCCCCAGACGGTTTTCTCAACAAAACGACACTAGAACTAAAAGATGATTCACTGTGCGAAATAATCCCCTCCTTCAACAAATAATCTATTTCTTCCTTCAATGCCTTCTCCTTCGCGAACGGAATAGAATAGGCTCTCATACAGATTGGGTTTGAGTCTACCAGTTTCATGTCATACTGTAGCAAATTTGTATGGCCTGGTTTATCTGTTAATACATCTGTATGTTCCTCCAGAACCTGTTGAACTCTCTCCCTCTGATTTTTAGTCAGGTGCTTACTGACTTTTACCTGTGCTGCTGTTTCACAAGGATGTAATGGGTATTCATGTGAGGTGAGTGGTTCCTTTTGCATCTGAGTTGCAATAGCCAAGGTCAATAAGGGGGTGCTTTCCTGGAGTGGTCTGTCCAGATACTTCTTTAACAAGTTTACATGATAAACTTTCTCCTTCCCCTTTTTGTCAATTTTATAGTTTGTTCTAGACACCTTCTCTGGAACCATATATGGACCTTGCCAACCAATTTGTAATTTATTCTGGCTACCGGGTAGTAGAAGAAGCACCTTCTCTCCCACAGCTAGTTCTCGGTCCTTTGCCTTCCTATTAAAATATGCTGCATGTTTCTTCCTGGCTTGTTTCAAATTATCATTTGCCAGTTTCCATCCAGCTTTCAGACGAGTGGTCAGTTCGTTCACGTATTGATAAGATGAGGTAACAGGTTCTTCCGCCTTCTCATCCGTCCAGGTCCTTAATAAAGCTTCTAAAGGACCTTTTATTGGCCTCCCAAATAGCAGAGTTGCGGGAGCCATCCCGGTTGAACTATGTGGTACCTCCCGATACGCAAACAATGCGGCGGGCAGGAATTGATCCCACAGATCCGGTTTTTCGTGTGCCAGCTTTCTCAGGATAGAAATGAGAGTCCCGTTGAACCTCTCTACCTGGCCGTTCCCTTGTGGATGGTACGGACTACAATGAAAGTGTCTGGCTTGAAATAGTTTAAAAACCTCTTCCGTTAGTTTCCCCTTGAACTGAGATCCATTATCCGTCAAGATTTGATGCGGGAATCCTAAACGGGTAAATATTGTAAGTAGTGCCTCTGCTACATGTTTTGAATCAATTGATGGCAGGGCTACCGCCTCTCCCCACATAGAACAAGTGTCCACCAGAGTAAGGATGTAACTGTTCCTCCTCTTGGTCCGAGTGAGAGGTCCTACAATATCCACTGCAACCCTCTCAAAAGGTGTTCCCACTATGGGCATTTCCCCTAGAGTTGCAGGAGCAGTCCAGTGCTTTGGAGCTACCCTTTGACATTCTGGGCAGGATTTGACATATCTTTTTATATCCTCCGTTATCCCTGGCCAGAAGTAATGACAAGCTATACGCTGTCCTGTGGCGCTGATCCCCATGTGACCACTGAAGGGAATCGCATGCCCGAGTTCCATCACTTTATCTCTATATGAAGTGGGAAGAACCAGCTGGTTGTGACCATTTGTTCCAGTTCCGGCCTTCCTGTATAATAGTTTGTTCTTCATGAAATATTCTCCCTTGCTCGGAGGTGTGTGGCATTTGGGCAATTTTTTAAAACATGGCTTGAGTGTCCTATCCTCAGCCTGCGCCTTCCTCATCTCCTCTGGATGAGCATTTATAGGTTCACCTTCTTCCTCCTTCTTCTGTGACCTGGTCTGCACTGTCGCCATGATCACAGGCCTCTCGGGATTCCCCAAGAAGACGTATCTACACCCCAATATCAGAGGGTAGATTGGTTCATCTATCACTGCTGCTCTGATTTCTCCTTCCACATAGCGAGTTTTCACCGTTATCCTTGCGATGGGAAGTGTCATGAGTGGTATGTCCTTGGTCGCCCCTTGTATTTCCACTGTTTCTGTGGTATACTGACTTGGGTCCACTAGGCTAGACTTCACAACTGAATCATAATCCAAACCTGTATCATAAAGGCACCTTATGGTGACCCCATTACAAATAACATCCTCACAAACTGGGGGGTGATAAGGTTCCTGTTGTCCATTAGGATTAACCTTTAATCTTTGCGTCCCCGACTTCATTGCAGCAATGTTTGAAGGTTTCCTTCTACAAAATTCGGTGTTATGGTTATCCTTCTTGCACCATTTACACCATCTTTTTCCTTGGTTCAACGGTTTTCTTTCATTGAACTTTTGGTCATTGAACTGTGAGTTTCTGTCGCGATAGTCATTTCTTGGCCGCTCAAAGTTTGTCCTACTTTTATTTCCCTGCTCTCTATTATCAAATTTATTAAATTGCTGTGGAGCTTTAAAATTGTCTATGTGCTTCTTTTTAGCACCACTTACCTCTGCCTGGGCTGCCTGATACCTCTCAGCGACATTTAAAACCTCTCCCAATTTCTCTGCACCTTGTTCCATGAGGAATTTTCTCATGTCTGGAGCCATGGACTCTCTCAATTGCTCAATCATGATCATTTCTTTAAGATCTTGGGTCTTCCCCAGAGCGGTCCATTTCTCCAAATAGGTTTCCAGTCTAGCAGAGAATTGGTGGTATGTCTCCCCAGACAACAGTTTGGCATTTCTAAATTTCTTACGATAAAATTCCCCATTTTTTTCGTACCTCAATAACAAAGCCTGCTTTAACATGTCATAATTGTCTTGGTCTTCCCTGTTCATTTTAGCAAATACTTCATAAGAAGTACCTCTCAGTCCCTGTGATAGCTTTAAACTCCACCTCTCTCTCTCTAACCCATATGTAGTAGCTAATAACTCAAAACGTCCTAGGTACCCCTCTATGTCATCGTCTTTTTCAACAAAATGGTCTAAATGAAACCCCATAGCTGAGTTTGAGGCTCCCAGACTAGGCGTAGCATCTGAGGCAAAAGGGCTGGCACCATTTTCAGGAGCCTGGCCTTGTAATTCCAGCTCCCTTAGTCGTAATTCGTGCTCCCTTTGCAACCTTCTATCTTCTGCCTCCCTTTCGGCAGTCAATCTTTTTTCTTCTGCCTCCCTTTCGGCCTTTTTATCTTCTGCCTCCCTTTGCTGTCGTTTTTCTTCTGCCTCAATCTGCAGCCTCTTAGTCTCAGCCTCTAACCTCTTCTCTTCAGCCAACCTTTCAGACTCTAATTTTCTTTCAGCCTCTTTTTCTACTCTCCTTTCTTCCCGTTCAATATATTTATCACATTCAGCCGTTACATATTGAATTAAAATCTGACCATCCATTCCCATCTCCTTTGCGGTCAGCACAGCAGCTGATCGGAATTTTGCTAGCTCCGCCATACTTTTTAGACAATATAATAATATACAAGATAAATCTCTAACCACTAAATTACTTCTAATTACTATAGTCTAAATAATTCTAATTAATTAATTAACTAATTACTTATTACTGGCTGTGAAGATTCACCAACTTTTATCTGCAGGGACACTTTTAATTTTAAAGGGAATTTTACAATTTTGTTCCCCTAATTTTATTTCTCCCACCAGGAGATCCTAATATTACTGTTGGGCTAATGATCCCGGGACAAAGAGACCCCAATATATATGTAGTGGGTTTGATGGTATTATATGATGGTGATAGTACTACGTGTGATGCATGAGGTCAGCTGTGAAGGCTCCTGAGATAATATGTAACTGTGAATTGTCAGAAGGCCCTTCTCGCTACCACTACGACCTCACACTTATCTTTTTTTTTTCTAATGAATGTGGCTACGTTAAATGTCTAGGGTAATGATATGTAATGTGGTGTGATAGTTTATAGACACACACACAGATATTTAAGAAGTCTAATAATATTAACAAATGTTATAATACACTGAACTAACTCAAGTGTGTAAACATTTTGATAGAAATTTTCTTACATTTATTTCGTTCTGGACCAAGTTTTATTTTGACCAGAACTTATGAAAGATTTAGAAATTTTGAAAGAAATGCATGGAATATTACATAATAAATGCAAGGGTGTACATATGTATGTTACTAGACTATTTAGTTTTATTAATGTTTATAGCAGTCATCTAATTGGGAGGATAGTTAATGGTTGTGCTGTTGGGGTGGCCTCATCACTCCCGATCTATAGTGACTACACATTGTCCAGTAATGGCAGGAATTTTATGGGATTGTTAGTAACTAAATGGAGTTGGTGAATTTCCAGCAGACCAGAGGCTCACTCAACTTTGAATAGGTAGCTCTGGTGCTGAGATCTGGTGGCCCCACCTCTCCGTGCTTGGGGGCAATATAAGACTTATGGTGGCCCCACCTCTCCGTGCTTGGGGGCAATAAGAAAATGCTCTGACACAACGTTACTGCACGGATCCACTCGTGTAAAATCACCAACTCATTCGACACCGCTTCTGTGCCAACTGAAACTCACAGCTCTGCAATCAAAGTATTATTTATGTGTCAAATTCCATTCTCTAACCATGACTGGACACACACTACACAACAACAACATATAGACGGGTCAGATCTCTCTGACCATACAGCACATTTTACCATGTTGGTTTCACATCGGATAAGTCCTCCCAGACTACAGATTCTGAAATAGGTTCATTAGTTTCCTGCCCTAAAATAGGATAGGTAATATGTTTCATTGTTCTCAACACTTGATCTGTCCTTCCTAACCCTTGCTGGAGTTTATGTATATTGTTTGTCCCTAGACCCTGAACTAGGGCGGGGGGTCTAGAGCAAATCCTTACTTGTTTGTAAGGCTAGATTTCGATATGGCAGTATCAAATCACTCGAAACATTAAACAATATTCAAAATATACAAAGAAATAATTTCAATCTTACCAGATTATGAATAAAGAACACAGAAATGCTAGCAAAACTCAGCTGAGCTGCTGGCTATAGTATGGCGTCCCTGAACTTATTTCAATTTATTTCATTTGGAAATCACCACACTTGAAATTTACTGTGTCTATCACTGGACAACTATTGAGGAATGGCAAAAAAGCTCGTCTGAGCGCGGATAATATGATTGTCTGTGGCCAATCAATGCCTTGGTTTTTTAAAATTCAAATTTCCTACACTAAAGTCATTTCAGTCATGCTTCAGTCAAGTATGGATTTTTATCTGTTAGTCTGTCCGTCTCTACTTGCGTTTTCACAAAACGTACTTGGTTTTTGAACCAACCTATTCATCCCCTCTACAATTTTTGTCTGTAAAGTTATTTTTAGCCACAGCTTCCACCAATTCCCCTTCTCTTTCATTCTAACTAGATTTGGACACTTGAGTCTTCAAGGTCGCGATTTTTGTGCAAATAGTGACATGTTTGATTCAATGCAGTCTTTCGCTGATGTGAACAACACAGTCTTTTGTCAATGTCTTCATTATTATCTATCCGTCTGTATAAATAAAAGCATATTATTTCACTGCTCAGAATGGGCCATCCGGCCAGCTAATTTTTATATTCCTAACATTAATATTAAGAAAAAGTTACTTTTTAAATTTTGTAATATTTCAAGCATCTGCGTTGTAATGCTTTTGCCGCTGAATTCAAATAAAGGGCTTGGTATCGCATAAGCGTCCCTTTCCGTACCTCGTGTCAATTTGGGGACGTGAATTTTTCCTTTCCCCACCCCCCCCCCCACCCCCACCCCAATTACGTCTCCTTAGCCTTGCTAGTCTCACGCAATTTTTCAGTCATATTTTTTTCCTTTTGATCCGCCGTTCTCATCCCGTTCAAATGGTAACCGTTTTGATTTCCCGTCTAGCAAGTCAATTTTTATGGAGGGTAGTGACCCGCGGCGTGGGCGATCATGCCTATCAGCAGCCTACGCATTATGTTTTTATCCTTACATGTTATCTTTTGAGGTATTTTAACGTTGTATCTCTGTTAATTTTACGACACCTATCACTTATATTTCCTTTGTGTTGTCTGGTGTCTTTCCTTATTTCTGTCTGCCGAGTGCATGTTAATTACCTATATTTATTTATTACCATTACTACTACTACTACTACTACTACTACTACTACTACTACTACTACCACTACTACTACTACCACCAATTATAACAACTGTTACTTCCAACAGTACTGCTACGGAATCGCTTCTGCTCGCTCTGCGTTTTACCTGTGACAACAGAGATGCTGTTGTCGGCTCCTATAATTTTTTGTTATGCATTTGTTTGGCATTTAACGTACACGTTCAAGTCAAACCGGGACTTTTTGTTCTGGAAGTACAGGAAGGAATGCTAGCGTGGTGTACTACTGACAGTAGTAAGCAACAAGTGTGACCTACTCGTATTCCCGTTACCGTTATCGTCATTCCCGTTAGGTGGCGTACGCGTCACGGGTCAGTCCCTGATAGATAATGAAAATGGCGGACAACAGAGTTAGTGTATGCATGGAACAGCGTGTTATAATGAAGTTTCTTGTGAAAGAAGGCGTGAAACCCGCAGAAATTTACAGAAGACTGCACGCACAGTGCGGTGATGAGACACTCAGTCGCAGTAAGACATTTGAATCGTGTAAACGTTTTAAAGAAGGCCGTACATCTGTGAACGACAATCCCGGCCGTGGCGGCTCCCAGCCCACAGTAGTCATTCGTGTGAACATCCAGCGTGTGGAACGCCTGATCCTGGAAAATCGACTCATAACCTGTCGTGAAATTGCACAAGAGACAAATCTTTTTGTGGGGACGGTGCAGACTATCATTCACGAAAATTTGCATTTCCGGAAAGTTAGTGCACGTTGGGTGCCAAGACAGCTTTCCGCTTTTGACCGGCAGAGAAGAGTTCAAGTCTGCACTGAGTTGAAGGATCGTTTTGGCAGGGAAGGCCAGAATTTTCTGACTCGCTTCATTACGTGTGATGAAACCTGGGTGCATCATTTCACTCCGGAATCAAAACGAGCATCCATGCAGTGGAAGCATACGGACTCACCACCACCCAAAAAATTTCGGAACATTGCGTCTGCTGGGAAAGTGATGGTGAGTGTTTTCTGGGACAAATGTGGCATTATTCAGGTGGATTTTCTACCCCGTGGTGCCGGTATCAACAGTGAAGAGTACTGTCACATTCTAAGTGATGTGCATAACCATCTGCGGAAAAAACGGTCTGGTTTGATAAGAAAATGCGTCCTGTTTCTACAGGATAACGCACGACCACATACCGCTCACCGCACCACGTGCAAATTACAGCAACTCGGGTGGGAGGTATTGCCACATCCCCCTTACAGTCCAGACCTCGCTCAGAGCGACTTCCACCTGTTTGGACCCCTGAAAGAGTTCCTGGGAGGTCAGCATTTTAGCACTGATGACGAAGTGAAGCAGAATGTCCTACGATGGTTCAGAAGTACTGACATATCTTTCTACGCTAAAGCTTTTCAAGCATTAATTAAACGCTGGGATAAGTGTATACATGTTGCAGGGGATTATATCGAAAAATAAATGGCAATTTCACTCCTACAAATTTGTTCTTTTAGTTTGTACAAACAAAAGTCGCGGTTTGACTTGAACGTCCCTCGTATATCTCTTTCTTTTCTACACTACTTTTGTTTGTTTGTCCCTGACAAAGACTATGTGGTCGTGACGCTGGCTATGTTTTTGTCCTAGTAAGACATTTATTACCATTTTTTTTTAAACCTGCTGATGAGCATCTGGGATCGAAACCCGGTAGCGCCACGCTCGATTTTATCCAGGTATAAATGGGTACTTACGTTGAGCTAGAAAAAGTAAAGGCAACAGGGGAAGAGAACTGACTCACCTCATTAAAAAATGTACCTAATTGTTGCGCACATATTCTTTTGTATGGAATTATGCGACGCACGGATTACTGTAGGTAGGAAACAGTATGACTATTTGATATGAAAAGAATTGCTCTCTCGGTCAAAGTTAGACTACCCATGATTAGTTTATACTTTTGTTGTATGGGTGATCTCTCTTGAATATCGATCTAGCGTATGAATGCTAGGTCTATGTCATTTCTCATTTGTTATGGCCAGAAAACAAATTGGTCTTGCTTATAATGTTTATGGCCGGGACATACATGTATTCCGTGTCTAGTTAAGAAGATTCGGTCTTATATCGTATATTTCTGTATTTTTATGTCGGCCTATTTCTCGGTCTGACGCTAAGGGGTGAATAGGCTTTTCTACGCATGCGTCGAGAGTGTCGACGAAACCTGCCTGATGTCATGGCGGGATGTTTGAGGGCTGGTCCTTTAGGGATGCTGAAAAGTGATCTCTGTGAATGATTTTTTTAGGAAGGAGATAGTGTCTCTGCAAGATCATATGGTCAGAGATTCCCCTAATGTTCTATATTGTGTTTATTCCTAAATCAAGGTAATACCAGACCCTTTGTTTTGATGAACTCTGTTTTGCTAGGCCTAGATGGCAAGCTTATCTTCCTACAGCTAGGATTGGTTGAATGCTGATGAAGATGACAGGTTATCCAACAGCTCTAAGGTATTTTCATGAAGCAACCTTATAGATTTCAGAATTGTATGGAAACCCAGCGAGAACATTTATGTTCAGATTTTGAATTAATTTCGGCTCATCATTTATCCTCCGGGGTGAGTGAAACTCAAGGAGGTAGCCATTTTGAATTCCCGTTACCACAACGGATCATTGTCAAGAGAACAGAAAACAACTCTTATTATCGGACGATGATGCAGAGATCTTCCTATTATGGAGAACCCACTACTGTGGTTGAACATGGTTGCTATGAACTTTCGATGAATGTACAACTTAAGAAAACTTAGCCAAGAAAAGGTTCGATCAGTGAACCATTATTGATGTTTACATATTCATTTCCACTGACGCGTTCAGTCAAGTCAGCTGAAGTATAAGGCGATAGCCCACCAGTACAGTGAATGCTTGACTTATATCGCCCATTGTATTTATATGCTACATGAAATATGTCTGATGTTGCCACCTACTATTCAAATACCTAAGGATTTGCTGTGTCAACATGTACCTATGACTGTATCCGTGCTGTCGGAATGTGTGTCACCTTATTAAACATATGAAATGGTCAACAGCAGTTCAAACATCATTGACTTGCAGACGAGTGTATGAATGTACCATTACTAAGTTGTCAACTTCACCGAACATTCCACCATTCGCGTAACTGACACTTTACACCTTCACTCTATGTCAACATGACCTGTAGATTCAACGCTGTGTAAGGTTGGGAAGTTGACCAGTATAACCACATAACTTACCTTAGTCAGTAACGTCCAGTGATAAGCATCAAACAGTAACGATATCTTCAGGGGAAGAGAGAAATATACTTCTTCACTAATATGCTGAAGTTTCTAACACTTCATTCCCCTACGTCAGTTTCTGACGCGGAGCCGCCGTAGCATAGTGGTTAGTACAGTGGCTTCCTAGCTCAGTGGTCTATGGTTCGATCCCCAGATGATGTGGGATTTTTTAGGCCGCAAACAGCTCCTGGGTCGACCCAGCCCCAATTGGGTTCCAGAGCAACTCTGGGAAGGTTAAGGCGGCCGGCGTGATGCTGACCACATCACCCCCAGTGTGCCGAAGGTCAAGAAAATATGAGCCTAACACCATATTCCCAATATGCCTCAATGGGCGTGTAACGGGATCCTTTACCTTTTACCCAACTGCTAAAACTGTTACTATTTCTAAAATTACTAAATGCACCGATATAACTTGAACATCCACTGCAAAAATATATGACTGTTGTCCCTCTGCAGGTGTTGTACACGAGATTCCTCGTCTGATTGGTGACACAATTGACCACGAAGATGTTCGACGGGCAGCAGAAGAACGCTATGACGGTATCTCACCAGTGACCGTCAGGCTACGAAACAAGCAACGACGGCTGAGTCAGGTAAGCATATATTGCGATATTCAAGGTTCCTTTTGGGTTTTTTTTTAAATCGCTATTTTAAGTCTTATAAATGAATATGTTTTGAAATATTACAGTAACCATGCACGATAACAACATCAGATGGAGGATGCTTGTCAGATATGAAAAGCAGAATAGCCCAGGCAAAAGCAGCGGTTAATTAAAAGTGTGTTTATGCAATTCATCTTTGACTAGAGAGACGGAGTGGCTAAGAGATATGGCGTCCGCCTCGAATTCTAAAGGTACCAGGTTCGATTCTCAGCAGAGGGAATATAATTTACGGAATTATTTTTTTCAGAACCAGTCGTCCTAATGATGTCACACTCTCCCCTGGTCTCCTTGGTAGTGATATCGGATGCCTAGCCTTCTTGGATAAGGGTAAAAAAATTGGAGGTTCCGTGTGCAAGTTGCATACGTTAAAAATCCCATGGCAGTTGGAAATCGTAAAGAGTAAGCCGTAAGGCCGCTGCCTGGCAAAAAAAAAAAAATTTAAAAATTAGAAATCTACCCACCACATAAATATTTATAGAATGTGTGGTTCCTATATACACACACTGGGATTCTCGCCGGTGCTATGGAGTTCGTGCGCTGTGCTGAGATCCTCCTTGTGTGATCTAAGGGAGGAAATTGGAACACTGATGGAGTTATCCGTGTGCCATGAAGATAGTCCTTGAAAACCAAAACCACACCAAAACCAATCTTTGACTATGGAAGTAAGGAAGCGGGTTCTTAAATATTCAAATACAACACCCTTCAGCTCTCCAAGGAGCATAGGCCTTAAAAAACCTAAGCCAAGACTTCTATCCCATGCCACCGGCTCAAGGTCTCTCTATGTCGTCTTCATCCCCTTCATGTGTCTCCGGTTCTTCTTACCCTCATGCTCATTGGTTTCCTTCTACATCTTTAACCCCAGGGGATTCCATGGGCCGTCCGTTAATTCTATCACCAGTTTCCCCAATGTGTGTCCCACTCATCTCCAGCGTTATCTTCTCATCTCCCGTATCACTAGCATGTGGGTAAACATTAAGGAAGTAGTCCCATTAGCTTTTCAGGAAAATACAGAAAGGGCGCGCATTGCACCATGAAAACCAGACTAAACACCAGTTAAAAAAGGACGCAGGCCTTTCAATTTTGTCATGGGGTATTGATCATAAGACATGATAAGTTTGACTACACTGATCCAATGATCATAAGACATGATAAGTTTGACTACACTCATCCAATGATCATAAGACATGATAAGTTTGACTACACTCATCCAATGATCATAAGACATGATAAGTTTGACTACACTCATCCAATGATCATAAGACATGATAAGTTTGACTACACTCATCCAATGATCATAAGACATGATAAGTTTGACTACACTCATCCAATGATCATAAGACATGATAAGTTTGGCTACACTCATCCAATGATCATAAGACATGATAAGTTTGACTACACTCATCCAATGATCATAAGACATGATAAGTTTGACTACACTCATCCAATGATCATAAGACATGATAAGTTTGACTACACTCATCCAATGATCATAAGACATGATAAGTTTGACTACACTCATCCAATGATCATAAGACATGATAAGTTTGACTACACTCATCCAATGATCATAAGACATGATAAGTTTGACTACACTCATCCAATGATCATAAGACATGATAAGTTTGACTACACTCATCCAATGAAGTTGAAATTGAATGGAAAGGAATGAAATGTCCACAGGAGAATTACTTCCGTCATCAGGGCGTGCAGTAGAACGAGCACGACATTACTGTTTCCAGCCCCCTCTCCTTCCCCCTCCGGTCATATTTTGACTAATCGCTTGCTCGTAAGACACTAATATACTACTGGACAAAAGTTAAGGGCCGCCATTCAGTTTAGACAAGGTCTATATAATTTTTCGTGAGCAGGGTCGATTTTTCAAATGTCCGGTAGCTTGAAATCTCTCACGAAGTCTCTGAATGGTAGAGTGGGACACTGCCAAACGTCTTGCAACATGACGAACAGATTGACCATCCTGAATCCATGCCATGGCTCGACCACGGCCTACAGTGCTGAGACTTCTCCTTGGTGGCATGGCTAATGCAGTGATCATTTCGACCACTTGTCATACTGATTTATTGCATACTAACGGTGAACACTCTTTACCGATGATCATTTTCCACGTGCATTCAAATTCAACTCACTTTTTCATCTTTTGAACTAGTGGGGCGTGTTGCAAAAACCACGAGTTTTTGCAGCAACAATGGCAATTTTCACGTGCGGGTTAAAGTGACCCAGTTTTTGGACATTTAAAAAAAATTAACCTAGTGCACACAGAAATGTATACACATTTCTCTGAGCTCATTTTTAATGACATTTTCACTTGTCTTTACAGTTTGCCAATCAATTATATAAACCTTGTCTAAACTGAATGGTGGCCCTTAACTTTTGTCCAGTAGTATAGCTTCATTGGATGGGTAAACATTTGGTGTTCAAAGATTTTAATTCTGTTAAATCTTTTAATCGGAGTCTTCTAAAGCGGGAGCAACCAGATATGTTTTTGACAATGAAGATAAAGAACTTTGTATTTTTAAGTACATCAACGCTGTCTGTAGGAGCACGAGACGTGGCGCACGCGCCAAAGTGCAGAAGCCAGAAGAGGCGTGTCGGTGTACCGGGGCGAACATCGAACTCTGAACTGGAATAATTTAACAGCATAAACAAATTTAACTCTTATTTCTTCACCCGTCTTCATTCTAAGAAAATAACACACCCTTTCTTGCTTTCATTTACACATTTCCACAAATTCTTTCACTCACGTGTCTTCGTTACAAATTTAGATCTCAATTATTTTCCATCAGGTAAACACACTGTCCTTGACATAATTAACGGGAGCAGATATTGCCATTAAAAAAAAAAAATTTTTTTTTAAAGTATCGCAGTAAATCTTTCGTGCCACAGCTTCTGCGTAAACGGTCAAAATTCTAATACCAAGGGCAACCAATCAGACGATCAGACTTTGAGCTGGTACAGTATTTTGTCTTAGAGAGAAACAGGGAGGTAAAATAAAAAAAATTGCTGGAAAAGCTACGAATCCGAACAATGAGCCAACCCCGTTAGCTTTTTGGGGAAAATATAAAATACGGGAAAGGCGCGCGTTGCCTAAACATAATTAAATTGCATACCCATTAACAGAACGCGCATCAGTCATGAAAATTTCTAGTCAAACGGATCTGTACAATACAACATACATTGTTGTAGATAAGGAATGATCACAATTAATAATTTTAAGAGGTTGAAAAGAATTTGAGGAAGGTATATGTCCCAGTGCGTCCAAATAATTATTTATACGTCTGCCAATTTACTTGCCCACGACGCAATCAGTACAAGAGACCGGCCGATGAGTCAACAGTAACCTGTTTCATTAATTACCGTTATCATCACCAGCTGTCGTCTCCACCATCTGCCATCTTCACATCAAAGGTCGACAGCAATGAGTCTCCAACGATGTCTGTCCTCTTGTCATCATGGTACACTCTGATAGACATTGTCATGCCCATCTCTTAATGTTATCTTCACACCTACAGCGCTGTCTACCTTTTGCATGTTGGCTTCCAGCTCTTCCTTCCACTGTGGTTTTCAGCTACGTGTATTGTATTTTTATATAGCCAGAATAGTTCAGCTGTCCAACTTTGATCGCCTTCATTAATTCCCGTTTCATTTCTATCTTTTCAATGACCTTTTTATATGTTTTCTTCTCTTTCCATGAGATATGCCGCATTCTTTCTTCCATATGCTTGTTCATTGTCTATGTTTCTACAACATACAGTAATACAGAGTATATGTAACACTTGATGACAATTACTGCGCAATTTACAAACATTTACCATTACCGAACACCATAACCACCATTTCTAGCTTTACTGGCTTCAGTTCCGGACGGTAATATTTCCACTTGCTCTGTACGATTCGTTTGAGTCTGTGACCTCTTTGACGCTCGTCTGCGTCTGCTGCCAAACCGGACATACCTCAATGCAGTGGAAATGTTTATGCCACGAACGTACCTTTATGTGTGTGTCTGTAATCCAAGTTTGGCTGACATTTAACCCTTCTGACGCAAAAAATACACAGAATATTGGTGGTCTAAACTTACCTTCTGGTTCTTTTTCTTGCGAGAACAAAAGGTTAGGTTAACCGCTTGATTTTATAACGCACACCGCCATTTTAGCCTTCAGTTTCTAAAACGAACGTTCAGTTTTCGGAACTGACAATATTCTTGTCTTGACTTATGCTTGAGATTTTTAATTTCAGCTGTTAACTATCATTATGTGTTACTAAGTTTACATTGTGTAGAGAAGAGTAATTGTGCACACGCCCTGCTTAGCTCCCAGCAATGTTCACTTTCAAGTTGTGCGAACGTGTCTCTCTCCAGTCCTCTTCTCCATATGTTCTTCGGTTCTTCTCTACCTCTTTTTGCCCCTGGGATTCCAGAAAAGGGCTGGATGGTACTGCTATGGTCAGGTTTCTTCAATGTGTGTCTTATCCATCTTCAGTGTCTTCTTCTCATCTCTTGTTCCACTAGTGCTTGTCTGGTTCTTGTCGTTAGTTCCACATTAGTGATCTTGTCATTAGTTCCACTTTGGTGAACCTGTCATAAGTTCTACATTGGTGAACTTGTCATTAGTGATCTTGTCATTAGGTCCACATTGGTGAACTTGTCACTAGTTCCACATTAGTGATTTTGTAATTAGGTCAGCATTAGTAATATTGTCATTCGTTCCACATTAGTGATCTTGTCATAAGTTCCACATTAGTGATCTTGTTATTATTTCCACATTGGCGATCTTGTCTTTAGTTCTACATTGGTGATCTTGTCATTGGTTCCACATTGGTGATCTTGTCATTAGTTCCACATTAGTGATCTTGTAATGTCAAATCGTTATTAACGACGAACGTTGTTATTACCAGGGCTGTGGAGTCGGAGTCGTGGAGTCGGTCGTTTTTTAATGGAATCGCAGAATTGTTCTGGCCGAGTCACAACACCAAAGTGGTTTCTATTCCAGGAGTCAGAGACTGAAAATGTTCTGGCCGAGTTCACAACCCTGGTTATTACATGCAGGAAAAAAAAAAAGAAACAATGACAACATAAGCATACATGCCACACCTCGGAGATGAAAAACCTGTACAAAAAATCCAAAACCCTGTACAAAGACCCACAAAACCTGTACAAAGACTGAAAAAAACTTATCAAAAGAGTTAATTCGAGTAAAAATATTTTCAATTACAGTGGGCAGCATTATAAATGAGGCACGAGGACTTTGTCTTTTAAAGCAGGTCTTCACTTATTTTAAAACCCAAACAATAAATGTCTGAGTTTATTTTACACTGTAAAAATAATGTGATGGTGTCATCATTTAGTCTATTTCTGTGTTTAATTATCACTAACAGACTGGGAACTCCTGTGTTCAATAGGACCTTATAAAAGAACTCTGAGACACAGTAATAAGGGGAATGGGTTAGAAAATCTGTACATTAATTATGTACAGGGTGTACACATCTGAAAACGCAAACACGTTGTACAGATTATGGGTAAAGCATAGCATGTGGCATGTATGCATAAGTGGAAAAGAAGTTGCAAGAACTTGACCGATATTCTAAACCGCTATTCTTGCCGGCCAAGAAGAAATCGGCCGGTCTGGCCCGCGTGACAAATGCTTCGAATTCTCGTTGTCAATTTTCGGTTTAACGCTGGCTGCTTGCTGTCGGGCTAGACAGTGCCGTAACTACCGCCGGGGTGAGACCGGCATGTGCTGGGGACCCCGGCACCGAGTGGGTATCGGAAAGTAGCGGTTGGAAGGGACCCTTGTCTTTACGCACATCCTTTTAAGTTCCTTTGTTTTTTGGGTTTAAGCGCCGTGGCATGTCACAGTTTCAGGAGAGAGAAACGAAAGGAATAGAGTGGACAGGGAAAGATCTTGAGCATATGGCATAGGGCTGGAGGACATGACACATAACTGTTAAAGACCATAGGTCTTCGGGGAAAGGGGGGCCTGAAGGATGATGATGATAATGATGAAGTAAGTAGTTATTTTTTTATACAAATTTGCAGCATATTGATTATAATTGTGGGGTCCATTATATAAGGAGAGCCCCGCTTAATTTGTGCCGGGGTACTTCATATTGTAGTTACGCCAATAGTTCCCCTTATACTGTAGCTACGCCAGTGGGCCCCTTATAACTGTAGTTACGCCAGGGGGCACCCTCATACTGTAGTTACGCCAATGTGGCCCCCTTATACTGCAATTACGCCAATGTGACCAGAAATAATATACTGTATATATATATATAACTCACCAACGGGCTGATCACCCGTTTGCCAGACACTTCGATTACGGAAACAACGGCAAGTGGGTTGATTTGCCATTGCCCTAAAGACGCCACTAGGCGTGATGGGAAACAATGGCAAAGAAAACCTATCTGCTGTTGCCCTAAGACGCCACTAGGCGTAATGGCCACTGACTGCTTTGACGGTCGGTGGCTAAGGACAGAAGAAGAAGAAGAAGAAGATATATAACTCGTTTGTTTCCTCTTAATCAGACCTTACAGTAACACTTCAATGCGTCAAGCTGCATTACGATATCATCATCATCACATGTCGGGTCCTCAAGGAGCATTGACCTTTAATAAACTTATACCAGGTCTTCCTGTCTTGTGCCATCTGCTCAAGGTCTTTGGACGTCTCCTTCATCATCTTCAAGCCTGCCACCAGTTTTCTTCTCCGTGTGTTAATTTATTTGTTGAATTTTTTTGTGGTTTAAAATTTTCTTCAAGATGGGTGTAACGTGTCCCATGCCCAACCCTCCTTAGTCCCCTCTTAAGAGATGCGTGACAGGTTACAGTGTTAAATTCTTTGTTCCCCCTTTCGATCCCTGGTAACACACGGGTGATTACAATAATTCCCATAGTAATACGGAGTTGGGTCCGTCTAGTTTTCTGGGAAAACTACGTGTCCATGACACTGGTAATGAGCGACGCCAGGATGTGTGCTCTCACTGCCCACTTAACATCACTTTGGGTGCGGGCTGCGTTCAGCAACTCCATTCATTCATCGTTCCATTCATTGCCTAATCACGCCCTTTGAAGTGTGGGCCTGCAGGGACATGTCCACTCTACTTCTCACGATCTTTGACCTCCTTTTGTAAGGTCTCCGCAAAGGAGTTCTCTCGCTCATTCCTGTTGGAATCCAGTGTAATAGCGGTTCTCACAAAGGCGGAGTGGGATCTCCTTGAGAGCATACTACATCTGTAACACCTTCACGTGAATGTTTATACAGTACTGTGAGGACAGTGGCGTAGCTACCGCTCGGGTGGGCCGTGCACGTCCTAATCATGTCCTGCCTAATGTTCATGCTCACTAATAGAAATCTGCCGTCAAGATAAACTCTGTGGGTAACGTGACATCACAAAATGGTGACGTCCTCAATAGTGTCCATGACAACCGGTGTTCTATTGCGGTCATTGGAGCCATTGGGACGTAACTTAGTCAACTGGGTACTAAGATAGTGACGTCATTTGTGAGCGAACAGAGACATGCTTACATGGTAGGACTCAATTATAAAGAATACATTAGTCCTTATTCTTCTTACGTTATACCTGAGACTCAAAACACGTTCTTATAAAAACTCAGAGGATTTTAAACGTCCTGGCTTCTTCTTTTTTTCTTTTTTATTGCTCAATTTGTGCACAAGTATACACAGTGTTTAACCCACTAGCTGACGTTCCGGTTAAAGCAGTTTTGTTGTAAGCCTGCCGAAGCGACAGTTCAGTACAGAAGCGACAGTTCAGTACAGAAGTGACAGTTCAGTACAGAAGTGACAGTTCAGTACAGAAGCGACCGTTCAGTACAGAAGCGACAGTTCATTACGACGTCTTAGATGCGTAACTATGGTAATTAGCAAAACGTTTGAGAAGCTGACTTTTAAAATAAGAATGAATGGGAAAACACTAGAACAAGTTGAAAGTTTCTCGTATCTTAGACACATAATAACAGAGGATGGCACGTTGGAAACACATATCAAGAAGGGGATATGAATGGCCAAAGCTGCATTCAACAACATGAGACAGATATTAACATCCAAACAAAAAAGTAACAAATTACAATTGAGATTCATCAAGAGTTATGTAAACTCTCCATTACCGTATGGCATAGAAATATGTACAGTAAACAAGCCAGTTAGAGGAGCCAGCTGAGACCCTTATAATGTGAATATGTAGGAAAACGAGGCTGACATTATAGAAAGAGGATACAGTCAATAAAGAAGCAATAGAAAAACTAGAAATTGAAAGATAATTGATTTAATTCAAAATTCATGCATTCATGTTCCTTTTCGCTCCTTGTGGAGCATGGAACCACCAGTTTAGCTGGTCCCCTTGCAGGAAGCCTGCACCAAGCATTTTCATGCTCTTGCAGCCGTGGTTTCTATAGCAATGTGTTTTACATGATGAGGTTGCCAGCCCAACGCATAATCTCATACTTTTCGTCTTGTACGACATGCCTGAGAGAGCACTAGTCCTATTCTTTCTTTGTCTTATCAGAGATCACTGTCGCATCATTTTTGGTCGCTCTCTTGTCCACTACGGCCGTATTCTGTGACAGTTGTTGTACTGACTAATTACGTGCTTTTCAGTGATCGGCACCCTTTTCTTTCTCTGCTGTGTAGCAGATATTTTGTATTTTCAAACATTTTTACACTCCTCTCAGTGATAAGTCGTCATGACTGTTTGGTTACCCGTTCCTCCCTGCTGGGAAAGGAACGGATGAGATAATATTAACCGACAATCATGTTGGTTAATCTCGGGTGTGGCCGACATCATATTACAGATTAAGACGAAAATCGCCCCAGCGACTTCGGTTAAGGTAGAAGTATACCCAGAAAAGCTTAAAAAAAATAATAAGCTTTAAATAGCAAGATGGTAAAGAGACTAAAAATAATTTGTTAGAGATTCTGGTTTGCATAGCGAATCAGTAACACACGCCCCCTTGAGAGATTACATAGCAACCAATGTTTATAGTTGGTTACCATGTGAATAATGACCCAACAAGAAGGTGCGTAATTGTAAAACTGCGAAAGACATTATAACTTAGAGGATAAGTAAGATGTTTCCAAAGACTGAAACAAACATTGTCGTGAAAGAGTGTGAACGGAAAGGGAGGCTTGTCAAAATGAGACCATATATGGGAGACAGTGCCTTTGCAAGTGCATTTTCACCAACATAAACTTGCATCACGTTTTAAGACCAAGAAAGTGAAGGACAAGCTAAAAATGACAACAAAGGAATGGGTTTTATCCGTAATGGATGTAAAACTACTGTTTGGGTTTTTTACTGTAAAGATTTCACAGTATCAAGCGCACAAACTCGAGCCAAGACGAAAAAGTAAATGTGCCAGACTGCCAGAAGTAAGGACATTGTTAGAAGACCTTTATCAGGAGCTCATATTCCATTTCTTTTATATCAAACAAGATATAGTCTCTGGATCTGTACATTCAATTGACATGTAAATTAACCGGACTTTGTTTTATGACCATCATGCATATATAATGGGCAGCATTTTGAAGGACTTGTAAAAATAACATAGCACTACGGCGGCCAGGAAAAATTTGCATAATTAATGAGGTCATTATGTGGACCAAAAATTTTCCATACTAATAAGGAAAAGGAAAATTTGAGTTTTTTTTACCCTACCAAGGGACCCTGAAGAAAGGCGACTAGCCAAGATGGTAAAGAGACGAATTTTGTTTGCGCAAGCGACGGATAAAGAGATTACATGCCAAAGTTGTTGCAAAGTGGGGAAAGTTGTTTATTGTTAAAGTAACGGACCGTCACTTCCAAGGGAGACGTGACCTTTTGCATCACGTTTTAAGACACTGTAAAGATTTCACCTCGAGCCAAGACGAAAACCAGACTGCCAGAGTTAGAATCAGAATTCCATTTATCAGACCGGACTTTGTTGGAGCATTTTGAAGGACTGCCCAGCACCATTTTAATAAGGAAAACACCTGAAGAAATTGAACACACAAAGTCTGTAAGCCAAGATTGGCGTAAGTTGTACTTTTTACATTCTATATTTTTTATTACTTACATGAGAACTAATATGTATATATTGTCATGTGAATATTAATATGTAAAAATTCCTAGTGGATGTCCAAGTCATTTGAGGCTGACAACCTCAGCATATAGAATGATGATTTCATGTACCTCCTCTGCAAGGGCTGGTGACTGCTTTATTGCTAGTTTCTTAAAGAGAACTAAAAGCATAGGTAGTCCCAAGTTCCATATGGAGCAGGGAGTGAAAGATAAAAGAAATGATGTACATTCTAACTATAATATTTACATTTACAAACCAGTGTAAATGTCTATGTAAAACAATTTTCAACCAGTGTAGATGTATTCACTTTAAAATGTAAAGTAATGAAAGTTTCTTTAAACGTAAATAAAGTTTTTTATCTCGAGGGATTAAGCTTTTCTCTTACAGCCAGTGTTCCCCTTCTAGATGTAAGGTTTGGAAGAGAGAGCGCCAGACTATCCTATCGGCTGTCTTCCTCCTGGCCTGGTTCCATTCTAGTCCTCGGTCCTTCAAAGATTGTCTAATGTTGTCCTCCCAGCGGACTCTAGTTCGTCCTGGGGTTCTGGATCCTTGGCTCTTTGTTTCCCATGCTTGTCGTGGTAGCTGATCTTCTCCCATTCTGCAGACATGGCCAAACCATCTTAGTGTAGTTCTATTTGGGTCTGCAGCGGAATGGGATTTTAAAATTCATCTGGTTGGGATTCTCTACTTCTTTAGATACTATTTCTGAGGTTTGGATCTGGCTTTTGTGGGTTGTAGTCATTGCCCACGACTTTATGTCAAGACTTTGACAGCCATCTTCGTAAACCTCTTTCTTGCTGAGGAATCCATTTAAAAAAAGCTAGCCGCTGCTTTTCAATGGCCAACTCTTCTTTGATGCCTCCCTTTCGTAAAATAAAGTATTTAAAGTGGTCGACCTGCTCCAGGACCTGTTCTCCCAGCTTAAGATGTTTTCTTTCTTCTCGTGATTCTCATGGAGTTTTAGGTGCTTAAAGTCTTCCAGAGGTTGGATGGGTGCCTGATTTAGCAATCAGGGATCAGCAAAGGAAGATGGGGACACATAAGTATGTGAAACAAAGATGGATCTCGGGAACTCAGCTGTCTGAGTGTGAAGATTAGGTCTTGAGTACTTACTCAGCTAGGCGTCGGGAGTCTCCGCTCTAGGATTTCTAGAGTAGAGCATAATCTCATGAGTGGTAAAAGTCTGAGTAGTGGGAATGAGAAGAGGAAGATGGGGGACAAAACCATAGAAGTAATGTGTCGGGAAACTACATCCAGACTTATGGTTTTCTGTCCCTGACATAATTTCTGCAAGACTTGTAGCTACTCAGAGGGTATTCGTTTCTCTTCTTTTACCATACTAGGTGGTACCAGTTGAGGGTACTATCTCTGGAACAAAGAATGGTACAAGTGGCCTGAAGCCAAAACTAGACACCATCATCAGAAGGGGCTTAAAGGGACCAACTGTGTAGACACTCCATGACACTTCTGAGAACGTGCTGCACCCGACAACCTTGACCAGTGACGAGCGGGATCAGCTATCCAGTCTACCAAGAACTAAAACATCAGAAGGAGCAGAACCGTCACTGACAGCTAAGTAACACATACAAGCTGCCAAGTGGCCTCATTTACAAACTACCTTTACATCACACAGTGATGATAATTTTCTGATAAATAATTATTCATTTTTTTAAACCCTGTTAAAACCTAAGTGATTATTAAATTTGTTATTCGTAAATATACAAATTTAACGTCGACAGTTTGAATGTACTGCATGTTTACTAAATACACTCTAAACAGAGCTATACCATAATAAGAAGACATAACACCTTTCTGAAAACCATAATGGAATGAAGAGTCGAAGGGAAATAACTACTTGCTGAAAACCATAATGGAAGGAAGAGTCGAAAGCAAATAACACCTTGCTGAAAATTATACAAGAAGAAAGAGTCTAAGGCAAATAACACCTTGCTGAAAACCATAATGGAAGGAAGAGTCGAAAGCAAATAACACCTTGCTGAAAACCATAACGAAGGAAGAGTCGAAAGCAAATAACACCTTGCTGAAAACCATAATGGAAGGAAGGGTCGAAGGTAAACGACCAAATAGAAGATAGCACTATAAGTGGACAGATAATAGCAAGAGATGAACAGGAAAGCGTCTATCAAGCAAGGCTAGCGATAGAAGACGCCGGATATCAGTTCCAGACGACTTTCGGTGCGGAGAGGGCAGCTTACCTGATTAGACTCATATTGTACTGGCACAGCACCAGCCACTACATCAAAGTCTATTTGATCCAAGAGACGAGAGGTCAACAGACGTTTTCTTCAATTCTGCAGAGTATAAACCATTGATGCTCAAACGGTGTGTCGCATCTGTCGATGAACTTAGGATAGAGAGAAGGGAGGGCTGAAAGCAGGAACGCATGCAACACTAAACACGCGTCTCGCTATACAATTAAAGTCATCACGCGTGTAAGGCCACAAGCACTAATTTTTTTTCAAATCGACAGTGATAAAAAACACTACCCATACGAGAGTTATGTTCAAAAACTTACAAAACGCTTATTAGGAAACATGACATTCTACTGTTTTATGTCTAAAATCCTGACATTAGTCTGACAGTACAGCAGGACAGGTGGCGGTTCTAAACATAAAAAATAAAAAAACAAATACACGACTATCCTAGAAAATACATATTTTGAACGCAGCCACTTAGCTCCCTTAAATTTGTATATTTGGGTTCCTTAGGACTTGCTGACAAATAATATGTTAAGTGTTACGCAAATAGTCTAGGAATTAACAAATTATAGCCAAAAGAAATAGTGAGGGTGTCAGACAACACCAAAATCAGAATCGCTCAGTGGCAGATTTTGAAACCATCATTGTACGGGAAATAGGTCCCCATGTTAAATCCTATTTGATTGGAGCGCAGTAAATGTAAGGCGAAACACGATTAGTCGGACTACCAATACTAATTTTTTTTTTTGTTAGGGGAAACAGTAGTAGAGGTACTTTTTTGAAAAGCTGTGTAAACATGGCACGATTGGTTAGACCCGCCAATATAGTCAATTAGAAGCGTCAGTTCAGCACCACATTTTCAAATAAACTTTCTAAAGCAACAGTGCGTTGAGATTCAGCTTATATTTTTCTAAATAAAAGCCTGAGACAGCGGCAGGTCGGATTTTGTGCCATATTCATTGCCAGTCAACGTAATTGTGTATTATTTCCATGAATTGTGGTAAGCTTGAAATATTTGATATCTTTTTAATGAAAATTGAATGTAAATTGATAATTTATGTCTGTATATGTGTGTGGTTCAGTAGCGAACATGAGGCAAGGCCTAAATATTGCTCCAACCTGAACAGAAGGTGTCGGAGAAAAGTAAAACTGCATGGAATTGCCAAACAGTACACTGACACCTATCTTATTGACTAGAAAGAACTAATGCTGGAATTGCAGAGGCGTAGTAACCATTAGGGAGGAGTATACTGGTGTAAATTGTTTCAGATGAAAATAGCAGTTGGCCTACCGCTCTGAACTCAGTGTTTGTTATGTATTGTGTTCAGTCTGGAAATAGATTATAAATTAGTTCTGAAATAGGAGGTACAACCTTCTTGTTTCAGGGACCGTGGTCCTATGTTATTGAAGCAGCACCTGGTCTGAGCTTTGCTGAATCTAGAGGCTGACAGCATACTCCTGGGTCCAGATAGCGACCAGTGAGGTGTCTCCAGAACACAGGAAGCAATCGAGCAGAGGAGACTTTTCCTGCTGCCATCACGAAAGATAAGCTTCTGTGGCCAGAGGAACTCAACATTATGTGTCCCCCTCAAAACTTGACATTATAGTAAAACAGAGGGTCAATACATTGTTTAAATTGATAGGAACGGTGAAGTTTCCCCATACTATTTCCAAGATAAACAAACACTTGAAGTCATGATGACAAATAACAACATAGCTTGAAAAACAAAACCAGTATTACCTCATAGTACTACTACAAAACTGACACACATAGGATAATACTAATACAATATGTCACTACAAGGTTCATATTTATAAATTATGTACATATAAATTGTGATTACATTTGATTGTGATTCCTGGTTCACTGTGTAGTTGAATCAGGATATATATTAGTGAAAGTAATTAATACATATATATTTGAACTTTTACCATTGACTCAATTAAGATAGTTTTATAGAGTGTTAAATGTGTGTGAGTGTCACAGTGTTGTCAAGTGTGGTGGAATAAATTAAATTGTTTATCTGTCTGTTGTTGTTGTGACTTACACTTCATCATTTACATAACCCTAGACATTCAACGTAGTCATCACAATATTCCAGAATAATTCTGACTGAGGTATAAATGTGGTAGCAAGTAAGGTTATCTGTAAAACACTACACCTATTAGATACAGATACATTCACAGCTGATCTCAGTCAGTACACTAAGTCCCCTATAAATATTTATAACATCCCACTTTACCACATATATTGGGGTCTCGCTCCCGGGATTTTGAATCTTTCCCTATTATAAATATTGGGGGTAATTCACTTCAGGGAATAATAAGAATTAAAAGGTATCCTTGGGTGGAATTAAATAAGGTTGAGCTCTCAGTGCCTGTGGTGTCTTTGGATAAGTAATTACAGATTGTATTGTTTAGTTAGACATTATATAAATTTACCTGTTAGAAAATGGCGGACCTGGCCAAATTTTGATCTGCTGCGGTGCAGACTGCAAAAGAGTTAGGAATGGACGGGCAAATTATGATTGCTTATGTCACTGCTGAATGTGACAAATATATTGAACGGGAAGAAAGAAGATTAGAAAAAGAGGCCCAAAGAAAGTTAAAGGCTGAAAGGGAAATTAAGAAGTTACAATTTGAGGCTGAGGCTGAGACTAAGAGGCTGCAGATTGAGGCTGAGACTAAGAGGCTGCAGATTGAGGCTGAGGCTAAGAAATTGGAAGCAGAAGAAAGAAGATTGGCTGCAGAGAGGGAAGCAGAAAGAGAGGAAAGAAGATTAGCTGCAGAGAGGGAAGCAGAAAAGGAGGAGAAGAGATTACAAAGGGAACATGAGTTACGACTAAGGGAGTTTGAGTTTCAAGGCCATGCTCCTGAAAATGGTGCCAGTCCCTTTACCTCTGATGCCACTGCTAGTCAGGGAGCCTCAACCTCAGCTATGAACTTTCATTTAGATCATTTTGTTGAGAAAGACGATGATATTGAGAGCTATCTAAATAGATATGAACTATTAGCTACCACATATGGGTTAGAGAGAGAAAGGTGGAGCTTAAAGTTATCTCTAGGGCTTCGTGGGGCAGCTTATGAAGTTTTTGCCAAAATGAACAGAGGTGATCAAGAAAATTATGACATGCTAAAGCCGGCTCTTTTGTTAAGATATGAAAAGAACGCAGAATTTTATAGAAAAAAATTTAGGAATGCTAAACTACTGTCAGGTGAAACCTATCACCAGTTCTCTGCACGGTTAGAGACATACTTGGAGAAATGGACTTCTCTGGGGAAAACCCAAGATCTTAAGGAAATGGTCCTTATAGAACAATTAAGAGAGTCCATGGCTCCAGACCTGAGAAAGTTTCTCATGGAACAAGGTGCAGAGAGGCTGGGTGAGTTGCTAAATGTTGCAGAAAGGTATCAGGCGGCTCAGGCAGAGGTATCAGGTAACAAAAAGAAACAGGTGGAAAATTTTAGGGAACCACAGAACTTTAATAAATTTGATCCTAGAGATCAAAACAAAGGTAAGCACCAGTTTGATAGGCCACGGTATGACAATAAAAATAAAACCCCACAATTCGATGAAAGGAAATATGATGAAAGAAAATCTTTCAACCAAGGAAAAAGGTGGTGTAAAAATTGTAAGATGAACAATCATGACACTGACCGTTGCAGAAGGAACCCTATAGTTATGGCCACCCTTCAGGTCAGGTCGACCTCAAGAAAGGAGGAGGATATTCTGTTAGATACCACTCCAGAAGAGATGAGGAAGGCACAGGCTGGGGATAAGACCCTCAAGCCTTGTTTTAGGAAATTGTCAACTTGTCATACTACTCCAGGCAAGGGAGATTTTTACATGAAAAACAAGTTGATGTATAGGAAGACTGGAACTAGATCCCATGGTCACGGACAGTTGGTTCTTCCAAAGAGATATAGGGCAGACTTAATAAGGAGCCTACATGTGAAACAAGATGGGGACCATGAGAAAATTGGTACCATCATCCAAAAGGTGGCTCACAATTATTATTGGCCCAAGGCAAGGTGGGACATTGAGAATTTTGTAGAGAGGTGTAGCATAGCACATGAGGGAACACCCACAAGTGGGAACATTGATCAGGACCTGGACATGCCACGGGGCAAAAGTAGGCCTGACAATAGAAAAAAATAAATTTGATAAAGTGGACCAAATGGAATGGGAAGCCCCTTTTCACGGACAAGCTTCAATTAACTGTTTTACAATGGCCACTATGCAGAGAGTGTAAAAAGATGTCTTACCCCAGGATAAGCCGAAAATCCCTCAATCGGACTTAAACAAACTGGAGGAAGAGGATGTAGAGAGGAAATCTCTCATCCAGAATTCTAAGTGGGGAGAAAGCCCCAAGAAAAGAATTGGTAGCGGTCGTTTTGTGCATGATACTTCTGGGAAGAAAAATCATCACTATAGCGCTTCGAGTGGAAGAGACCATACCGGTGCATGGACAAATAGGTCCACAAAATTAAAGGTCCATATGTAACGCTGTTAAGAACGTGGACTGATGAAAAGGCAGAGGAAAATATTACATCCTCATACCAATATGTGAATGAGCTGACCACTCGTTTAAAAACTGGCTGGAAACTTGCCAATGAAAATTTGAAACAAGCCAGGAAGAAACATGCTGCCTATTATAACAGGAAAGCTAAAGACAGAGATTTGGCTGTGTGAGAGAAGGTACTGCTTCTTCTACCCGGTAGTCAAAATAAGTTACAAATTGGATGGCAAGGTCCATATACAGTTCTAGAGAAGGTGTCTAGAACAAATTATAAGATAGATAAGAAGGGGAAAGAAAAAAATCTATCATGTGAATCTCCTGAAGAAATATTTGGAAAGAGAAAATCAGGAAGAGACACACTTGTTGACCTTGTCCATTGCCATGGAAATGAAAAAGGAACCACTTTCATCATTTGAATATCCATTACATCCCTGTGAGACAGCGGCACAGGTGAAAATCAGTACACATTTAACGAAAAATCAGAAAGAGAGAGTGCAACAGGTTCTAGATAATCATACAGAGGTGTTAACAGACCGACCGCATACAAACTTATTGGAATATGATATGAAACTGATAGACCCCACACCTGTCTGTATGAAACCCTATTCGATTCCTTTTGCTAAGGAGAAAGCTTTGAAGGAAGAGATAGACTATTTGTTGAAGGAAGGAATTATTTCACACAGTGAATCTTCGTATAGTTCCAGTGTTGTACTCTTAAGGAAAACCCTCTGGAGAACATAGATTCTGTATAGATTACAGGAGACTGAATGCTATTACAGAAGGACAGGTGGATCCATTGCCGGATACAAATCAGTTGTTTGCCAGACTAAATAAAGCTAAATATTTCTCAAAAGTGGATCTGAGTAAAGGATACTATCAGATTCCAGTAAAGCCTGAGGTTAGACCATACCTAGTGTTTAGTACCTCAGAGGGACACTATGAGTTTAACAGATTGCCATTTGGATTGAAGAATGCACCTAGTGTCTTCTCTAGAATGATGAGAAAATTATTGGACCCTCTGAATAATCCATGTATCACAAATTTCATGGATGATATCCTTATAGCAACAGAAACATTTGAGGAACACATTGACTCTCTGAACATGCTGTTTAATCGACTTAGAGAAGCGAATTTAACAGCCCGACCAACCAAATGTTGCGTTGGATGTAAAGACTTAGAATTTTTGGGACACACAGTTCATCAGGGAAACATGACCCCTGACCCCAAGAATTTAGAGAAACTAAAGAAAGCCCCAAGACCACAAACCAAGAAAGACGTGAGATCCTTTGTCTCATTATGTGGTTTCTACCAAAAGTATATCAAAAACTTTAATTCCATATGTGCACCGTTAACTGATTTGACACGTAAAGGACATCCAGATCGAATTACATGGACTCCACAATGCGAATTCGCTTACCAGGAATTGAAGGAAAAGCTCACAAGTAAACCTATTTTGAAATTACCTGACTTAAGTCAAGAATTCATTGTAAGGACGGATGCCAGTAATATTGGGTTAGGTGCAACTCTGCTACAGAAATCAGATGCATTGGATGGGGAATTAAGCCCAGTGGCATATGCTAGCAGAAAGTTGAATAAAGCTGAAACCAATTACTCAACTAGCGAAAAAGAATGTCTTGCAGTAATATGGGCGATAAAGAAATTCAATATTTATCTGTATGGGAAGGCATTTAAGTTGCAAACGGATCACAAACCCTTGTCGTTTCTAGCGCAGGCTAGACATGAAAATTCTAGATTACTCCGTTGGTCATTACTGATGCAGCCATATGAGTTTAGCATAGAGTATATAAGTGGAAAAACAAATCTGGAAGCGGATTTTTTAAGCCGCCATCCGTGTGATGAGAATCACCCTAAGCCCCAGGAAGGATAATAAATTTCTCTATGTGTATATAGAATTATAGACTGACATATAACGTCTGTTTCAAGTGGGGAGAATTTGTCGTGTGAAATTCTAATCCACATATATAAATTAAAAAGTAAATGTAAAGCCTAACAAATAACTTCAATAAAAGGAAAGAAGAATGGTAAAGAACAGTGCTGTCACAATGACTGTACTCGAAATCCCCCTTGTTTTCTACTTCGTCTGCAAATTGTAACGTTTCACGTTGATAGTAAAAGCCTACTGCATCACTACACGCTTTCTTCAATAAAACGTGTACTGCATTTCTAAGAAAACCTTGAGCTAGGCACCCTGCGTAATGACCTAAATTAATACTTCCATTAATTTCATTTTATACACGGCGTGATGAAAAGACAGATGAACTTAGGATAGAGAGAAGGGAGGGCTGAAAGCAGGAACGCATGCAACACTAAACACGCGTCTCGCTATACAATTAAAGTCATCACGCGTGTAAGGCCACAAGCACTAATTTTTTTTCAAATCGACAGTGATAAAAAAAACACTACCCATACGAGAGTTAGGTTTAAAAACTTACAAAACGCTTATTAGGAAACATGACATTCTACTGTTTTATGTCTAAAATCCTGACATTAGTCTGACAGTACAGCAGGACAGGTGGCGGTTCTAAACATAAAAAATAAAAAAACAAATACACGACTATCCTAGAAAATACATATTTTGAACGCAGCCACTTAGCTCCCTTAAATTTGTATATTTGGGTTCCTTAGGACTTGCTGACAAATAATATGTTAAGTGTTACGCAAATAGTCTAGGAATTAACAAATTATAGCCAAAAGAAATAGTGAGGGTGTCAGACAACACCAAAATCAGAATCGCTCAGTGGCAGATTTTGAAACCACCACCATTGTACGGGAAATAGGTCCCCATGTTAAATCCTATTTGATTGGAGCGCAGTAAATGTAAGGCGAAACACGATTAGTCGGACTACCAATACTAATTTTTTTTTTTGTTAGGGGAAACAGTAGTAGAGGTACTTTTTTTGAAAAGCTGTGTAAACATGGCACGATTGGTTAGACCCGCCAATATAGTCAATTAGAAGCGTCAGTTCAGCACCACATTTTCAAATAAACTTTCTAAAGCAACAGTGCGTTGAGATTCAGCTTATATTTTTCTAAATAAAAGCCTGAGACAGCGGCAGGTCGGATTTTGTGCCATATTCATTGCCAGTCAACGTAATTGTGTATTATTTCCATGAATTGTGGTAAGCTTGAAATATTTGATATCTTTTTAATGAAAATTGAATGTAAATTGATAATTTATGTCTGTATATGTGTGTGGTTCAGTAGCGAACATGAGGCAAGGCCTAAATATTGCTCCAACCTGAACAGAAGGTGTCGGAGAAAAGTAAAACTGCATGGAATTGCCAAACAGTACACTGACACCTATCTTATTGACTAGAAAGAACTAATGCTGGAATTGCAGAGGCGTAGTAACCATTAGGGAGGAGTATACTGGTGTAAATTGTTTCAGATGAAAATAGCAGTTGGCCTACCGCTCTGAACTCAGTGTTTGTTATGTATTGTGTTCAGTCTGGAAATAGATTATAAATTAGTTCTGAAATAGGAGGTACAACCTTCTTGTTTCAGGGACCGTGGTCCTAATGTTATTGAAGCAGCACCTGGTCTGAGCTTTGCTGAATCTAGAGGCTGACAGCATACTCCTGGGTCCAGATAGCGACCAGTGAGGTGTCTCCAGAACACAGGAAGCTATCGAGCAGAGGAGACTTTTCCTGCCGCCATCACGAAAGATAAGCTTCTGTGGCCAGAGGAGCTCAACATTATGTGTCCCCCTCAAAACTTGACATTATAGTAAAACAGAGGGTCAATACATTGTTTAAATTGATAGGAACGGTGAAGTTTCCCCATACTATTTCCAAGATAAACAAACACTTGAAGTCATGATGACAAATAACAACATAGCTTGAAAAACAAAACCAGTATTACCTCATAGTACTACTACACAACTGACACACATAGGATAATACTAATACAATATGTCACTACAAGGTTCATATTTATAAATTATGTACATATAAATTGTGATTACATTTGATTGTGATTCCTGGTTCACTGTGTAGTTGAATCAGGATATATATTAGTGAAAGTAATTAATACATATATATTTGAACTTTTACCATTGACTCAATTAAGATAGTCTTATAGAGTGTTAAATGTGTGTGAGTGTCACAGTGTTGTCAAGTGTGGTGGAATAAATTAAATTGTTTATCTGTTGTTGTTGTTGTGACTTACACTTCATCATTTACATAACCCTAGACATTCAACGTAGTCATCACAATATTCCAGAATAATTCTGACTGAGGGATAAATGTGGTAGCAAGTAAGGTTATCTGTAAAACACTACACCTATTAGATACAGATACCTTCACAGCTGATCTCAGTCAGTACACTAAGTCCCCTATAAATATTTATAACATCCCACTTTACCACAGCATCACACTAGTGTGCTGCCGCACCTATCTAATCAATCATCAATACCCTTTAGCTCCCCGAGGAGCATAGGCCTTCAACAAACATATGCCAAGTCTTCCTGTCCTGTGCCATCTGCTCAAGTTCTTTCCATGTTTTCCTCATCATTTTCACCTCTGTATACAGTTCTCTTCTTCATGTGTTTTTGGTCTACATCTGCATCTATTTCCCTGTGGATTCCAGAACAAGGACTGCCTTGTAATGCTATCAACAGGTTTCCTCAATGTGTGTCCTATCCATCGCCATCGTCTTCTTCTCAACTCTTGTTCCACTGGCACTTGTCTGGTTCTTGTCATCAATTCCACATTTGTGACTTTGTCATACCATTTCAGTCCTTCTATTCTACGCAAGCACCCGTTTATAGAAGTCTGTAACTTTTTGGTTGTTGTTTGTGTTGCTCTCCATGTCTCAGAGCCATACAATAGGACTGACTTGACATTTGAGTTGAAGATTCTTATTTTCGAATTGGACTTGATTTCTCTTGTTCTCCATGTTTCCCAGTGCAATGAAAGCTCCTCTTGCTTTTTGTATTCTTATTTAGATATCATTGTCTGTCCCTCCAACTTTGTCTATATTACTGCCAAGATATGTGTACGATTCTACATCCTTTAGTGGTGTTTCTTCAAGTTCAACCTTGTTATCATTTCTTGTATTTATTCTCATAATCTTTGTCTTTTCCCTGTGTATTTTCAGGCCCACTTGTTGTGATCTATCATCGAGAATTTTCATTTTCTCTTGCATCTGATTATGGTTATGGGACAGAAGAGCCAAGTCATCTTCGAAATCCAGATCATCAAGCTGTTTAGTCAGATTTCACTGGATTCCATTTCTGTTGTGTGATATCGATGTTTTCATAACCCAATCTATTGTTAGCAAGAAAAGAAATGGAGAAAAGAAGCATCCCTGTCTCACTCTCGTTCTAATCCTATATGGTTATGTAAGTTGCCCTTCATGAAGAACTCTGCATGTCATGTCTTCATAGGTCTTCCTTACTAAGTTAATGATCTTCATGGGAACTCCATAATGCCTCATCAATTTCCAAAGTGATTCTCTGTCTTCACTGTCAAATGTCTTTTCATAGTCCACGAATCCGATGTATAGCGGTGAATTCCATTCCAGACTTTGTTAAACTACTATTCTCAATGTGGCTATCTGATCTGTACAGGATCTGTTTTGTCGAAAACCTGCTTGTTCATCTCTCATTGCTTTTCTATCACTCCTTTAATCCCTCAAGGATGATTCTGTTTAATACTTTTCCTGCCACAGAAAGTAACATTATTCCTCTATAATGTGTGCACACTTGTAAATTTCCCTTCTTAGGCAACTTGACCAGATAACCTTCCTTCCATTCTGCTGGTATTTCCTCTCTCTCCCAGACTTTGCCAAGTATTTTTATAATATCTCTGTAGAGGTATCAATATCTGTTTTGATGGCCTCTGCTGGAATGCCATCTGGACCAGCTGCTTTTCCATACCTCGGAAACCTTATGGCTTTCTTTATTTCTTCTCTATTTGGTCGTTCACAGCTGATTTGTAGCTCCTCTTCTGCTGCATGGATGTCTGGGGGATTAGTTGATATCTATAATTTTGTTCCTATAATTGGAAGACTTGTTGTAATATATATATATATATATATATATATATATATATATATATATATATATATATATATATATATATATATATATATATATATATATATATATATATATATATATATATATATATATATATATATATATATATATATATATATATATATATATATATATATATATATATATATGTAAATCATATGTAATCTTACAAATCCATTACATTCCATCTTCCAACATCCACCCTTCAGCACAAGAGTAGATAGTGTATATACTTAATAAATAAGGAAATTGTATTTGAACGACTTGTCAAGTTTATAATTGTTAAGTGAAATCTGTTTCCTTGTTTTAATATCACAGTTAGTTACACAGCGGGGTGGCATTTTATAACTGTCTCCTCTCTACTAAGTTTTCGAGATCAGATCATTCACAGCCGTAACTAATTTGTGATACCAGTAGTTCTCTCATACACTGGGACTTCACCATTTTCCTGCAGAAATTCTATTTCTGTATTGTCAGTACTATACTGATCCTAGAGCCAATAAAAACCTCACGCTACAGTTGATTTGAAGCACAGAAGTTAGCTAATAGTTCCCCATTCTCGTTCATCATACCTAATCCATGCTTTCCCATGATTACTTCAAAGCCGGTGTTGTCTGTTCCTATTTTCGCGTTTAGGTCCCACATTAAAATTGTGATGTCCTTTCTTTTCTTTTTGTCCAAGACATTTTGTAGTCTGGTGTAAAAGTCTTCTTTCTCAGATTCTTCTTTATCATTTGTTGGTGCATAACACTAGATGATGTTTATATTTACTTTCTTTTGCTGTTTATAATTCGGGGCCCCATTGCTTCCCATTCTATACGTGCCTTCTGTGCCTCCCTAGACAGCATTAGAGCCACCCCTTCACTGTGGTGGGCTCTTTCCTCCTCATGTCCTGAGGACAACACCATTTCTCCTGTGATCAATTTCCTCCTCTCTATGTCCTTCCACCGTGTCTCGCAGAGACCAAGGATATCAATCTTGTAATTCGTCATTTCTGCTGCTACCTGTGCAGTTTTCCCTTGTTCACACAGAGTGCGGACATTCCAGGTGCCAATCCTGGAGATTTTCCTAGACGAAAAAAGGTTAGTCGGCAACCCAGACTCCTTTCGGCTTTCTCTGGGTTGCTTCATGCTCCTCCTTTCCAGAGGACCTTCTTCTGTCTTGTTCGGCTGAGTTGATTTATATTCTGTATTTGACTTGTCCATGTTGAAGTTTTTTTTTGTAAAAAGTTTTTTTACGGGATGGGGTAACCAGCGCCATGCCCAACCCTCCTTAGTCGCTTTTTACGAATTACATGGTAGGGTACTGTGTTACTATTCTGTCTCCTCTTTCGGGACCCGGTAACGCACGGATGCACATATCTAAGTGTGCCTCGAAACTTTTATAAATTTACTACATGAAGTATGCTTTTCTTATGATAATGTAAAAGAAAACTGATCTTATAGATTGAATTCTTCAAAACTTATTGGAACTGTTAAAAGATTTCGACAAAAATAGAATTACTGCAGGACATCTAAAACACGTAAGAGTGTAAACAACGTCCATTGGCCATAGATGAAGTTTCTGAAGGTCGTGTTGATCAAATTACACTTAGAATTGTAACCCAGAAAAACTAGATCGAGAAAAGTTTTCTTAATTTCAAAGTAGACCCGAATAAGTTTATTTAAGCTCTTTTTAAAACCGGAGGAGAAACTATAGACACTTGTACTTTCTATTATGACGTATGGTCAGCAGTGGCGTATCCTGGTAATGCGAGCTAGGTGTGCTGCTACTTAAAATGAATATGTACGCCTACTATTTAACCTCTTCCCCTCTTAATTAAAAAAATCAACTATATTCAATTACGCAACGATATTTATTCGGCTGGAAGAAAAACATTAACTAAATAATACATATTTTCACTTACAGGTTTCACTTAAAGATCAGATCTATTCTTCTTTCATTTTGCAGAAATTTCTCTGTTACAGCATCGTAAAATGTATTCTTCATTCTAACCTTGCTCAAAAGTTCCTTTTCAATGGACAATAGGCGGAGACTGGAGAGTCGATCTTGACCTTGTGTAGATCTGTGGTAACTGTGGATTCGCTTTAAAGCTGAAAACGATCTTTCTACAGAAGCAGTAGTTGCTGGAATTGTCATTATCAATTCTGCCCATTTGAACACTTCTGTAAAGCCTGAACTCAGATCATTTTCAACTAAAAACTGCAGTAACGCATGAACTGACTTGTTGCAGAACTCATCCGAACAATAAAGTACAACAAGTTAATTCTTCAATCTTACATAGTCGAAAATAAACGTCTTTTAGTTTTTTGATGAGGTCCTCTGGAAAATTTTTCTTGAAACTGGTATACTTTTGCTCATACAGAAGGTGGAGATACTCAAGTTTCTTTACAGCTGCAAACCGTGTTTCTGTGTGAAAACTAATGTTATCAATGATTTAAAAATACAGTTGGCAACATGCATCTTTTCCTATACAACCACGGCGTCGTTTATTTGTAGGTGATTCAAATTCTTCTCCCCTCCTTCCCAATGCAGCATACCAAATCTCATTAAAGGCAGTATCCCTTGCTCGTTGAAGTTCATTTTTGATCTCTTCTATTTTCTTGCAGCAGTACAAAATATCGAAATTTCTTGTTTGATGTAAATTGTATAAAACATCTGTATATGCAAATAATCTTGAAAATACTTGAAGTAGGAAATTTGTATTTAGGCTCCTCAAGAAAGACAAAAAGCCTTGCGATTTAACCACTGTGTTAGCATCCCATTCTAAAGAACCTTTTTTTGTAAGCCATCCAAATGACCTGCCATCACAGACGCTCCATCATAAGTTTGCCCAACTAACTTATCTTTAAGTTTGTATTCTTGTACCGTGCTAACTACATGTTTAAACAAACCTTCTGAGGTTCTATCCTGAGGGTCATATTGCTGAAGTGCATCCAGAAACTCTAAATAGTTGCCTCTGTAGAAATAGACATTACATTCGTCATGTACTCGGAAAAGAAGCACCTGTTTACCAAGGAAGCATACCGCATCAATCAGACGTTTCAAGATATCTCGATTCTTTTTTACAAGTTCATTATGTTGGCTGATACTTTTATCGAGCTGATCATTAAGCAAGACGTCCACTCTTTGTCGGCCAAACATTTTCAGCTGAAAAAAACATTGGACATGGCTTTTAGTCTTTTCGTGTCTCTGTGCAGCAGTACTTAAGTGGTTAAGATCATCAAAACCATTTCTACTTCATAAGTTGCCTTCTGAAGAAAATAAAAAACAAGGCCAACAGAACAATTTATTCCTCTTTTCACAACCAGTTAACCAATCCACCGACTTGTAATGAGCTGTTGAAAAATGGCGTGTGTATACTTCTGTCTTAGTTTTATGTACTGTTTTTAAGAGTGGTAACTCAGGACATGGTTTACCGTTACTCACAATTGATAGTTTTTCACTAAAACTTAGTGAACAAAACTTCTTTTCAGCGATGTCGTCCAACACTTGCATTTTGGGTATATGTCAATTATCTCCGAAATACTAATTAACTTACAACTTGAAACTCACTGTCACTGTAATAATATGCACTCCCGGCAACTAACAAAAATTAATCACAAAAAACACTGGACTTGGACACAGCCGATTTTTACTACTCAAGAGCTGCAAGACGACCGCACGCATGTTCCTATTGTATTGGCATATCTGGCCATGACCCCGATCCACACAAACCAGTCTTCAGACGTGAAACCGAAAGACCCAGCACGCATTGTGACGGAATTACCCGAGAAACTTCGGGCGATTGCTACCAACCAATAAAAACTGCACTATAAAACGCGTCTGGGAAATTGAAACAAGACATACTCGTAGTCTATGCGGGAAAATCCGTTATCCTGATGCGTGCGGTCCGAAAGCAGAACATTAGAAGAGAAATATTTTATAGAATAATAAATTAAATTTGTGTTTTCCTTCGGGCATAGGTGTGCGCAGCACGCACAGCACACATAGAGAATACGCCACTGATGGTCAGATAAATGTCACTCATTTCATGGCAGAAAACACTAAATGGTGGCTTCAATAATTTCATTACGGAAAACACGAATTACTGACTACACTCTATTACACACAATAAACTAACTTATGATTACACTCATTTCATTACAGAAAACACCTACTCATGGTTTCACTCATTTCATTACAGAAAACACCTACTCACGGTTTCACTCTGTGTCACGGACTGCCTCCCTTAGCTCTGTAGTAGTTGCCTAACAGTGACCACAACTTCAAGAGTAACTAATTTGAGTCTGCAGAGGTGTCTACCTTCGCACAAGATTACTCTTGGCAGAGTTGTAGGTAGAAGGATGATGATGCTTCTACCTCAAGGGAGTATTCACAAGATATTCAGAAAAAGCGTGAACGGTTCTGAATGTTTCTTAGCAATGTTAACTCAAGTATCTACCGTCAACGTTTGTGAAGGGTTGGGTTGTCTTATAATTCGTTATCTCGTTAAGCCCCAAGCTGGTTTAATCCAGCATAGTGTCAACCCAGGTTCAGTTGCTTGTGAGAGTGTAATGCTTTGTGTACCAACCCTGTTGTGCACCCTTAAGTTTCATTAAAGCTAATGATAGTGACATGTCTTTTCTCTTGTTATAGCATGTCTTGTTGCGTTAATATTATTGCTTGTCTGGCTAATATTACTGCTACGTAATACTCTGATGAATAGACATACTGCAATGACTGGGTAACTAATAGATGACAATCAATTCATTTATTGCTGTCAAAAAAACATATTTACATCTGGCAGTCCCCGTGCCGGGTTATAAAGATGATAAGGATACACATGACTTCTACGTTGGTACATTCATACAGCATACAATTTCACTTGGTCATGAAGCTAGTTGGTAAATGTTTGACTACTTGTTCGATTGCAACTCTGTCTGTTATTCTAAGATAGTTGATGACTGGTCTCACTCGTTTTTATCTGGCTTGGAAGTAATATCTGGATCAATACCAGTGCTGTAAACTTATTCCTTAGCCACTAGAAATGTTCTGCCTTAATTCTACACTTGTGTCCAAAACTGACTGCTGCTGCAAAACACGAGTTTCTCGACTATCGTCACTTTTGTTAACTATCAAGGTTTACATACCAATTGTTTTCGGATGAACTGCTGGAACGACATAACTGGGCACAGCTCGACATCGACACTCTTTTCGTCGTGAATAGATCTAATCTCGTCTTTTCTGCAAACTGCAGTGGTACAACAAATGGCAATTGTACCTGAGCTGTCACTGTTTACATCATACAGATGACCGCTTCAGTTGGTCCATGCTAATCTTCTTTCAGCAGAGTACCCTAACAAAGAGCAAAAGAGCAGAGAGAGTCTTCCCGTCTGCCCACGGGTTTTCATACCCCCTATAACGCGTGACCAAGTCCCCCTATTCACTAATTACCACCTCGTTATTCTAATCACAGTTATCCCTCTTTCCTATCACATAATCCAACTGGATTTATCAAAATCAACATATACAAAATTTAATGATCAATCGCTATTCGAACAAATGTAAATAAATATAAACTAGTAATTCTTAGAGATAGTTATCATCATTTACTGGCTATCAGTTTTAGAAATCAAGTCTGTTGTTCTGGCCTGCTAGAACTATGACTTATCTTTCCAAATTCCGGAATTGCTGGTTCCGTCAATTCGTCTCTGTGTCGAGGGCACGTTTCCAGATGTCTAGAAGTTACCACTCTTGGTCCAGGCAAGGATCTTCAAGTGTAGATCTCAGGCTTAGAAACACAGACTAGAAGAACAGCTAGTATCGTTAGTAAAGTATTACCGCAACTGGCCTCTCCGATCAGTACCACCAACTTTTAGAGGGAATAAAAGAACAAAGTCCGCTTCTAAATATTTGTTTGCCTGATATTAATCCGGTGCTTATCCCCTGCTGTCCGCGAACCGATTCCTTTTCTCAGCTTTTTTACTCCTCCTGAGCGTATATTATCTAACTCAGGGGATGTGATGAAAAATCACCATTATTTCAGTTAATCTAATGAAAATTTGTGACTGGACAGCGGAAAATGGCTTATGCCTGAAGCAAAGTATAAAGTTTACATCCATTTAACGAATGATAATACACAACTATACACATGCTGATGTAATCATCACTCACTCCCTGCTCCATTCGGAGTCTGGGATTACTTTTGCGTTTGGTTCTCTTGAGACCTAGCATGAAGCATTCACCGGCGCTTGCTGTGGTGATTCGTGAATGTATCATTTTACCATGTTGAGGTTACCAGCCTCATATGAATCTTTAACACCACTAGTCAAGTATACACATATAAAGTTCAAAGTATAAAACTATGTACACTCACCTCAATAAATATGAATTGAGAATCTTTAGACGTCCTGCTCAGATAAATAGTCTCGGCAAGTTAATATGATTTGCCTCGAACACACGTCTGGGATTTTTTCTTATTTAAGAATTCCTCTGTGACTTTGTGTGTAGTTTTCTATAGGAGTCCGGGTCCGTATTAATTTTGGCGGGTTTTATTTTCCACTGGGTAAAAGATGCTATAATACGTGTTTCCTTTCCTAATAAATTCAGAGTCCAACGCTATTCTTTCCTGTAGCAAGCTCTTAGCTGTCTACTGGTGACGATTTCTGGAATGCAGTCTCGTGTGTCAAAATTGTTCTACATTATATATCGAGGAAGTTGAGGGGAACTGCGGTAAGACGTGGAATACAATGGGTGGGTTTGAAAAAAAATCGAAAAAAGGTGATTCGTCTTACGAGGAGTATGTATTGTGTACACCCGGCGGCGGAAGTCGCTTTCTGTTCAGCCACGCGCTCTTCAACAGACAACGAATTTCGGTTCTTGCCTTCAGGGAAGTACCCAGTTTTTATTTTATTATTTTATTAAGTTTTTTATGTGTCCTATCTAGACTTCACTTTCTTTCCTTTCCTGACGAAGGCCTTGTGGCCGTAACGTAGACTATTTTCTTTGTCTTTTGTCCTCGTAAGACGAATCACCTTTTTTCGATTTTTTTTCAAACCCACCCATTACATTATATATCGTAGATTTCCTGCCCCCGCCTTTCCGGGCGATTGGGACAAACGCCCAATCGATGCAATTGTTATTTGCGCCTCAAAATGCAAGCCAATCTTATTTGAAAGTTTTAGTTATGGCAACTTTATAATGAAATATGTTGCATGACTCATCTAGAGCAAAATTTCAAACCAGTACTTTCTAAAATGGGGCTGTAAACATCCGATTATTATTGGGTAAAGTTACATCTATCACACTTCAAAGTGTCTTCCCAGATTGGGCATTATCTGACTTGATTATCCCAAGTAATTCAGACGTCGTTATCAGACTATGACTCGGCCCAATTTGACTGTCTGTCTGGACATATTCGGGGTTTATCCGTATCTCCAATATTGCGAGTCTATTGTTCTGACGAATTGAAAGGGATGACTCTAATCTTGTACAAACATCGACGATAGCCTTTTACCTGGAGTCCATGTGGGATCGTCGCGTTTTTTTGTGACTTAATTAATCCCTCAGGGATGGACCGTCGAATTGAAGTGATTCGAAGTGTGAAAGTTATGTAAACATTAACCTTCGGATGAGTTTTCTGTGTTAACAGAAATGAGCCAATTAATGGCAGGGGAGAGAGAGAGAGAGATCAAAATTTCGTCCGCACAGTAAAGGTATTGCAATACTGCCGGAGTGAACATGAGAGCGCACAAACAGTTTTGTGACACTCTTTACATTACAGAAAACACCCACTCGGGGTTTCACGTATTTCATTACAGAAAACACCTACTCATGGTTTCACTCATTTTATTACAGAAAACGCTGGCTCGTGAGATCACTCATTTCATTACAGAAAACACTGGCTCGTGATTTCACTCATTTCATTACCGAAAATACTGGCTCGTGAGTTCACTCATTTCATTACAGAAAACACCTACTCATGGTTTCACTCATTTCATTACAGGAAACACCTTCTTGTGATTTCACTCATTTCATTATAGACACCCCCTACTCATGGTTTCACTCATTTCATTACAGAGAACAGCTGCTCGTGATTTCATTCATTTAATTATTTAAAACACGGACTTGCCTCGTGACACAAAACGCTGCGCTTTCAGCTCTGAATTAAGACGTTTTCGGCCCCCTAGGGAAGCCACTGGCCTTAAATGTTCACCGAGATCTGTGAGGTCATAGCTGATAGGTGGAGGATCCGACCGAGATCTTTGGGGTATTAGCTGATCTGACACCTGTACCCGGAGCAGGCTGTAGAAATTCTACCTAGTACTAGCCATTGAAGACGCCACCGGGCGTGATGGTCACTGACTGCTATGGCAGCCGACGGCTAGGGATAAAAAAAGACCGGCACTTGTCAGGGATAGATTGTTGAGAGTTAACTTGTTTTATAGTCTATTTTATAGCGCTGACCCAGTGGCCTGGGACCCTCCGACACGACGGAGCCCATATAATTGATGGTACTTGCAGGAGCTTTAATTCCGTGTAGTTCCCGGTGGTCTCAGATTAGACAGAGAATAGAACTACCGCTCCATCAAGCGTGTCGTACAAGGCGACTAATATGAGGTTATGCATGAAGCTGGCAACTTCATCTTGTAAAACAAGTTGCTACAAAAATCACAGCTGCAGGATGTGAATGGGACCAGCTACAGTGGTGGTTCTATGCTCCATAAGGAGGGAAAGGGAAAATGATGATGAGAATGATGCAGGACCCTTAAATCTGCTCTAGGAACTTTGACGTATTATAATCAGATACATCACATTGTCACTTGACAGAGTTTACTATCAGTACAGAACTTTGACGTATTATAATCAGATACATTACATTGTCAGTTGACAGAGTTTACTATCAGTACAGAACTTTGACGTATTATAATCAGATACATCACATTGTCACTTGACAGAGTTTACTATCGCTACAGAACTTTGACGTATTATAATCAGATACATCACATTGTCACTTGACAGAGTTTACTATCGCTACAGAACTTTGACGTATTATAATCAGATACATCTCATTGTCACTTGACAGAGTTTACTATCGGTACAGAACTTTGACGTATTATAATCAGATACATCACATTGTCACTTGACAGAGTTTACTATCGCTACAGAACTTTGACGTATTATAATCAGATACATCACATTGTCACTTGACAGAGTTTACTATCAGTACAGAACTTTGACGTATTATAATCAGATACATCACATTGTCACTTGACAGAGTTTACTATCAGTACAGAACTTTGACGTATTATAATCAGATACATCACATTGTCACTTGACAGAGTTTACTATCAGTACAGAACTTTGACGTATTATAATCAGATACATCACATTGTCACTTGACAGAGTTTACTATCAGTACAGAACTTTGACGTATTATAATCAGATACATCACATTGTCACTTGACAGAGTTTACTATCGGTACAGAACTTTGACGTATTATAATCAGATACATCACATTGTCACTTGACAGAGTTTACTATCGCTACAGAACTTTGACGTATTATAATCAGATAATCATTGTCATTGACACAGTTTACTATCAGTACAGAACTTTGACATTAGTTTACTATCATTGTACTTGACAGAGAATCAGTACAGAACTTTGACGTATTATAATCAGATACATCACATTGTCACTTGACAGAGTTTACTATCAGTACAGAACTTTGACGTATTATAATCAGATACATCACATTGTCACTTGACAGAGTTTACTATCAGTACAGAACTTTGACGTATTATAATCAGATACATCACATTGTCACTTGACAGAGTTTACTATCGGTACAGAACTTTGACGTATTATAATCAGATACATCACATTGTCACTTGACAGAGTTTACTATCAGTACAGAACTTTGACGTATTATAATCAGATACATCACATTGTCACTTGACAGAGTTTACTATCGGTACAGAACTTTGACGTATTATAATCAGATACATCACATTGTCACTTGACAGAGTTTACTATCGGTACAGAACTTTGACGTATTATAATCAGATACATCACATTGTCAGTTGACAGAGTTTACTATCGGTACAGAACTTTGACGTATTATAATCAGATACATCACATTGTCAGTTGACAGAGTTTACTATCGGTACAGAACTTTGACGTATTATAATCAGATACATCACATTGTCACTTGACAGAGTTTACTATCGGTACAGAACTTTGACGTATTATAATCAGATACATCACATTGTCAGTTGACAGAGTTTACTATCGGTACAGAACTTTGACGTATTATAATCAGATACATCACATTGTCACTTGACAGAGTTTACTATCACTACAGAACTTTGACGTATTATAATCAGATACATCACATTGTCAGTTGACAGAGTTTACTATCGGTACAGAACTTTGACGTATTATAATCAGATACATCACATTGTCACTTGACAGAGTTTACTATCGGTACAGAACTTTGACGTATTATAATCAGATACATCCCATTGTCACTTGACAGAGTTTACTATCGGTACAGAACTTTGACGTATTATAATCAGATACATCCCATTGTCACTTGACAGAGTTTACTATCAGTACAGAACTTTGACGTATTATAATCAGATACATCACATTGTCAGTTGACAGAGTTTACTGTCGGTACAGAACTTTGACGTATTATAATTAGATACATCTCATTGTCACTTGATAGAGTTTACTATCAGTACAGAACTTTGACGTATTATAATCAGATACATCACATTGTCAGTTGACAGAGTTTACTATCAGTACAGAACTTTGACGTATTATAATCAGATACATCTCATTGTCACTTGACAGAGTTTACTATCGGTACAGAACTTTGACGTATTATAATCAGATACATCACATTGTCACTTGACAGAGTTTACTATCACTACAGAACTTTGACGTATTATAATCAGATACATCCCATTGTCACTTGACAGAGTTTACTATCAGTACATAACTTTGACGTATTATAATCAGATACATCACATTGTCAGTTGACAGAGTTTACTATCGGTACAGAACTTTGACGTATTATAATCAGATACATCCCATTGTCAGTTGACAGAGTTTACTATCGGTACAGAACTTTGACGTATTATAATCAGATACATCACATTGTCACTTGACAGAGTTTACTATCACTACAGAACTTTGACGTATTATAATCAGATACATCACATTGTCAGTTGACAGAGTTTACTGTCGGTACAGAACTTTGACGTATTATAATCAGATACATCTCATTGTCACTTGATAGAGTTTACTATCAGTACAGAACTTTGACGTATTATAATCAGATACATCACATTGTCAGTTGACAGAGTTTACTATCAGTACAGAACTTTGACGTATTATAATCAGATACATCTCATTGTCACTTGACAGAGTTTACTATCAGTACAGAACTTTGACGTATTATAATCAGATACATCACATTGTCAGTTGACAGAGTTTACTATCGGTACAGAACTTTGACGTATTATAATCAGATACATCCCATTGTCAGTTGACAGAGTTTACTATCGGTACAGAACTTTGACGTATTATAATCAGATACATCTCATTGTCACTTGACAGAGTTTACTATCAGTACAGAACGCCATATCTTAAAATTGAATATGTCCTCTTCGGACAAAACACGTCTCCTGATTGTAAAGTGCCTGTATCTTCGTCAAGCCCAGGGGTCCCCAGAGTGGTCAACATCGACCCCATAGTGTCTATATCGACATGCACAGGGTCGATAAACCCCAGAGGATCGATCGGACAAATGCTATTGGGTCGAACGTTGACAATCACATAATAAATAAAAATGCCTGATGTGACTAAGTTTTATATCTGGAAATACTGATACAAAAATAATCCAAGCAGTGTGCAGCACTAGAGCCGTTTCTACCTACATTCCCAAGTTCGTAAATTGCTGACACTAGTTTTATTCATGCAAACAGGTTTATCAAAGCAAAGAAACAGACTGAACCTAGAAGAACATGGTAACTTAGCGCTAAAACTCACCAATATCCAACCAAGTATCAATGTCCTTGTTAATGCTCATCAGCCACATCCTTCCTACGCATGAATTTAACCAGTTCAATAAAAAAAGTTAATGTTAATTTTAGAGTGTATAACACGGAATAATGTTTTAAAAAATGTATTTTATATTTTTCCAAAGACATGTTACGAAAACATTACCAGAAAAGTGAGAAACCAGAAACATTAATTTATTAAGATATTTTTGTTTAATTTTATAATCATAAATTTCTTCCAGTATTGCTGCTGCCAAAGGTTACTTAGTTGACCACCCGTGTACTATATAGAATAAAGAACTCTATATTTCCGAATTGTCCCTAGTACCGTGGGGTCTCTGAAGAGACAAAGAAAGAATATGACTACTGCACCCTCATGCGTGTCGTACGAGGCAACTAATATGAGGTTGTGTATAGGGCTAGCAACCTCATCACGCAACACAAATTACTACAATACCTGCAGCTGCAAAAACGTGTGAATGCTTAATGAGGGCTTCCTATGAAAAGGGGGGGAGGGCGCTTTATTAGTGGCTTAATGCTCCGTAGGAAGCGCAACAAATGATGATGGTGATCATGATGATGATGACATACCCATATTATAATCCAGATGGGGTTGAACCGGATATTTCATGCACAGGAAAAACGCCATATGTCTTGCGCGCGAGCCAAAAGTCCATCAATCAGTCTGTTAGTATATGTTTGTTCCTTTTTTTTCTTTCAAATTTGTTTATACATGAGTTGGCGTGCTAGCTACAAGACATACTTGCGTGCAGGTCTTCCTGTTCTCATTCACGTTTGTCCCTTTAATGTGGTGTTGACCCAGGTAGGAATCTCTTCAGTATTGGCTTTGTTGCGAGCAAGGTCCATGATACACGTAGAAATATGTATTTGCAGTTTTGTTATAACCATTTCGTATTTAGTGATGTACGTAATTAAACCACATCTTTGTCTTCCATAGTTACCTCTTAAAAGTAAGTTGTTCTAGGAATATGAGGGGGCTGCAGTAAGACCATAAAATGGGTGAGGGCACTTTATTAAGATTGTCAGTACTTTGTTATCCCAAGCGGCAAGACCTGGCTTTCATTCAAACGGAAGTTTACTGTATTGATTTTATTTTCTATCTCTCTCTCTTTTTTCTTCCTCCCTCCCCCCGTGTTAAAAAAAGTTTGCTTTACACTGTTTTCTTTTTTCTCTAAGTTGTTTTCAAACGTCTGTTCCCTGACGAAGACTTCTTTGTGGTATCGTGGGCACTATTTTCCGCATGTACTAGTACTTTCCCTTTTACCGCATTTTTCATTCACCTCATCAGAAATAAGCTCGGAAGGTTGGCAGTGAACCTGTTCTTTCCCCGCTGGGTCTAAGTCCAGGCAAGACACCAAATGTTGGGTTTATCCTCACCATCATCATCATGATGATCATCATCATCACCGTCATCATTACCATCATCGTCATCACCATCATCTAACCATCATCATCACTACCATCATCATCATCACCATTATCACCATCATCATCTACCAATCATCGTCATCACCATCATCACCATCACCATCGTCATAATCATCATTATCATCACCATCATCATCATCATCACATCACCAACCTCTCCATCATCATCATCACCATTATCACCATTATCATCATCATCACCATCATCATTATCACCATTATCACCATCATTATCATCATCACCATCATCATCTCCATCATCATCATCATCATCATCATCATCGCCATCATCACCATCATTATCACCATCATCAGCATCATCATCATCACCGTCATCATCACCATCATCATCACCATCATCACCATCACCATCCATCATCACCATCATCATCACCATCATCATCACCATCATTATCACCATTATCACCATCATCACCATCACCATCATCACCATTATCACCATCATCACCATTATCACCATCATCACCATCATTATCACCATCCATCATCACCATCATCATCACCATCACCATCATCATCACCATCATCACCATCACCATCCATCATCACCATCATCATCACCATCATTATCACCATCATCACCATTATCACCATCATCACCATCACCATCCATCATCATCATCACCATCATCATCACCATCATTTTCACCATCATCAGCATCATTATCATCACCGTCACCATCACCATCATCATCACCATCACCATCCATCATCACCATTATCATCATCATGTTCCATATCACTGCATATGGAGCACGGAGCTACCCCTACAGCTAGTCCTTTGCCAGGAAAATTGTACCAAAGCATTCATGTGCTCTGGCGGTGCTGGATACTGAAGCAATAGCTTTACATAATTAGGCTGCCATTCCCATATCCAACTTCTTGTTAGTAGGCCATTACGACACGCCTGAGAGATTAGTAATCCTATTCATGCAGATAAGAGAAGATCGCCAAGAGATATATGGACTGGACTCTACAGCAGTGGTGGAAATGGAATTTTCCAAGGGAGGGGAAATACATCAAAATGATAAGCCCCACTACTTATTTACACTTCTTTTGACAATTAAAAAATCAAAATGCCGAATTTTGAAAAAATGTGACTACTTGATAGTTTTACAATACAGTAACTCAAAAATATTCATTTTTATTTTTTTTTTAATTAAAAAAATTACTGTCATGTAATTACACATAATTACTCATAATTAAAACATAATTACATGAAAGTAAGGTATAGCTGTACATTCATACATACTTTTTATTATAGCATAACATTTTTTTATTTGGAAATTTGCCGCCTGATAGAAAAATTATCCGCCTGGTGTGACAAAGTCCTCTGTTTTGGGCTCGAGTGAAGTCCACTTGTGTCATCTACCTTACGCTCTCTTTTGTCTCACTGTTATATGGTGGTTCCCTTTATTATCTTTCATTGTCCAGCCACGTACAATTACTTGCAAACGAAGTTCCGTAACCTTTAGGGTACTTACCATTGTCCCGTATCGGACATGTTTTAATTCTTCCGTCGTCCCACCTAGCGATTACTTACATTTAAATCTCAAAGTGGGGGCAAAAATACTGGAGTGGTTGATATGAAATAAAGATTTTCAGAGTCCGGGGGAGGGGGCGATCGTCCCGTCGCTACACCCTAGGATTCGAGAATACTCTACAAGTGTTTATAGAGAAAGATTGGAGGTGATGCCGTTGCAGATACGATCTGCTAGGGGAGTGAAGTGTTAGAGACTTAGTTATTAACCAGTTCCTTTCCTTGCTGCCTTTACCTTCCATCAAGAGAAGTCAGGTAGCAATTTCCAGCTGGAATAAACTGAAGCATGACGGTACAAGGTTTCAAACCCAGTAACTTTGCCGCATGAGGTAAACGCTCTAACCACTCTGCCAATTGGGTAGTAATGGTCAGGGAACATGCCTCCCATCATGGCAAGGACTGATGATGTTGATGTATATTACTATGTCCTGTCTGTCGTATGGTAGGTTAATTGGTTTATTGGGCCCCATCTAAGTAAAGAGTAAAGGTTGACTGATACACGAGAATGTATAGAAAATAGATTTCACGTGTGGTGGGTTGAGGAAAATATGTCTCTGGAGTGAGCAGGTTTCTCTCATCCAGCCTATCCGTACAACTATGCTTTATTATAAGACAGTCTTGGTTTCCCTTATCTAAAATAAGAACAGGTTACTCTACACACACACAACAATATGTGACAACAATGACATACAAACGTGAAAAAATAAGGATAAATGGGTATGAGTCTGACCAACACACAAAGTTAAGTTTCTTTGTAGTTTTTTATCACTAAACTTGACAACACATTTTATCTAAAAGATATCAAGAAATCATTTACATACATAGGAAATAAAGAAGAGAGGTGCGCCTTCCCCCGTTTGGAGAGAAAAACCCAAAATTATTAACCCAAAGGTTGAAGGTTAGCACTAGGTTACAGAATAAAACAATGTTGGTACACTATAAGACCAAGTAAAGTAAACAAAATTTAGACAATCAGTTTTATGGATAATTCCCAGCAAAACAAGAAAATCATCACACACTCTCTCGCGCAGTGGCCACTTATCACACTCTTACCTAATTGGCTCCTAAAGTAGGTCTGTGGTATCCCTTGGTAGCAGAATTATTCCATGAGCATAATTCCTATTTCACTGTGATTACACTTTCACCCCCAGCTGTCGACAATCCAAATTGGCCCCAGTTCATCCCAAAAAAACAAAAACTAGTGAGGTGAACGCCGAATATGGTGCTTCTATCTGGATATAGGTGTTCCTACCAATAGTTGAAAAAGTGAGAATCCTTGAGGTTTACCCTTTAGAGAGGGGAATATTTCCAGTATTGTGATACATCTGGTTGCTAAAAAAAATGTTAAAAAAGGATGATGATGGTTCTTCTAATGGTCAACTCTGTGTCAGAGCGCCGATTCTGCACAGTGTATAAAGATATGTATATATAATCCACTTGAATACGACTGTCAGGAGTCGGGGAACAATAATAATGTTACATGTACACACCACTGTGGGCTGGTAAAATGGTAATCTGGATTTTGTAAGTCCAGTATTTATATTTATTGTCATCCAATATCATCGGCGAGTGCACGCTTATAAATGAAATGGATAACGAACCAGAAAAGTAAAAGACCGCTGGTCGCCCTTGAGATCAGGTCTGCGAAAAATATAAGAGAACAATTGTGGGAAAAAATGCTACCATTCTATGTAGATATCTCTAATATACCGACGGGGACAAGACGATCTCTCATCCTCTCTGTCAGTCCTGACTAAGTTCAAAAGACACACGGTGTTTCCCTATGCCTACACGCTTGCAGACGTCGCTGGCCGCTAATCTGGGTCGGACCGAGTTTATGATAACTCACCCGCCCCTACTCGCGGCAGGCGGTCAGCGTACGGTGTTAATTTTTATTTAATTTTCCATACGCACCACCTACATCAATAATCGCCTGTCATTAAATAGCTATTATATTGTCGGTGTCTGTTCGTTTGTCGTATGGCATTTAAAAATAATAGACGCTATAACAACAAATTAAAAATGAAATATAAACATGTATTCTATACTCCCGCTATCAGTCGCCTAACGCCTATAAGGTCCGGTCTGCTTAATAGTCGAGTTTATCTCTCTCTCTCCTGGGGAGTTTAAGTGTCGTGTCCGTCTACAATGTAAACATAATTACCGTCTCGTCTCAGTGAGTTAGCGGTCGGGTGGTGGGTGGACTAACATTTTAATTGAATATCTGGTATGAAAATCGCTACGCGTTATTTTATTTAATAGGTCTTACTGGCGAGAAAAAATGTAAGTGAAGTGTAAGTGTTTAAATGCTATCACCACTTTTAAACCCTTAGCACTATTTTTCTCTTACCAGAAAATTCAGAACGAAAATCTCCACGAATCACTTATAAACACATCCAACAAGAAAAATGACTGCGCGCTAGACAGTGGCGTGTTAACAGGAAAGAAAAAAAAAACAAAAGAAAAAATTTTGAGCTCTACGGAAAGGAGGTAGCAAAGAAATATTGAAATCCTTAAAAGATGTAGCTTCCAGTATAACGCAGTCCGTAAGTTGCAAGCAGTTTTATGTGCCAGAAATCCGTTTTTCTTTTCAATCACTCAGTACCTTTAAACTTCTCAGGAAACATAGGTCTTCAACAAACAAATGTGAAGTCCTCGTGGTGCGTGCCATCAGTTCACAGTCTTTCTATGTCTTCCTCATTACTGTCATGTCTGCCTCCAGTCCTCTTCTCAGTGTGTTCTTTGGTCTACCTCTTGGGATTCCAGATCAAGATTGTGTCTGGTAATGCTATCAATCAGTTTCATCAGTGTGTATCCTGTCTATCGCTAGCGTCATCTTCTCATCTCTTGTTCCACTGACACTTGTCTGGTTCTTGTTATCAGTTCCACATTTGTCTTACCATTTAAATCTTTCTATTCTACATAAGCACCCATTTATATTTCTTAGTTGACGTTTTTGTTGTTCTCCATGTTTCAGAGTCATAAAATAGGACTGACTTGACCTTTGGGTTGAAGATTCTTATTTTTGTATTATATGCTTTGCCAGTTTGTAATTGTTGTCCTCATTCTTTTTTTAAATTGCAGTCTGAAATTGGATTTGGTAAAATTGAATCCTACACAAAGTTGGATAAACTTGGAGAGGTAAGAATTTATATTTAAACAGAATATTATCTGTTTTTTTTTTTGTTGTTTTTTTTTTTTTGCGCTGAAGCTTCTGTAGCTACTGCTGTTGATATTAACTTAATTAAAAACTGTAGGTAACAGAAATTATGTCAAACACTAATGTAAAAACCCGTCATAAGATGGGAATTAAATTCAAAAGCACCAATATCTAACGGCAATTTTACTTATTCAAAAGAATTTTTTTTTAAACCACTGTGCATCACCACAGTACACGAACTACGTAGCAGCAGCGAGGATCCCAATGTGTGTATACGGGATCACACATTCTATAAATATTTTTGTGCACACCGTCATTTGCGCATTCTTCTTTGGTAAGTGTTTCTATTTTCAGGAGAGTACATATAAGGGAAACAATACAATTAAATTCTAACTTTCAACCAAAGTTGCATCCCTTAGCGTTACGCACTGACAGAAAACGCTGGGATTGTATATATAGGATTCTATAGCTTGCCTTTATCGTACTCTGATCGATTTTATCATGTCCTTTTTAACTCCTCATTAAACATGGATCCACTGCTGCAGTTGTCCTAGGTCACAGCACACGTTCTTGCAGTTGTGGTTTCTGTAGCATTTTGTTTTACATGGTGAGGTTGCCAGTCTCATGTACAACCTCATATTAATCCCATAGAATTAAAAAAACAAATAGTGATACTTATTACTGGGAGAAAGGACAAGAAAAAAAACCTACGTTGCGGCCAGAAGGCCTTCGTAAAAACCAGTGTTTCAGTGCCTCACAATTCGAGTACCAGTCCTCCTCATAAACTCATAATCCCACCTTAACATGTCTGGGGAAACAGTTGTCCAGTTCTGTCTGTCTTCTCCGAAACTAATGGGAAGTACACATGACTTTAAATGTGCTTACTTTTATTTCAGAATACTGGAAATTTTATATCCATTCCTTGATGTTTCAAAATTGTATCTGAAATGTTTGTAAAATGTGAAATGTCTTTTTCTCAAACATAACAGGCAAATTGTCTTCAAACAGTTTTTGCTCAACTTGTTTTTATTTTAGTAAATTTGTCACGTGTGTTTCAGTGCAGAACAATACGAACATCAGCCTCCATTTAGAGATGGGGTAAATTTATCCACAGAAGATACTGGAGATGGATAGGACACAAACTGAGCAAACCTGTTGATAGCATTATTTTGTTCTTGAATCCTGAATTGGTAAAGGAAATAAAAAGGAAGATATCCCGTTACACGCCCATTGAGGCATTTTGGGAATATGGTGTTAGGCTCATATTTTCTTGACCATCTGCACAATAGGGGTAATGTGGTCAGCATTATGCCGGCCGCCTTAACCTTCCCAGAGTTGCTCTAGTACCCAACTCCTGAGGCTGGGTCGACCCCGGAGCCGTTTGTGGTCTAAAAAAAATCCCACCTCAACTGGGGATCGAACCATGGACCACCGAGCTAGGAAGCCAGTGCACTAACCACTGCGCTACCGCGGCTCAAAGGAAGTAAAGGTAGACCAAAAAAAACGCAAGAAAAGAGAGCTGGTGACAGAAATGATCATGATGTACATGGCATGGAAATACCTTCAGCTGATGGCAAGTGGCAGGAGTACTTGATGGCAAGTGGCAGGAGTACTTGATGGCAAGTGGCAGGAGTACTTGATGGCAAGTGGCAGGAGTACTTGATGGCAAGTGGCAGGAGTACTTGATGACAAGTGGCAGGAGTACTTGATGGCAAGTGACAGGAGTACTTGTCATGTGTTACTTGAAGGAATAAGCTGCATGGTAAGCTAAAGGGTAAAGAATGAATGAAATGTATCCATGCAGATGAATAAAATTTGTTTAATAGTGAGAAGTCTGTTTTAATTGTGTGATTTCTACAATCATAAAGATAATTGTGGCTATAGCTTGTCCTTGCGTCTATATGTTTTGCGTGTGTGTGTGTGCATTTATGTACTTGTGTTTGTCTTCCCTGACACACACACACACACAAACTCATAAGCAGAGTCAGGTATCCATTTTTACAGCTGGGTAGACTGGAATGTGATATGGCCTGGTTTTAAACTCTGTCCCTTTGCCTCAAGAAGAGCTCTGCCACTCAGACACTCCCTGTCTTGTGTAGCAATGGGTAAACTAATCCTGTCTTGAGGACAACATTTTCCTAAAACGTTGTGTTTCTAGTATCATTCATCATTAAATTGCTAAATATGGCACGAACGACGACAAACCTATATCACAATGTATGTGAAATGTTGAAATTAATTCTCCGTACTTCTTTCATCTACCACCTACCGACCCAATCAGGGAACATATGCCACAGTGTTTAAAGGCAAGTCTCGGCTCACAGACAGTCTGGTGGCCCTCAAGGAAATCAGACTGGAACATGAGGAAGGTGCACCCTGTACAGCCATCAGAGAAGGTAACACACAGAAAATCGACAATTGTAGAAGTCTGAATTTTTTAACAATTAAATGTATTTTGTGGAACTTCTTACGTTCTTTAATGTTCGACATAAGGGCAAAGAAGAAAATATGTACATAGTCTTACAAAAGTATAAGAACAGATTTAATTATGTTTTCATGTTAACATTTTGATCGCCATAAAATAAGCACATGAAATGAAACATAAATGGACCTAAAACAAAAGAAGCAAACAAACAACAGCGATAATAATAGCCCCCTTCAGTCATAACTGACTATGGGAATGCGCCCCTGAGGTGACAGCCCTCAGCTGCTTATTTTCCTGGTGTTTCTTTTGACGTTTTCTCCACTCTTCTGCTTGTTGTGTTAGTTTCTTTTCGCTCAATCTGATGTGGCGCCCTAGATAGCATCGCCACTTGGTGCGATCGGCAGCTTCATCCTCCCACGTTGCTGGATTTATATCCAGTGCCCTCATGTCTCTCTTGCACACATCTTTGAACACATCAGCTGCGGTCGCCCAACTGTTCTTCTGCCATCTGCTAGTTGGCAATAGAAGATATCTTTTGGGATGCGACCACCTTCCATGCGACGGACATGGCCAAGCCAGCGTAAGAAAAAAACGATAGAAAAATTAAAAGTAAACAGTCAGCATCAAAAAACCTTAACAAGCAAAAAAAATAACAGTTATCTGCTGCAGCTAGTTAAATAATACAAGTTTTGGAGGATGTTTCCACAAGTTTTAGGAAGTGGTGATTTTTGTAGCAATTTGTTTCAGTGGCGTCACTAAGGGGGTGCGGGGAAGGGGAGGGGGGTGCGGACTGCACCGGGTGACACCATCAGAGAGGGTGACACCAAAGTGACTGTCTATAAAATTTGTGTGCAGTGTTTCAGCAGAAATTTATTATTTTTTAGAAAAATATCCCTGTAGTTAGTTATAACTTGTAGCTATTCGCCTTCATCCTTGCCAGGTCTATTGTCGCAGCAAGCTCATTTAGCACTTTGTTGTGGCGCCAAGTGTATCGCCCTTGCCCTAATGACACCTTACACGCTGAGAGTACGTGTTCAATTTCTGTCTCCCCTGGCACAGGGGGCACTGCTCATCATCCGACTTTCCCCATCTGACAAGGTTTGTGGCCGACGGCAGCAGGTCATACATTGATCTAACAACGAAGCTGAGCCTAAGAGGTGCCATATGCCATATATCATTCCATGTCAAGGACCTCTGCAGCGCTCCTTCCTATGTAGTCCATTGGCCTTGTTGGGCCTGCTGCACTACTTTTCGCAACCTCTTATCATTCTCAGCTCCTCGTATCTCCTGAACTACCATGTCTCTGCGCTCCCTGCTTGATGTCTTGGACCACCAGTGGATGTCTCCATGACCAGATCCCCGTCTATTCGTTTGTGTGTATCCGATTACCTCCCTCAGTTTGAGCGACTCTTGGGCAGCATCAACAGCTTCTTCCACTCTCCACTTCCTTCCCGTTTTCAGTGTGGGCTGAATGGACTTAACCACGTCATCTGCTGACTCGCGTAGCATCATTGCAAGCCTTGCCTTTCCAGCTTTGTACTCTTCAACAACTGACTTAAAGGGAAGCAGAAGTTTTGACTTTTTGCAGTACAATGCTACATCTGACAGACCTGGTGGTACCCCTAGCCATTTCCTCATGAACTTGTTGACCTTCTGCTCTATAGCTTCCACTGTACTTGTGCTTATTTCATATATAAGCAGTGGCCACAGCAACTTAGGTATCAACAATAACTGGAGGCACCACAGCTTGAATTTTCCCAGGAGTCTGCTTTGGTCTATGATCTGTAGCCCCCTGCCTGCCATTTCTATTGTCTGTTACACTGCCTTCGAGTCTTTTAATGAGGTATCGTACACCCTGCCAAGACTTTTAACAGTGACAGTAGGGATTCTCTGGTTGGAAACCATGAAGATGACCTCTGCTATCTTCCCTTTCCTGACTGATAGGCTTCTCGACTTTTTGGGGTTTGAAGCTCATTCTGCACCAGCTGACTAGTTCGTCCAGGCGTGCTAACATCATCCGGGCCTGATGTTCATCTGATGTCAGAATTGTTGTGTCATCCATGAATGCTTTGAGCGGTGGCATGTGACACATTCCACCGAGCTTTGGACCTTTAGCCGTTACTTCAGCCGCATTGAGGATTACCTGCATGGCCATCATGAATAGTATCGGAGAGATGGTACATCCCATCGCAATTCCAACTTCAAGGCCAATCCACTTCGTTGTGTACTCTCTGGTTGAAAATCTGACAGAAAACCCTGCGAAATACAGCTTCAGCATTGCTGCAATCGCTTGTGGAACATGATACTTTTCTAGGTCCTGCCACAACATCTGATGTGGAACGGATCCATAAGCATTTGCTAGATCCAACCAGATTACATGGAGGTTTGTTCTGTCAGACTTTGCCTTTTCTATTGCTTCCCAGATCATTGTGGCATGCTCTAGACATCCTGGTGTACCTGGGATACCTCCTTTCTGAATGGTAGTGTCAATTTGCCAGGAGATATGTAGTGAGCCTTTTCGCCATCACTGAGAAGAATATCTTCCCTTCCACATTAAGTAGTGAGATTGGTCTAAACTGACTGATGTCTGTGGAATTTTGTTCCTTCGGGATGTAGACTCCGTTCGCCTTTCTCCATTCCTTGCTTACAAGCTGGGTTTTCCACGCATTCTTCATTAAACGCAGCAGTCGTTTGAGCACCTCAGGGCATCTCTTATACACAACATATGGAACACCATTAGGACCTGGAGCTGACTTGCACCGAGCTTTCTGGACAATGCTTTCTACCTCTTGCACCATTGGAGGCTTGGTGTTAAATTCAGCTCCCGGCTTACTCGGCCATTTAAGGCCTGCCATGCTGCTGAGCGGCTCATCTTTGCTACTATCTGAATATGTCATTGTAAGGTGTTCTTCCATATCTTCTTTCCTGGTGTTTAGCGTACCCGATCGTGGCTGCTCAAACAGTTCTTTGGCAAACTTGAAGGGCTCCCAGAAGAATCTTTCCCTATCCCTTCGAGTCTTCCTTCTCTTCCTGCACAACATTTCTGCTCTACAAAGGGCATTATGTTGGCCTTTCAGGTGCTCCCAAACCTGTCGTAACCCTTCGTTCTCTGTGGCAACTGCATTCTTGAACAGTTTTCGGGCATGTTTCTTCTGTTTCCTGATTTCTTCTATTTTAATTTGTCTTCTACTTTTTCGCGGTAAGTTACTTTCCCTTGCCTCCCTGACTCCGAACACTTTGTGACAGTGCAGGTATATTATGTCGCCGAAGATTTCCAGCTTCTTCTCCAAAGTTATCTGCTTCAGGTTGTTATCCAACTCTTTTGCCAAGGCTTCGTCCAGCTGTTCCCAAAGCCCCTTTGCACTGGCAGGTGGACACTTGATTGCATCTCTCTTCCCGTCCAAGAAGTGTGTGAGATCATCATCAGGCAGATCAACTTGAATGTACTCAGCACTGTGGATTGACTCCTGGCTGCGTTCTTCTAACGTCTTACCCGTCGAGACAGAGCGCTGTTGATTTCCCCCTGATGAACTCCCACACCCCTTTTTCTTTCTGTGGATTTTCATTCCTCTCTGAGTAGAGAATTTCCTATCACAGGCACATAGAAATTCCAGCCGTTGTTCAGAGGAGACACGATGGGTTCACTGCAAGGGTCATGGCTGTTGAGGTGGGCGCAAGAGAGCTCGGGGCTGCATCATTGTATGATTTATTGAAACTGTTGGGGCTGAGGGACAATCGAGAACAAGGGCACTGAAGAGGCTTAGTGAAACTGCCGAAAAGGCATCGTGCTGGCTGTGGTACAACCGCAATGGGCTATGGAAAGCGTGACAGTAAACTCTGCAGTACAGAAAACTCCAGGAATTTTTCTAAGTCCACAGTACGTTGAGTTTTTCATTGTACTGAGGAAAGGGTTGTGACTGACGAGCAACAGGCGGTGTATATTATAAGAGGTGTTAGGCACAGAATTTCAGTTGCTAGCGCGCAGTGGCTAGTCTCGTCGGCTTCGCGCAGGTGTGTCCGTGTCTGTCCCTAGTTGTGTGCGACGGAACGAACGGAGTAATTTGTCTTCTCTTTGTTACTTTCACAATTGCCTCCACGGCTGGTGGAGTGTGGATTTTAAAGTTGCTACCAAAGTGAAATGGGTTCATTTTCGATACAAGAGGGAGAGGGGGGGTGAGACCATGAGTGACAGCAACCGTAGTGACGCCACTGATTTGTTTTACATGATAAGGTTGCCTGCCCTATGCACAACCTCATGTTGGTCACCTCTGGCAACTTGCCTGAGACAGAAGTAGGCCAATTCTTTGACTGCACAGGGACAGCTGGACCTACATGGGGTGTTCCTCATGTGGTCACTGGAAATCCTCAGAAGGGACCCTGACACCATCACCAGAACTGATATGCTATGGACCCCAGAAGGACGGCGAAAGAGAGGCAGACCAAAGACAACCTGGTGGAGAAAAGTGGAGGCTGAGATGCAAAGCCTGAACCAGAGTTGGGGCACGGCACGAAAGATGGCCACTGACCGAGCGAAATGGGGACGGTTTGTTGCTGCCCTACAAGACGCCACTAGGCATGATGGCCACTGACTCCGTGTTTTGTTGGTGACAAAAATAGACTTTAAAAACAAGTAACTTATATTTCTAGTATAAGATTTAACATATTTTATGTTCCTTTTTCTCTGCCCAGTTTCATTACTACGTGACCTGAAACACGCTAACATAGTGACTTTACATGACATTATACACACAGACAAGTCACTAACTCTAGTCTTTGAATATTTAGTAAGTATTACCATCACTTCACTGTTTATGAGTTGTTGTTTTTTTGGTTACTATAAAATGTTATTCATGCAGGATGCAATTTTTAAATTGTCTTTTTTTTAATGCGTTCTCCATGTCAGTTCATAGGGACTGTGTGTGATTGGTTTTTGTAAGTTTTTATAACTTTTTGAATTATTCAGGTAATAATTTGTTTTCCTGGTGTCGACACTTTTAAACACCAGATTATTGTTGATTAAATTATTTGCTTCTGATATTCTGTGACGAGTTGGTGTCTATAGTGTTCTGTAACAAGTTGGTGTCTGTGGTGTTCTGTGACAAGTTGGTGTCTATAGTGTTCTGTGACAAGTTGGTATCTATGGTGTTCTGTGACAAGTTACTGTCTATGGTGTTCTGTGACAAGTTGGTATCTATGGTGTTCTGGGACAAATTGGTGTCTATGGTGTTCTGTGACAAGAATAATATTTGTGATGTTCTGTGATGGTCTCGAGCTATGGTGTTATGTGACAAGAATAATATTAGTCATTTTCTGTTATAGTCTGGTGTCTATGGGGCTCTGTGACAAGGTGGCGTCTATGACATTCTGTGACAAGTTGGTGTCTATAATGTTCTGGGACAAGAATAATATTAGTCATTTTATGTTAAAGTGTGTTGTCCATGGTGCTCTGTAACAAGTTGGTGTCTATGACATTCTGTGACAAGTTGGTGTCTATAGTTTTCTGTGATAATCTGATGTTAATTATTTCTGTGACAGGAATAATATTTATGAATTTCTTAGTCTGGTGTTTATGGTGTTATATGACAAGTTTATCTTCATGATGTTCTGTAACAAGAATAATCTTTATGATGCCCTGTGATAGTCTTATGTCCGTGGTGTTCTGTGACATGTTGGTGTTTATGGTGTTCTATGACAAGTTTATATTCATGGTGTTATGTGACAAAATTGATATTCATAATATTTTGTGATAGCCTTGTGTCCATGGTGTTCTGGGACAAATTTGTGTCCATGGCGTTCTGTGACAAGTTGGTGTTCATGGTATTCTATGATATGTTGGTGTTCATGGTGTCTTGTGACAAGTTGGTGTTCATGGTATTCTGTGACACATTGGTGTTCATGTTGTCCTGTGACATGTTGGTGTTCACTGTGTTCTATGTCAAGTTGGTGTCCATGGTGTCCTGTGACATGTTAGTGTTCATGGTGTCCCGTGACAAGTTGGTGTTCATGGTATTCTGTGGTGCAAGAATAATGTCCAGGACGTTCTGTGATAGTCTGGTTTGTATAGTATTCTGAAATAATCTGATGTTCATATTTTTCTGTGGCAACCTGATGTTTGTGGTGTTCTCTTACATGATATAGTCAATTATATTGCCATTTTGCTATCATTATAACTTATAAATGTCTGAAACATCACTGAAATAAGAGATGATGATAAGATGTAAGAAGAGAACAGAATAGAGGAAAATAAATGTTTGTTAAAATAATGACATGAGGGTGAAGGACATTATTTTCAACATTATTTTTTTTTCCTCTCAATTGCTTTATAGGAAAAAGATCTCAAGCAGTACATGGATGACTGTGGAAATATTATGAGTATGACTAATGTAAAGGTGAGAATTAGTTATCTGCTTATCATATGACTAATTTAAATATGAGAATTACTTATCTGTTTATCAGCAAATTAGTAGAAAATTGTTTGTTGGTTTATGTCCCAGACACTACGGGACACTATTTATGTTTGTTATCAGGCATTTTGAAACATGTAGCCTGTTTATCAGACAAGAAATGAACTAGTTCTGCCGTCATCAAGTTGTGTTGACATGTAATAATTGCAATTTTAGCATGTAGGGGAAAAAAGCCAGAAAAAAGCCAAACAGCCAAACGAATTTTCTGACGCCTAACAATCTTTAAAAAAGCCAAATTTCTAGAATTTGGCATCAAAAAAGACAAATTGGTAACCCTGTTTGTCACTGTATGCTTACTTTCTGAAAAAGTCCCAAAGATCCACAATCACATCAGTTTGGTAGAATATTATACCTTAAATACTCCGTAAATGGTGTTACCTTAGGTCACTGACAAATATGTATCAGAAATTAACTATGATGGTAAAAGTGAAAGACATGAACCAGGGAATAATGTAAAATATAAATATGTTTTTTTCTTTTATGCAGCTGTTTTTATTTCAACTTCTGCGAGGCCTTGCATACTGCCATAAAAGGCGTGTCCTACATCGTGACCTCAAGCCACAGAACCTACTGATCAATGAAAGAGGGGAACTAAAGCTTGCAGACTTTGGTATGTTATCTCAGTGACTAATATTAGAATGTAAGGCACTGTTTTAAAAAATGATGCCTATCACCAGCTATCTAGGCAAGCCCGGTCATCATTTTCTGCTTATGCACTGGACACATCAGGGTGAGGTATCTATACCACAAGTACAGGATTGGTGCAGATCTCTGCACCTGTGACACCAGCCCCATGACATCCAAACATTTGCTGCAGTCCTGCCCAACATACAGCAGTGAATGCAGTAGCATATGGCAACAACCCACTGCTCTCCACAAAAACTGTTTGAAGATGTCAGGAACCTTGAGCTGACTACTACCTTTATTAGAGTCATTAATGTGGAAGTCTGAAGGCAAAAAGAGAAAGAAGAAGAAGACGTTTTACAGGATAGAAGAAAAAAACACCATTGTTTGAACCAACAAGACCTTCCAGAGGGCAAAACAAAGATCACTAAAACAGAATTAAATAGAAGAAAAATAAACTTAACTTTTATTTTCTTAGAACTCATCTGTCAATAGCAGGTTTACAGAACACTTCTTATATCATGTATGAGGTAGAGATCTGCATTGGCTGGGTTTTGGCATAAATGAGAGCCACAAACTGTTTCCCTCGGTGAAAAAATATAAATGGACTGGGCCAGGTAGAGATTTAATTTCTGATTGTGCTGGCAAAGCCTGTTAGGCAAGTGTAGTATTTTACTTAAATAAATTAAGGGGCTGCTGTAAAACTGGTAAGGAATATAAGTTTATAAACTAATTCAATACCGTTTTATTAGTTTATAAACGTAGTATTTTACTTCCCAACAAAATACACTGTTCGACTCTGTGACAACTAAGCTTATCCAAGGGGTTGTTATTTGTCAGTCTGTATGTTTAAAAAAAATGTAATACATTTTTACTGATCATTGCTTTGAAATATAGGGTTAACCCATTACAGGGCATTACCCTAGGGGTCTATTAGAAGACAAAGAAAGAATAGGACTTATGCTCCTTCAGGCATGTCATAAGAGGCAACTAATTTGAGGCTGTGTGGAGGTTGGGCACCTCATCATATAAATAAATTGCTAAAGAAATCATCTGTGCATGAACATATGAATGCTCAATGCAGGTTTCCTGCACAGTGTGACTAGCGACAGTGATGGTTACATGCTCCAAGGGGAACGAAAAGTGAAAAGAAGAATAATTGCCAGTTGCTGCATATTCCTTTAAAGAATCAAAGGTCTTAAAAGATGACTGGAGCAGCGACTGGCCACCCAAAGATCAAAAGTCTTTCTTCCTTGTCTCAAACAGCCCTTTTCCTTCACCTGTGCACCATCCAAACTTGCCTCTCTTTCTACTAATTTTAACTGACCCTATCTCTCTTACTATGCTATATTGTCCAGAAAGCCTTGTTGACCAACAATCTGACACTATTGTTTTATGACTCAATAAAATTGCCCTAATATTTTTGTACTAGCTTTACCATCATACAGTTTTAATGCACTTGTCCTTCTATTTTCCATTTGACATAACTTTGGCAAACACACGATCTATTACAAAATCAATCTAGTGCATACATGCCACATGCTATGGTTTACCCATAATCTGTACAACGTGTTTGCGTTTTCAGAAGTGTACACTCTGTACATAATTTCTGTACAGGTCTTCTAACCCAGTCCCTTTATAACTGTGTCTGAGAGTTCTTTTATAAGGTCCTATTGAACACAGGATTTCCCAGTCTGTTAGTGATAATTAAACACAGAAATAGACTAAATGATGACACCATCACATTATTTTTACAGTGTAAAATAAACTCAGACATTTGTTGTTTGGGTTTTAAAATAAGTGAAGACCTGCTTTAAAAGGCAAAGTCCCCGTGCCTCATTTATAATGCAGCCCACTGTAATTGAAAATATTTTTACTCGAATTAACTCTTTTGATAAGTTTTTTTCAGTCTTTGTACAGGTTTTGTGGGTCTTTGTTCAGGGTTTTGGATTTTTGTACAGGTTTTTCATCTTCGAGGTGTGGCATGTATGCTAGTGGACTTGTCTGATACATTGGCAGTGATAATTTTCTTTCTTCATGTGTTATGTTTTATGCACATAAATTTATACACATTTATGCAGTTTTATATAGTTGCCTAGTTTATTTTTCTTGACAGGTCTGGCTAGAGCAAAGTCAATACCAACCAAAACATATTCAAATGAGGTTGTCACACTCTGGTACCGCCCACCTGATGTTTTACTTGGTTCAACAGAATATTCCACACCCATTGACATGTGGTAGGTTTGAGTTTTTGTTAGCTTGTTTGATTGGTTTTCCTTTTGGCCCTGTATATCACACATATAAAGAGAGAAAACAGAACATAATGTAAACATGCAAACAAAGAACTTTCAGAGAAACACCTTTACCAGCTTATAGAACATACAGGAAACAATAGAAACAGAAAGAAAAGCTCAGGAAACATTAACATAACCACTAGAAACATCATTTCTTATATCAGAAAATGCTCATGGATTGTGCATTAAAAAATTTCCATAAAAGAAAAAATTGAAATGATCACCCATGCCTTTAATGTAGCATGTGTCACACGTTACGAACTACTAGCATTAGCTTCATGATTTTAACCTGAAAAAAAAAAAAATTGTTATATTTTAAAATGGGTAAAACTGGTATGGCCAGGTCACCAATGTGGAACTGATGACAAGAACCAGACAAGTGCCAGTGGAACAAGAGATGAGAAGAAGACGCTGGCGATGGATAGGACACACATTGAGGAAATCTGTTGATAGCATTACAAGGAAGTCCTTGTGCTGGAATTCCAAGGAAAAGAGGCAGAGGTAGACCAGAAACACATGGAGAAGAGAAATGGAGACAGAAGTAAAACTGATGAGGAAAGCATGGAAAGAACTTGAGCTGATGGCACATGACAGGAGGCATGTGTTTGTTTGTTGAAGGCCTATGCTCCTTAGGGACCTAATGGGTATTGAATGATTGAATGAAAACTGGTACACTGACAATACCTGTTGATCTAATGTTTCTACTACTGCTACTTAGTTGTTCAGCTTCTACTGTGGCATGTGGAGGTTTGCCAGTGAAAGCGTCATACTATCCTATCGGCTGTCTTTCTCCTGACCTGGTTCCATTCTAGTCCTTGGCCCTTCAGAGATTGTCTAATGTTGTCCTCCCAGCGGACTTTAGGTCGTCCTGGAGGTCTGGATCCCTGGCTCTTGGATTCCCATATTTGTTGTGGTAGCTGATCTTCTCCCATTCTGCAGACATGGCCAGACCATCGTAGTTGGGACTGTTCTACTTGGGTCTGCAGGGGTTGGGTTTTGAGTCCTTGCCATATCGTCTGGTTGCGGACCATGTCTCTTCTTGTTACTTCAACCACTTCCTCATTGTTGATGGGGTCGTTTGTACATATGTCTCCATGGTTACGTTGTTTCCTACTAGAGTTACCTGCTCTTATGCTAACTTCTCATCCCTGTTATCTGCTTCTTTTTTTTTTTTTTTTTTCGTACGCCCGCTAATACTCGAGGCGAAATCTCAGGTTATTATTTTTATGTCTAACCTGACATTGATTTTACGTGAGTATCCCTTTATTTCTTGTACAGAGACAGGTGTCCCTCGCCATTCAGGCAAATACTCGCCGATTTCGGAGGTACCCATTGCAGCTGGGTCGGCTCAGGAGCCGCCAGTCCCTGGTCGACGACACTCCTTCAAATGTCCTCGCCAGGTCTCGAGTTAATCCAGTCCAAATCCCGGTCGACGAAAAATCCTCAAATGCCGTCGCCCGGGTTTGATCCTGTATCACCCGGTCGCCAGAGCGGTGTTGTAACCACTACGCTAGCGCGGCTCCCATCTGCTTCTAAAAACATGATTGATTAAACGTGTCAAGTTATATCCAGTGTGTTCAGGCTTCGTGATTATGCTTCATTATGTGAGGATGTGTGACAGCCAGCCACATCTCATTACATTTAACAACAGTCACTATGCACAGCGCGGTAAATATCAACATAGTGGCAGCGGTGTTTCTTTCTACAAAATTCGAACTATTCTGCAGAATATTCAGCTTCTTGCTAACTTCTTTTGTGCTGAGGAATCCTCAATTTATGGCCTGAAAAGTCTCCCAGCTGCTGCTCCGGAAAGCCATCTAATCGTTGATGCCTCCCTTCCAGTCTATGACAGCTCAAGGTATTTAAAGTGGTTGACCTGCTCCAGGACCTGTTCTCCCAGCATAATCTGATATCTTCTTCCTTCATGATATCCTCATGGTTTTTATTTTGGAGCTCCTAATGACCTGATTTAGCAATCAGGGCAACATCATTGGCAAATTCCAGCTCTCAAATAAAAACCTGTCTCATCTGCCAGTCTTCTTCTTCTTCTTCTTCTTCTTTGATCCTTAGCCGCCGACCGTCAAAGCAGTCAGTGGCCATCACGCCTAGTGGCGTCTTGTAGGGCAACAACAAATTGATTCCACTTTGCTTGGTCGGTGGCCATCCTTCGTACAGTGCCCCAACTCTGGTTCATTCTTTGCATCTCAGCCTCCACAGTCCTCCGCCAGGTTGTTTTTGGTCGGCCTCTCTTTCGTTTTCCTTCAGGGGTCCAAAGCATAGCTGTTCTTGTGATGGCATCAAGGTCTCTTCTGAGGACATGACCAACCCAGCTCCAGCGTCTGCCAGCTATGATGGTGTGCATGTCCTCTTGCTTGCTACGAGTAAGCAGATCTTGGTTAGTGATGGTATTTGGCCAAAAGATTCAGTTAATTTTTCTTAGGCATGTTGTGTGAAAAGAGGACAATTTCGACATTTCCTTCTCTGTAACTCTCCAGCATTCCACACCATAGAGAAGCACAGAAAGCACACAGCTCTGATATAATCTTAATTTTGTGCTTGTGCTGTATTGGGAGGACTTCCAGATGTTGTTTAGGCTAAAGAAGGCTGTTCTTGCCTTATTCATTCTGATGTTGATGTCTTTGCCTGCCCCGCCATCTGGTGTTACTATGCTTCCTAGGTATGTGAAGGTATCTGTCTGTACCAATTGCTGATTCCTTACTGATATGGGCTCAGGGTTGCTCACATTGAGCATCATGACCTCAGACTTCTTTAAATTGATATTCAAGCCCACCTGCTGGCTAAACTTATTAAGTATATCCTTTTTTTCCTGGATGTGTTGATGTCATCTGCCAGTACCTCACTGAATACTTTCTTGTCCTCCCCTTACATGTTTTGACGACAACATGCATGAGGAGTATGAAGAGATAAGGTGACAGAATATCACCCTGACTTACACCAGTGGTGGTCTTGAACTCTTCTGACTTATGGTTTACCAGCCTCACATAATTTCTGCAACTCTTGTAAAAGCTGTGTATAGCATGAATCAGAGGTGTTGGAATGTTCTTCTTTGCCAAGCAGTTCCAAAGTTTGCTCCAGGGGACCTTGTCAAACGCCTTTTCCAGATCCAAGAAACAAAGATGCATCTCACCTTTATAACTCAAGGGCTTTTTCACTCAGCTGTCTGGACGGCAATATAAGGTCTTGAGTAACTCTGCTCAGAAGCCACACTGGACTTCATGCATTTGTGGCTTAGCTAGGCATCTGAGTCTCTGCTCCAAGATTCTAGAGTAAATTTTACCAGGGACGCTGAGAAGAGATATGCCTGTATGAATTCCACATTGTCAGTTGTCACCCTATTTTAATATAGTTGTTATGATGGTGTTACGGTATATGATATTAACGCCGTCTGCTAAAGGTTATCAGACGTGCAATTGTAAAAGGTTAAGGCATTTAATATATTGCGATAGATGTTTCAATTACTGAACGCTCCATACACGATCGATCATGACGTGTATAGCGTTGTTTAGGACACAGTCGGTAACTAAGAAACGCTACCCTTTGTTACTTGACCGCCAAGCTGAATAGCTGCGTTTTTCTAACCTTCCAATTCAATGGCATGATATAGCCATTTATATATGCATTTTTTGATGGACCAGGGTCAGTCCTAGAACTCTATATGAGAGGGAAATTTATGGAGGTTAGTATTTAACTAGAATTCTCAGAAGGAGAAGAATAATCGTCAAATTCATATGAAATATTCAGACTCGCAGTCTCACTGTCGGCAGGTAGCCATGTCTAGCTGCGCGTGCATATAGCTGTGATGTTCTGATGACAATACTGCATTGTATCCTTAAACGGACATTGACACATAAACCAGCAGTCTACGTTATTGATTAATTTATGCATGACTTATATGGACTTATGCTCTACTCCTATTGAAATGATCATCCTGTGTGTACAACTGTGGATTAAATGTACGGACTCAATGAAATGACTTATCAAATCAATCGTATTCCAAGGTTCAATTATTGTTCGGAATCTTCCACCCCCGCATTCGCTTAATCTTCCATCGAAGGCACGATGCACTATCACTGAACAAAAAAAACTAACACATCAATGAAAAAACAATGGCCAGAAATTTATAATTGTTTTATTCATATCACATGGAACATTGTTCAGAGCAAACCACCACGCAACAGTGGTGCCCGGTGTATGGGGACGAAAAACAACCAAAAACCAAAAATTTTTTTCATGACTTTCGAATGAAATATTTACGATCAAGTTTCGATCACATGATCATTACGAAGCTGACGTGACGCACGTGATCATGAATAGCAACATGACGTCACTGTTGCATTGTCGCAGTGAAGAAGACATATTTTCAACGCCTCTCTAGTTCGTTTCAAATTGATCAAGATGCACAAGATGGACTACCGTTGCCTGCCCATCAGGAGCAGACAGTCAAAGGCACAGGCCTAGCTGTTGACGACCTCTAGCACTGATCTAAGCAACGGAAAAGATAAGTCTAGGTGTTTAACTGTTGCTATTGCAAACAGTGCTACTAAGTCCATGCCCTCTGCCTACATCGGCATGTTTTTACCTATGTTTAATGTACTTTTTGTTGTCTTAATGTGTTGTTAATTCGTGGGAGGTAGGGAGGATGAACCGAAATAAGATTCTGTGGCTCTCACGATGCCTGAATTGATTTCGATCGTTTCTTAGGGCAGTTAAACGATTGCACTTTTGGAAGCCCCATTGAGGTTTGCCATTGGACTGTCTGTCCAAATCTGCTACCGTTTGACGATTTGTGTTAGCTGTACCGTTCTGTAGATAACTGGCGTATTTTATTCGTACTCAGTTAACAATTTTTTTTTAGTTTTGTATCATGTTTGTTAACTATTTCGTCCAGTCTCCTCTTACTATCATTTATTTGATGATTGTTAAATTTTCGTCCGTTATGAGTCCTGTGATGTCATCATTTTTTGCAGTCATTTTTTTTTTTTTGGTGTACTTTGAATATTAAGTTGACCTCGGGTCAGACCTTGACCCTTCATTTGGCTTGTGACATTTCCGCTTGTTTTATTTAGTTCATAAATTCATTTTTAATTGTGAAAATGTCTTGTTTGCGTCTTAACATTGTTTGTACCCTTTAGTTGCATCATTGTTTTGTTTGTCCTCATGATATATATTAATACTACATTAATAATATGATATTATATGCAATAATACCCTTGTAATTTAATTTAATTAATTTTTTCTGATATTTAAGGTTAATATGGGACATTGCATAATTATGCAGTGATAGTCCAAGAAAGTAGCACTACAATTTATAATAGATGCCTAGGGCATAATAATATAATATATATATTGACAAAATAAAATAATCTTATAGCTACCTTTGAGGTAATAGACCCATTGTATATTATTTAATATACTTTTCTGGTACTAAGAGAGTGACTTAGTACATTGAACAATATAATTACTAGGAATCATACCCAACATTATTGGATATTGAGATTAATTGTGTGAAGTAATTACATAATAGTTAACAGATATCATAACTATTTATGATATAGTATTATTTAGATACAATATTGTTACAAAATATTGTCTATTAGTTGAACTTAGACATTAGAGTTCAGTACTATTGTGATTATTTATATTGAATATTTCTAAGTTGAGTAAGTATAATAATTACTCTGAAGCTACTATTGACTATTTTAATCAGTAATTATCAATAATTACTTACAGATAAAAGTCAAAATGCTTACTATAGACCATTTCGTTAAAATTGGTAGGGAATATGGTTATAAATCTCAAGAACTTCGTCAGTTTGCTGAGGCAGAACTGGAAAAATATGAAAGAAAAGAAGCAGAACAAAAGGCTGCATTAAAGAAAGAGGAAGAGGAACGTGAGATGAAGCAAATTGCCAAGGAAAATAGATTAAGAGAAATTGCTCAACAGGAAGAAGAGAATAAATTGAAACGAGAGGAAATTATTTTACAACAAGAAATGGAATTGGCGCGTATTAAATTGGAGACAGCAAAATTACAAGCACAAAGTGCTGATGCAAACCAGAATAATAACGCACAAAATGGATCATCATCCAGCCAAACTAAACATTTCTACAACTTTAAATTACCCACTCTCAACTTGAACGTGGACGACCTTTCATCGTTCCTGTCACGTTTTGAACAGACTTGCAAAACAAACCATTTGCCTGAAGAGTCATGGGTACTCAAGTTAAATGAATTCTTGGTTGGAGAACCATTGACGGCTTCTCAAAATGCTGACCCATCAATAGCAAATAACTACGGTGCTATTAAGTCCTTGCTTTTACGAAGGTTTCACCTGGACGAGGAACACTGTAGGTTGAAATTTAAGGGAATTTTACCTGAATCTCCAAAAGATTTTGCAGGATTCATTGCGAATATACGCAATACATTTAATAGATGGGTTGAACTGGCAGAAGTCAACAAATCATACGACAAATTAGTTGATTTACTACTACGGGATAAGGTATTATCTTCGGTTAGCCAGCCATTTTTTGCATATTTGCAGGAGCGTAAACCAGGTACTATGGACGATTTAGAAAAAATTTCTTTAAACTACTGTTCGGCACATCCGAATGCAACCATTTCTAACTCCTCATTAAGAGAACCTCTACCTGTGGCGTCTAATATGGCCTACAATCATAATAACAAACAAAGACATCACAGTGTAGACAGAAGCAGGTTCCAAAGAAATCACAATGTTCACTTTCAGAAGGGATATAATAATGATTTCAACAATAAAAATGAGTTCAACAGAGGTAGATCACGAGATAGAAATTATTCACCTCAACCAAACTACCACAATGGTCAACATAACACTCATTATAATCGATCACATACTCCCAATAATAATAGTAACTGGAATGGTAATAATCATGGCTCGAGACATCGAGATAATAGTTACTATAGAGGACGACGAGATAATTCTAACAATTATACTCGGAATCGATCTCATTCTCGGGGATCATCTCATTACAACCATAATACAGGGGCAGCAGTTACAAATAATACTACCCCTATAGCTCAGGTCCCACTTGACAATAATACAACACAGTCTTCTGCTGCATGTTTTGCTATTAATTATAATGTGGCAAATAGTTGCCAACAATGCAATCTTATTTTTCAGAAGGCGAAAGAAACAGTGCTTAACTGCGGACATATTACACCAGAGGTAGGTCTTGCAGTCAACGATGGAACAGGCCTACTAATTTTTAACAGGGGATTAGTTAATGGATCCGTTGTCTCAGTGCTGAGGGATTCAGGATCCACAACGATTGGTGTACGACAGTCGCTGGTACATCCTAGCTGTGCAACGGGGGAATATGTCCGTTGCATGACTTTTGGGGGAACTATTGAGTTTTACCCCACAGCTATTATTCATGTTAACACACCTTTTTTCACAGGGAACGTAAAAGTATGTATGCTAAAAAAGCCTATAGCTGATCTGATGGTTGGTCGTATACACGGCAGTAAGGATTGTACTCCAGATGAGATTATAGAATGGGAGAAACATAACCTATGCACTGGAAACGCCGTGACGACTAGAGCGCAGACTCAACTCATGGAGAAAGTTGATGATAATAAAATGGATGCAGACAACCAAGAGGAATTTGTAGTCAATTCACCTATTGACAGGGAAACATTTGCAACCAAACAAAAAGAGGATAAATCTTTAAAAAAATTTTTTAAGCTGGTTGATAAAGTTGACAATCTATCCTCAGGTAATAATAACAAACATTGTTTTGTTATTAAAAATGACATATTGATTAGATGTTTTTAATGACAAATCACAAATGAAACAACAAGTTATGGTCCCATATACTTTTAGACGGTACATTCTTCAACATGCACATGACTCACATTGTGCTGGACATATGGGATATACTCGAACACGATCTCGAGTACTGTCTTCATTCTTTTGGCCAGGAGTGTCAAGAGATATCTCGCAGTATGTACGTTCCTGTACTACATGCCAAGAAGTGAAAGCACGTGGAGCTTTTCACACGGCGCCTATTCAGGCTTGCGATATCTCAGTAAGACCGTTTGACAAGATGGCAATAGATATTATTGGTCCATTGCTACCATCGGCCAGAGGACATAGATTCGTCCTTACGTGCATTGATTTGTGCACACGATGGCCAGAAGCCATCCCATTAAAGACCACCACTACCACAGATGTAGCTGATGCACTACATCTCATCTTTTCTAGAATAGGGTTTCCTAGAAAACTTTTATCAGACCATGGGTCACAGTTTATATCTGACACCATGAAGGAAATCATGAAAACTTGGAACATTGATAGGAATTTAAGTAGTATTTATCATCCGATGAGTAATGGTGCGGTTGAAAGACTTAACCGTACACTTAAACAACTACTACATAAGGTTACTGCTAAGCACCCTCATGACTGGGACAGAGCACTCCCAGCTGTTCTATTTGCTTATCGGGAGGTACCGCATGAACAAACTGGCTTCTCTCCCTTTGAATTAGTTTTTGGTGCTCCCCCAAGAGGTCCTATGGTACTAATAAAAGACTTATTAATTGACGCGGAGATGACTCAGGACACTCAGTCATCTTACGAGTACGTGATTAATCTTCGGAAGAACATTATTGAGTCTTGCCAGTTGGCAACAGCTTCTTCTGAGGCTGCAAAAGCTAAGGCTCGATCTCTACAAAATAGGTCTCGACGATTACGCCAATTATTCCCAGGCGACGAGGCTTATGTGTTACTTCCTCACAATAACAATAAATTATTGATATCTTGGAATGGTCCTTACAAAGTCATTGATAAAATTTCCGACGTTGATTACTGTTAAAACTCTCTTTCTTTGTGTAGTTGTTAACTCATACTGGCTACTAGTTGTTGAATCATGCTTTATTTGCTAAATGATGTGAATGTCCACCAGTGGATAAATGTAGATGTTGGGACTGGTGTAGTAAAGTGTAACGATTGTCAACTCATCAAACCCAGCACAGTTTTGGTCATACAGGTCATCTTGTCCTGGAACGTGATGAGGCTCCGACAAGAATGTGAGTGTAAACAATGAGTGTGTATCTGAATGTCAGTACGCGAATGGTAGAATGATTCGATAGAGTTGACAGGTTGGTAGTACATCACTCATACTCACACTGTTCGAATTCAAGAAGTACTGGAACTACGGTGGTCTTTTTATAACATTTAATGGGACGCACACTTGGACAGTACGTGTATGGTTACAGGAACAAATGTCGACATAGACAGTATAATGTTGATCACAGGAATATCATCTTAAGTCAGCATTCATGCTTGGCAAATATCATAATGGAGCATTCGTAAATAAGCATTCAGCGTTCCATCATGTAAATCATCTGGCTTTACTGACTGGGCACGTCAGACCATAACCAATAGCCTACATAGGAAGGCTCCTAGACCTAACCTCGTCTAGCGAATATTCCTTCACGTAAAGTTCAATATATATATATTTCATAATATAGGAATCCCAGACATGGGTTCTCACATGTAGCAGTGATCTCTTGGTTCATCGAGCGATAGTACAGGCATCCCTTTTTCTCACTCGATAAATACAAAGTATATGAATTTCAACATGGCTGTTCTCTCTCTCTCGTGAGCTTCACTCACTATAGAATATAGACCAAAATTAGTCATTCATTAAATGTCCTCATTTCTTCATAGGTTCTCTCATAGAGGTAATTGAATAATATCATACAATCCAGTGCTGATACATAGGAATGTCTTCTTCCTTTGAATGGATATTCTTTTTAAAAGTACCACTGTGCATCTGCTTATCAACAACGATGGCGAAGCCCAAGTTCATAATAAATTGTGGTTTTACCTTTTTATGCGAAATATAACTTTGCCATTCCTTGGCAAAAGAGAATAAACACTGGGGTAAAGTACATACAACATGTCTAAATGATTATCACTTTTCCCCATCCATATATAGATCACTATTTCGGCAAAAAGCCTGCTACAACAAAACTCGGCATCCTCACAGGATGACAGCCATGGATCACACCCCTTGCTAGCGATACTTCCGCTGCATAGCCTTTGACCTTTTCTAGCGACAACCAAATTAGTTCGACTTAGAAATGCAAAGATATCCATATATATAAGACAGACTCGTCCTACTCATACAAACACTACGTATAAATTCAGGCCATAGATATACTGAAGCAAGAACAATCTATTCCTACCCAGCCACAGAATAAATCGCAGTAGGCCTAGAGTCGTCTGCGGAGTCCGATCGAAGATGACAGAACTATTTTCAAGGGAAGCAACCCAAAAATGACTTCTCCTTAAGCACTTAAAAAGGAAATACTTTGCTTACAAAATATTTGCGAACATAATAAGAATATAAATGTATTATATTGCAAGATAGTAAAAATTGCCCTTTACAGTCTTACCACACCTCCCGGGAAAAAAAAAAAAAATTTTTTTTTTAAATACATCTAGGAGCACCGTAGAATGGGCTCACAACGCAAGAATACTGCGCAGATGAAAATATCAGGAATAACTATAATTCCTAATATGACTGGTGAGAATATATATCTCAAAATCTGAGAGAAATTGTTTCCCTACGAATAAATGTTTCCAGGAAGGTGTGATGTACGTATAATACAATTCTGGTAATTATACAATGCATACCAAAAATTCACACTACAATCTTAAATTTATGATTTATGAAGAAACAATCATCAAAGAACAGCGGTGAATTAACATCAATAAACCGCTAAGTAGCGATACCATCATTCTATTATTAAATTACAAATGTGTATCTTAGTAAAGAAACAAAAAAAAAACTGTTGTAAAGTTATACATATTAAAAAGATCCAATATTTAACAGTTAAGTGGCATCATGTGGGCATCTGGACAGAATGTCCGCCATCACATTTTCTGAACCACGGATAGCTCGTACCGAAAAATGAAAAGGCTGAAGAGCGATTGCGTATCGAGTTGATCTCGAGCTCTTCAAGTTCTTACTTTGGATAGCCGTAAGAGCTTTTTGGTCAGTTTCCACTACGAAATGCGCGCCCAGAAGGAATCTTTGGAGTTTGAGAATTGACCAAACCATTGCCAATAATTCACGGTCTAAAACCGAGTAATTCCTTTCTGCAGCATTAAGTTTTCTGGATATGTACATTACAGGATGCAGAGTTCCAGAGTACTCTTGCATTAGTGCCGCTCCAATCCCAGTGGATGAAGCGTCACTACGAAGAACAAATGTCTTATCTGTTGTAGGTAACACTAAAATAGGTGGTGATGAAAACATAGTTTTGATCTTCTCTAGTGAGGATTGGCATTCATGAGACCAGTGAACCATGTTAGGCGACCCTTTCTTTAATAGTGTAGAGAGAGGTGCCATGATAGAGGACAGATTCGGAATGAAACGTCCATAAAATTGTATGAGACCTAAAAGACTTCGCACTTGCTTTTTAGTCCTAGGGATAGAGATGTTAAGTATCTTAGTGATATTATGGTCTTCTGTCTTCAAGAAACCGTGACCTACACGATGGCCTAAGAAAGCAATTTCGCTAAAGCCAATACAAGCTTTAGATGGTTTTGCTGTCAGGTTATACTCACGCAGAGTTGATAATAATTCAACTAATCCTGAATAGTGATCTTCCCAAGTATCGCTGAAAAGACAGATGTCGTCTAGATAAGCAATGACATCTGACCGATACGATAGGATTCGACGCATCATGCGTACAAATGTAGCTGGTGCGTTCATAAGGCCGAAAGGCATAAATTTCCATTGGAAAAGGCCTCTGGGAGTAGAGAAAGCGGTAAGAGGTTTGGCGCGTTCGGATAATGGAACTTGCCAATATCCTTTAGACAAATCAAGTTTAGTGAAAAAATGCGATTTAGAAAGACGAGTAAGTAACTCTTCTAGTAAAGGCATAGGTTCAGCATCGAACTTCGTAACTTGATTCAATTTGCGATAGTCAACGCAAAGACGTATGTTATTGTCTTTTTTTCGAACAATAACCATCGGCGAAGAATATGCAGAAGTGGATGGTTCGATTATTTGTAAATCTATCATTTCATCCAACTCCTTTTCAACCTGTGTTTGGAAATGTATAGGGATAGGATAAGGCCTAACCCTAATTGGAGTATGTTCAGTTAGAACAATGTCATGCTCAATGACATGAGTTTGTCCAGGGATGTCAGTGAGGACATCCTGAAATGTTTGTAACATAGACGAAACTTGTCGCCGTTCTCCTAGAGACAAATCGGAGAAACAGTAACGTCTTTCCATGATTCACTAGAATGAAGTGGGATCATTGGAAGCGGAAGATTAACATCCGAAAAACTTGTTTCCTCATCCTGTATTACAGTGATGAGTAATGACCATGTTTGACATGAGAATCGTCCGTTGCCTGGAAAATAGGCTGTAGATAGTCAGGACGTTCATGGAACTCCGTAAGCATATTGATGTGGAAGGTTTTATGCTTCCCGTTAATATCGACGATGTAGTCAACATCTGAAATTTTCGATATTATATCGTACGGACCTTTCCAACTAATAAGGAGTCTATTTTTCACGACAAGGTAGCAAAACAAATGCTTTGTCACCAGGACAAAGTTGTCGTAAAGTTCTCTTCTTATTAGCAAATTGTCTTGCCTTCTGCTTAGCAAATTCAGAAGAGGACGTTGCCAATTTGCATGCTTCGATAATCTTTTGTCTCAGCGCGATGACATACTCGTAAGAAGATTTTGTGTCATCGTCAATATTGTCAGCTGTTATAAGATCATGCAGCAAAGACATTGGGCCGCGCGGTCGCGCGCCAAAGACAAGTTCAAAGGGCGAAAACCCTGTATGTTCATTGGGGACCTCTCTGTACGCGAAGAGGGCCGCGGGTAAAACCCTATCCCAATCCTGAGGATGATCCTCAGTTATCTTCCCTAATAAGTTCTTAAGTGTTCTATTTAGTCGCTCGACCCATCCCATTGGACATAGGATGATAGATGCTACTCAAAGATCTCTCTATCTGTAGAGTAGACATTACTTGAGACATGGTATCCGATATCAGTTGGGTGCCATGATCTGATAATATTTCTCCGGGGAATCCCAGCCGAGAAAATATAAGCCAAAGAGCATCTGCAATGTCAGCGGTAGTAATGCTCTTTAGAGGGATAGCCTCTGGCCAACGTGTGCACATGTCTACACACGTTAAGATAAACTGATGTCCTCTAGCAGATTTGATCTTGAATGGACCAATGATGTCTATCGCCATTTTCTGGAATGGACGAATAGGAATATCTGCAGCCTGAATAGGCGCAGCATGACGAGGACCTTTGGATTTGACTTCTTGACATACTTTACAGGATCGACAATAGATCCGTATGTCCTTGTTCACAAAAGGCCAAAAGAAAGCCGCAAGAACTCTTGACTTTGTACGGGAAAAACCCATGTGACCAGCACACTGAGAGTCGTGTGCATGTTGTAAGATCTTAACTCTCAAATTCTTGGGTACAAGAATCTGAGAATGACTTGACTTAGTGGAGTCTTGCACCATACGTACAAGTACGCCATTCTTCATTGTAATCCAAGATTTACAATTTGAATCTTTATTCGGATCACCTTTTGTTACAAGAGTGAAGAATTTCTTAAGAGTCGGATCTTCTTCTTGTTGTTCTATAAACGAGTCACGAGAAATTACCAAGGGATCATCTTGGTTATGCACTTCATTATCTTCAACAGATGAAGTTTCAGGCATATTGAGAGCTTGAGCTCTAGTGACTACTGCATTAGCAGATTGCATATTTTGATTTTCCCAAACGGAAATTTGCTCCGGTGTGCATTCTTTGACTCCGTGAATGCGACCGATGATAAGATCAGCGATCGGATCCGGCAAAAGACATGCGTGTACATCTCCTGTGAAGAAAGGAGTAGCAATCCTAATGATAGCGGTAGAGTATTTCTCTATGGTGCCGCCAAATGTTACGCATTTGACTACTTTGCCTGTAGAATGAGAAGGATCTATGAGTGACTGCCTAACCCCAATAGTTGTGCATCCAGAATCAAAAAGTACTGAGACTGGATTGTCATTTACTAAACCTTTGTGTAAGACAAGAGAACCTCTCCCATCATGCGCGATTGACGCAGGAAGAGCGGGAAGAGGATGGCCACAGCTTAAAGTAGACACTGTGGTTGGCTCAAATAATGTTTTGCATTGGGGGCACTGAGATGCTCTCCCAAAATCAAAAGCGGCACATGCCATATTATTAGAGTCATCATTATCTTTATTTTGTTTATAGGCTTCGTGGGACTCTTGCTGTGCAGAGTTCGCCTGGTAATGAGCTTTATGTTTTTTGAATTGTGCTCTACCTCTGTTATTATTGCCTCTGTACTTATCATTGTTTCCACTATTATAACCTCTACTCGGGTTTGAATCATAGCTCCTTTGGTTCCTATCATCATATTCATTATAATGAGTATCTCGGTAATTATGATCCTGTTGTCTCCATGAAGGAAAACTTGGATAGTTTCTAGAATGACTTCCTTTGCGAAAGTTCCTGTAATTATGACCACCCCTGAATCGAGGGCTGTCAGCTCTTCTCCAGGTATTCGAAGAAGAACCCTGAAATGATTGGTTACCTTGGTTCTGATAACTGTAATAGTTACCTTTTTTTTATTAAACCTATTTTGAGGTCCTTGGAATTTGTGAGAGTGATTAGGGTTGTATGGTGTTGCAGAAGCAACTGGCATACCTTCTTTAACCTTATTGTTGCTAATAGCTACGTCCGGATGTGCAGTGACGTATTGGGTACAATACTGTTCCATTTCTTTTAGAGACTTAGGTTTACGCTCATGTAAGAATTCGAGGAAAGGTTTATTTATACTTGACATAATCTTGTCTCTGAGTATCAAGTCCATAAGGGCTTCATAAGTCTTTTCTGTTTTGGATAGCTCAATCCAACGATCAAATGTAAGTCGTGTCCTTGCAATGAATTCTGAGAATTCTACACCTGCCTCAGGCACCATTGTCTTAAACAACTTCCGATAACCCTCTTCAGACAACTGATACTTCTTTAATAAGGCTGCCCTAATAACATCATAGTTATCTTTGTCAGCCTCTTCAACCAAACTTAAACTAGTCAGAGAATCACCTTTCAGATTTTCTGATAACTGGTTAGCATATTGTGATTTGTCCACATTATGTGCTCGACACGAGCGTTCAAATCTGTTTAGCCAGAATGTTATGTCATCACTGGAAAGGTTGAACGCTGGTACCTTGACCTTGTAAGTAAAGGGTTTACCATTACCACTAGATGCTTGATTAACATTACTTATGTTTGTTAACTTTAACTTTTCTAACTCAAATGCTAAAAGTTCTTTTTGGTGTTCATGTTCTCTTATTGCTTTTTTTTCTTGAGCTTCAGCTTGTAATTTTCTCTCTTCTGCAGCAGCCTGTAATTTTTTCTCTTCAGCAGCAGCTTCATCTTTTCTTTTCTCTTTTTCCATTTCCATCTGGAATCTTTTTTCATCAGTCTGTATCTGCAATTTCTTTTGTTCATCCTCTCTTTGTAATTTTCTTTCCTCAGCTTCTAATTTCTTTTCTTCAATCAATGCTTTTCTTTCTTCAGCAGCCAATGCTTTGTCATATTGAGCAACTGCCCATTCTTCTAACTGCTGACCAGTCTTATCAAGAGCCCTGCCTTGTGTGATAAAATAATCCAAGGTAGACATCTTGTCTAATAAGATCAATTTGCAAAAGTAAATAAATTTACTTTCTTAGTCTTAATCAAAGACTTTGTATGATAACTTTGTAACCTGTGGAAAATAGTACTTAACTATCCCAATCACTGTGGGAAACAAGCCTTACAAAGGTCTTGTATAAATCCTTATATAATAACAGCTATAAGTTGCTGGTTCACTCTATAATATAAGTGCAGTGCACCAGAAATAGTGTTTTATATCATCAACTGTGTACCTTTAGTAATAGCAATTAACTATCAGTTGATTCTTGTACATCAATTTATATGATCAACTATATTTTAAATAGTGTATGTCGATCAGGCACAAAACAAAACAGTTATACAGAAGAACATGAAAACATTTGCGGAAATGAAATAAATCAAATGGGAAAAACAATAAAAGATAAACCGCAGAGGATAACAAATACAAATAACGCCACAGTATATAAATATAAATTGAGAATAGAACTGAAAGATAGAATAGGGTAGACCAACAAATTACAAACAAATCAAAACAAACTAAAGAACAGAGGAATATTACAAAACAACAATGAGTACAGACTTCACAGCTAACACTAATAGCAACAGCTGTCGCAGCAAATTTTCAATGAAGAAAATTGCACCTATAGAAACGCACACATCAGACCCTCTATTACGTGGGATACTCTGCTGTGTGACACCGCCCAACCGAAACAACAACCCGCTGGATACAAACAAATATCACATATAAATAGTTAAACATAAATACATAAATGCATAAATAGTATGGCAATATGATGTAAATAGAGTGTTGCAGAAAGAATGTGTTGGAATGAAGGCTCAGTTACACTGCCTAATAGTACAGTACTGTGGTACTTTATTAAACAAATACTTCTGGTCTAATTATTTTAAATTCAACACAGAAATAGAAGCTCCATCGTTGATTTGAATGATAACAATCAATGTAGGACTTCTCAGTTCAATAACATTTTCTTTCGCAAACACTGTCAAATATTCTCCAGTCCTGATGTGTAATGTTCTATGTTTCAACCAAGCTCGCTGTGTAACACTGTCAGTTGTATGGCAAATGTCCAATGAACCAAATGTCAACAAACCCTGACCTAGTTACTGCATACTCTCGACAGGACAGGTCACGCTGACATCACTGTAGAGTTGTACTGTTGATGTATTTGTGTGTCGTAACAGACCCCAAGGAACATCTGGTCTCAGTAGTTTACTTCTCAATATGGTCACTGTGCAGGTTGACCCAGGAAGCTGGCCACCAGTTGTTAAAACTCTCTTTCTTTGTGTAGTTGTTAACTCATACTGGCTACTAGTTGTTGAATCATGCTTTATTTGCTAAATGATGTGAATGTCCACCAGTGGATAAATGTAGATGTTGGGACTGGTGTAGTAAAGTGTAACGATTGTCAACTCATCAAACCCAGCACAGTTTTGGTCATACAGGTCATCTTGTCCTGGAACGTGATGAGGCTCCGACAAGAATGTGAGTGTAAACAATGAGTGTGTATCTGAATGTCAGTACGCGAATGGTAGAATGATTCGATAGAGTTGACAGGTTGGTAGTACATCACTCATACTCACACTGTTCGAATTCAAGAAGTACTGGAACTACGGTGGTCTTTTTATAACATTTAATGGGACGCACACTTGGACAGTACGTGTATGGTTACAGGAACAAATGTCGACATAGACAGTATAATGTTGATCACAGGAATATCATCTTAAGTTAGCATTCATGTTTGGCAAATATCATAATGGAGCATTCGTAAATAAGCATTCAGCGTTCCATCATGTAAATCATCTGGCTTTACTGACTGGGCACGTCAGACCATAACCAATAGCCTACATAGGAAGGCTCCTAGACCTAACCTCGTCTAGCGAATATTCCTTCACGTAAAGTTCAATATAGATATATTTCATAATATAGGAATCCCAGACATGGGTTCTCACATGTAGCAGTGATCTCTTGGTTCATCGAGCGATAGTACAGGCATCCCTTTTTCTCACTCGATAAATACAAAGTATATGAATTTCAACATGGCTGTTCTCTCTCTCGTGAGCTTCACTCACTATAGAATATAGACCAAAATTAGTCATTCATTAAATGTCCTCATTTCTTCATAGGTTCTCTCATAGAGGTAATTGAATAATATCATACAATCCAGTGCTGATACATAGGAATGTCTTCTTCCTTTGAATGGATATTCGTTTTAAAAGTACCACTGTGCATCTGCTTATCAACAACGATGGCGAAGCCCAAGTTCATAATAAATTGTGGTTTTACCTTTTTATGCGAAATATAACTTTGCCATTCCTTGGCAAAAGAGAATAAACACTGGGGTAAAGTACATACAACATGTCTAAATGATTATCACTTTTCCCCATTCATATATAGATCACTATTTCGGCAAAAAGTCTGCTACAACAAAACTCGGCATCCTCACAGGATGACAGCCATGGATCACACCCCTTGCTAGCGATACTTCCGCTGCATAGCCTTTGACCTTTTCTAGCGACAACCAAATTAGTTCGACTTAGAAATGCAAAGATATCCATATATAAGACAGACTCGTCCTACTCATACAAACACTACGTATAAATTCAGGCCATAGATATACTGAAGCAAGAACAATCTATTCCTACCCAGCCACAGAATAAATCGCAGTAGGCCTAGAGTCGTCTGCGGAGTCCGATCGAAGATGACAGAACTATTTTCAAGGGAAGCAACCCAAAAATGACTTCTCCTTAAGCACTTAAAAAGGAAATACTTTGCTTACAAAATATTTGCGAACATAATAAGAATATAAATGTATTATATTGCAAGATAGTAAAAATTGCCCTTTACAATTACGTCTTAGATATTAAGGGACACAAAAAGATATTTCATATTAACATGCTCAAGCAATTTCATACACGTCCTGAACACTTACAGTCAATTTTTCATGAACTAGATGACAACACAGTATCTACTTGTTATTATGCTAACTTATCTGTCATCCAGGAAGAAGAATCTTCTTTTCCTGAGGTACAGTTACCGTTACCGGTACCAGTAGTTCAACCTACTGAATCTTGGCGGGATGTAACCATCTCTTCAACGGTTACACCGCAACAGCGTCTACAGATTGCTAATCTATTACAATCTTATCCAGATCTATTGACCGACGTCCCGGGTCGCACATCGGCTATCAGTCATGACATTACTCTCAATGATGATACACCTATTCGTGTACATCCCTATTCTGTTCCTTTACATTTCCTTGCTAAAACTACTAAGGAACTTGAACAGATGTTGTCTCTGGGAATCATTGAGACTAGTAATTCGCCATTCTCTTCTCCGGAAGAAGGACAATAACATCAGACTATGTGTTGATTATAGAAAATTAAATGCTAAGACTATAGTTGACAGCGAACCACATCCACTTATCGACGACTTACTGCCACGGCTATCCAACGCAACTATATTTAGTAAGATAGACTTAACTAAAGGTTATTGGCAGATACCACTGACCGAAAAGGCTAAGTACTACACCGCATTTTCCACTCCACAAGGTCTATACCAGTGGAATGTGATGCCTTTTGGGCTTGTTAATGCGCCAGCTACCTTCATTCGCCTGATGCGACAAATTTTATCAGGTAGACCAGACGTTATTACATATATTGACGACATATGCTTGTTTAGTTCGTCGTTTGAGGAACATGTTTCGGGACTTAGATATGTTTTCGACACTCTAAGGAATTATCATCTAACTGCTAAACCTACAAAGGTGCAAATTGCGTGTAATGAGATAACCTTTTTGGGACATATCATTGGATCGGGATATATCCGAACGTTACCTAGTACAGTCTCCAAAATTCTAAACATAGCAGTTCCTCAGACGAAGAAACAGGTCAGGAGTTTGTTAGGACTTGTTCAATATTACAGTAGATTCATACCAAACTTGTCATCCATCACGGCTGTATTGTCTTCATTGTAAAAAAAAGACATGCCGGTGAAGGTGACATGGACTGGTACATGCAATGAAACTTTCAACAAAATTATAAATTTGTTCTCGCATGAACCAATTTTAAGACTTCCCGATGCTTCCAAAAGATTTTTTCTTACGAACAGATGCTAGTAACTACGGCATTGGTGCATGCCTGCTCCAGAACCATGATGGCATTCTACATCCTACCTTATACATTTCAAGAAAGCTAAAGCCTGCAGAAACAAAGTATTCAACAGTCGACAAGGAACTTTTATCTGTGATATGGGCAATAACTAAACTCGAAAAGTTCCTGCTTGGTGCTCCCTTCACCATACAGACGGACCAACGTGCTGTAGCATCCTTGCGTCGATCTAATCATAAAAGCCAGAAACTCGCCAGATATTCAATCATCCTACAGCCATTTGAATTCTCCATTGAACATATTCCTGGCACTGAAAACATTGTGGCTGATGCGTTGTCACGTAATCCTATTGACGACGAATAATCAACATTAACATTCCTAAAACATATCAACTATAAAGGAACTAACCTTGCCTTCAATTTAAACTTTATAAACACTATATGCATCACAGAATGGAACTAAAGACAATCAAGGTATACAGATTGACATTCAAACTTCGTCTAACGTCCATACACGATATATGAATATTCGTTGAACAATCATGGAACAATATCTGACGACAAGTCGAACTTATTGTCCTATGTGCACTTAATTCTTGGATGCTGTGATAAATGACATTTCTTTCCAACGTAAACATTTGAACATTTTTGCCTAAAAGAATTCATCAGGATCAAGACTACGGATGGATCATCATATCCTATACTAATTAATTAGTTAACTTAACTTCTTAATTGAATTATTATCAATAAAATGAAATGTGAGTAAAAAATTAAATGAAGAGAACAAAAAAAAAAAAAAGAACGAAATATAAAAAGAAGAAATTATGAAAAGAGAAAATAAATCTCACACAAGTATTAGATTAATATTTTTTTTTAATGTACCTATACATTATTTAGTTAGTTAAATTAGATAGTTATTATTCACTAACACTTAACACACACAATTAAGTTAAACTTATATTCGAATTTCTTTCTATTTCTTCTCACTTATTTTGTTTTTTTTCTTCTCTCATAACATCGCATTACATTAGAATCTTAATAATTTATCTCTTAGTTTAATTCATTAATTTAATTTTAATTAGTCAAATTAATTCCTATATGACATACTAATACGACAGACCTTACTTTCATTTAATTCTATCATTCACTATTAACATTGGACATTTTATTTAGTTGATATAATAATATGTATAATTGATATATCATGTGATTAATGTTAGATGACTATGACAAATAGTTGGTTGACATGACCGCGACACGGTTCTACTCAGAACATCGTCGGCCATATGTCACAATTGTGTTAAATTTTTTTTGAAAAATTGTTAAGTCGGATAGATCTTGAAAAAAAATCTATCGATTTTTTTTTTCCCGGGTGTACAGGGAATTGTTACGGTATATGATATTAACGCCGTCTGCTAAAGGTTATCAGACGTGCAATTGTAAAAGGTTAAGGCATTTAATATATTGCGATAGATGTTTCAATTACTGAACGCTCCATACACGATCGATCATGACGTGTATAGCGTTGTTTAGGACACAGTCGGTAACTAAGAAACGCTACCCTTTGTTACTTGACCGCCAAGCTGAATAGCTGCGTTTTTCTAACCTTCCAATTCAATGGCATGATATAGCCATTTATATATGCATTTTTTGATGGACCAGGGTCAGTCCTAGAACTCTATATGAGAGGGAAATTTATGGAGGTTAGTATTTAACTAGAATTCTCAGAAGGAGAAGAATAATCGTCAAATTCATATGAAATATTCAGACTCGCAGTCTCACTGTCGGCAGGTAGCCATGTCTAGCTGCGCGTGCATATAGCTGTGATGTTCTGACGACAATACTGCATTGTATCCTTAAACGGACATTGACACATAAACCAGCAGTCTACGTTATTGATTAATTTATGCATGACTTATATGGACTTATGCTCTACTCCTATTGAAATGATCATCCTGTGTGTACAACTGTGGATTAAATGTACGGACTCAATGAAATGACTTATCAAATCAATCGTATTCCAAGGTTCAATTATTGTTCGGAATCTTCCACCCCCGCATTCGCTTAATCTTCCATCGAAGGCACGATGCACTATCACTGAACAAAAAAAACTAACACATCAATGAAAAAACAATGGCCAGAAATTTATAATTGTTTTATTCATATCACATGGAACATTGTTCAGAGCAAACCACCACGCAACAGATGGCAATTTCCCAATCCATTGGAATGGTCTTGTAGCACCAGGCTGCTTGTAGGACACTCATGAGTAATAGGTTGCTTGCTTCTCCCATGTACTTAACCACTTAACCAAATCTGGTGCTATACCATCATGTCCTGCTACTTCACCCATCTTGATTTTCTCCAGTGCTGCCTTCAGTTTTTCCATCTTGATGCCATCTTCCCCACCATTGGTTTCCTCTTCTGTGTTAGTGCTTATCATTTAGACCAATTTCTGGTTTTCTTGAGCATTTTTTCTACATTTTCTCCAAATTCTTCCCATGATTTATGTTTTGCTGCTAGCACCTTGTTCTTTGCTCCTGTTCTATCACTTCTTCTTCTTTGATCCTTAGCCGCTGACCATCAAAGCAGTCAGTGGCCATCACGCCTAGTGGCGTCTTGTAGGGCAACAACAAATTGATTCCACTTTGCTCAGTCGGTGGCCATCCTTCGTACAGTGCCCCAACTCTGGTTCATTCTTTGCATTTCAGCCTCCACAGTCCTCCGCCAGGTTGTTTTTGGTCGGCCTCTCTTTCGTTTTCCTTCAGGGGTCCAAAGAATAGCTGTTCTTGTGATGGCACATGGCCAGCCCAGCTCCAGCGTCTGCCAGCTATGATGGTGTGCATGTCCTCTTGCTTGCTCCGAGTAAGCAGATCTTGGTTTCTATCACATATTCTCTATATTTCTCTGTTTCTTCCTGCTGTGTTTTTAGTTTCTAAGTATTGTTTCCATGCTTTTTTCTTCTCTCTTATTTTCTCTTTAAAGTCATCTGTCTACCAAGGTGTCCTTATTCCTTTCTTCCCAAGTCGAACTTCACCACATGCTTCTGCTGTGGCTGCTTTTGTGATGTCCTAGAATTTAAGCCAGATGGTTTCCATGTCATTAGGTCGTTTTTATATGTTTCTCACATCTGCAGCAATAAGCCCCTTATACCTGGTCTTAACTGCAGGCTTTCTTAGCTTGTAGATCTTAATGCTCGTCTCTCCTGTTCATTTACTTAGTTTCTTGCATGATGGTGGGCAATGCCTAGGCCAAGCAACTCTTTCACTTCTTTTAATTGTCAGCAGGTAGTGATCACTTTCAATCTCTGGCCTTCTCCAGACTCTAACATCTTGCCTATACTTGAATGAGCTCTTCCAAACAATGGCATAGTCGCTCACTGATTTCTCATTCTTTGCTGGTTCATATCTGATGTATGCACTTATGGGGGAACTTTGTGTTCATAATGACAAGGTTTTGCTCAATGCAGAATCTAAGGAGTCACTTTCCATTGTCATTTAATGTAGCTTCTTTATACCTTGTGATAACTCTACCCCATCTAGCATGGTCACTTCCAACTCTGGCATTGGATTTAATATTTCTTGAATTTGTATTCAGTGTTGCAATTCTTATTATATGCCCAGAATCTTTACCAGATCCACTGTAGTGAAGATTGAAAATATATAATTCTAAACAGAATAGTTCTTTATCGTAACCTTTCAGAAAATGAGGTGGACTGCATTAAGATGGTGGTAAATATTAGTGTAAACAAAAAAAGGTAACGTGTCTTACTAGGACAATAGACGAAGAAAAATGCCTGTGTCATTACCACAAGACCTTCATCAGGGATAGATGAATGAACACAGAAGAGAAAGAAAGCGAGAACTAAGTGAAAAACATGAAAAATTAATATACTGTTTTACTATACTGTGACATTTTCTCGGTCTGTCTACTGCTGTAGAACAGATGTTGAGAGTAGACAGACCTAGGGAATTGTACAATATAGTAAAACAGTATATACATTTAACAAAAATTAATATATAAGGATCAGTGATGGTCTGATGGAAAAGTATGACTGGACGGGGTTTTGAAATGCTTGTTGATGAATTGGGTGTCATACCTGACACCCCAGACTTTTCCACCATTCTCCCTCTTGTTAACAACATGGCAGTTTTGTTTGTTTGTTTTGTTTTGCTTTGTTATTTTTTGGAAAGGGGAAGGCACACACACATACATTCACACAGTTTTACATTTTTGATTTACTCTATTTGAACTGAGTGGAGTGGGGAAATTATATCATATTTTAATACCAGAAATCAAAATTATTATCTTGAATTAACTGCTCTGTATATCCTAATTATAGCCCATCAAGGGTTGGACGGATTATTTTTTCTCTTAAAAAAACCAACCAAACAAATAAATAAAAAAAATTAAATGAAACAAAACTCAAAAAAAAAAATTGTTCCTTGTTAATTCTTCCATCATTGCTTCTAAAAAAAAATATTGTGCAATTATTATAATCTTCCTACCAAGTCTAAAAAATATAGTTTTTAATATCCATTATTATAATCTTCCTACCAAGTCTAAAAAATATAGTTTTTAATATCCATTATTAAGCTTGAACCATCTTTGTTTCATTAATTTTTAAGGAAAAATCTTATCCAACTAATCTTTCTGTCCATCTTTAAAATATTCTTGCCGAGTCACAAATATCTTTCTATTCAACCTTAAAATCTACCTCTAAACCTGTCCAGTTCTAGAAATATTCCTGGCCACATTTTACAAATATGTGTATAAAACTTTTGTGTATAGTGTATTCCTATTCAAACATAATATTTTATCATTTCCCCAGGGGTGTTGGCTGTATATTTTATGAGATGGCCTGTGGGAGACCGTTGTTTCCAGGGTCTACAGTGGATGATGAGCTTCACCTTATCTTTAAGATGCTTGGTCTGCCCAGTGAGGACACAATGCCTGGCGTCACCAAAAACCAGGAGTTTTTGACCTACCAGTTTCCTCATTTCCAGGCAGACAGTCTTATCAGTATAGCACCAAGGTAATTTATAAGCTTGTTTTGGCCTTTGTTCTAAAGGAAAGAGGGTGGGGCCATGGGGAAAAGAGTGCACCAGTGCGCCCAGCACTTGATCTACATTAACATGTTTGTACTGTTTACAGTTAAAAATTAATTGTTCTTGCATTGTTTTATTATTATCTAAACTATCTTTATTACTCTGTTACAGACTGGATTCTGAAGGTTTGGATTTATTAGCTAAGTATTTAAAGGTGAGTTCTTTGGGTTTTTTTATTCTTTCTCCTCTTTTGTTTTAATTAGTATCATAAGTGTAATCTTTTCTTCTCTGAATGCCACTTAATTGGAATTTCTAGACAATAACCGACATAACATGCCAACTAGTACAGGTTACCTGTATTCTGTACAGGTTTTTTTTCGTTTTCAGATTTGTGTTGCCGTACACACTTTTTGTACTGGTGTTTTGCCTAATTATTAACCCGTTACAATTTGATTCGCCTAAAATGCTAACATATAAAAATCTACCGTCCTGTCCAAAATGCATGACATCGATCGCAAAACACCGTTGTCTGTCCTTGCCACATAGCAACAAGACAAGATATTTAGCAAGACCTGAGTTATAAATAGATTTCTGGAACATGTAAAGCTTTTGTTTTCTGAATTTTTTCTGAATCAAGCAATATTTTGATTTTTAATAATTTTTATTTAAAGTAATGGCTTTCTCGGTAATGGAATCTTTGGTTTGGGAGCTGAGAAGTGACTTAGTATTTGATCAGTACGATGACGATGCAGCTGAATCAGATGTGGATATTGAATACAGACCTGACTTAGACTCTGACAGTGATACAGATGAAAGTGAATCAGTGAAAGAAGTAGGCCTAATGATATTGATGACAGATCCAGTGGAGTAGATAGTCAACACAGCATACTCCAGTTAAAAGTTGTGACTTTGTAGGAAACACTGGACCTAAACACATTCTAGATTTCTACCTCTTTTGATTACTTATGATGAACCCAGATTCACACTCGTAAAAAAACTGGAAAAGTATAGTGATTTGGTCACAGACTTAAGACATGCCAGGTTCACAGCAAAAGTCATAGCTGTGGAGGTAGGTGCAATAAATCTAGTAGTTGCCTCGGGATATCATCTACTGAAACTTTTGGGTGTAAAAGGACAGCCAAGAACAAGGGCACTGAAAAGGCTGGCTGAAACTGCGGAAAGGGCCATGAGTTGGCTGTGAAGCAACCACAACAGGCTGTGGAATTCAGGACAATAATTTATATACAACATAATTGTTACTTTCACAATCGCCTCCAGCTGGAAGCATGAATAAAACCAGGAATGAAGTTGAAAGTTACAACCATGGTGGAGTGGGTTAAATTCTCATCACAGGCTGAAAAGCCTGCTGTTGGAGGCTGACACATGGGAGCCATGACTCTAGTGGACCCCCATCCATGATTGTAAAGGAGATTAAAGGGCTTAAACACTTGACTGACAGGGGACTATTTCTGATGTTCGGATTGCCTCCTGTTGTAACACTGTGTTCTGAATTTCCTGTCCTATGATATGTAAATAATTTTACCAAATGTGTTCAATACAAACAAGAAAAAAGCAGTAAACAAGAACTTATATGAAAGCATGAGCAAAAAAAGAAATTCTCTTCTTTTCTCAAAGAACGAAGCAGTCATAAGTTTTCTTCGGTCTTTGTATGGTTTTCTAAATTTTTTGTACAGTTTTTTTTCATCTCCAGGGATTAGCATGTATGAACATGCAATGTTTTTCTTTGGAAATAACTTTTTTTCCAGGCATTATAATTATTTTACTTCCGTAACATTTTAATGAGTTAACAAAACATTATATATTTTTTTCCACAAACTTCATTTCATCATATTTTCCTTAGACATTATCTTGCCTTATTCCCCTTTGACATAATCCTTCTTTGTAGTCTCCAAATGTCATATTACCTGATTTCAATTGCAAAATATCATATTTCATCATTATCATTTCCCCTTTCACTCCTTCTGTAGCATGGAGTTAGTCCCATTGCAGAAAGCTTGCATCTAAGCTTTCATGTTTTCATATTGTAGTGGTTTCTGTAGAATTATATTTTATAGGATGATGTTATAACCTCATACACAACCTCGCGTTTGTCAGCTCTAATGATTTGCCGGAGGGAGCAGAATTTCTGTTCTTTCTGTGTCTTTTCAGAGACCCCCAGGACAAAATGTCACATGTATGGCTACAAATATTAATCCATTCTCCTACTTGTATTTGTTGATTATACTGTGGGATTTCATAAATCGAGGATTCTTCAGCAAAAGAGAGGTTGGCAAAAGACAAAGATGGCTGTATACAGTTCCACCTATGTCCCATTCTTGACGTATGGATGTGAGTCATGGGCATTGACTACAACCCACAAAAGCCAGATCCAAACCTTGGAAATGTGGTATCTGAGGAAGATGGTTGAAGTAATAATAAAAGACATGATCCGCAACCAGACGATACGTCAAGGCTTAAAAACCCAGCCTCTGCAGACCCAAGTAGAACAGTCCCAACTACGATGGTTTGGCCATGTCTGCAGAATGGGAGAAAATCGGCTACCACGACAGGTATGGGAAACTAAGAGCCAGGGATCCAGACCTCCAGGATGACCCATAGTCCACTAGAAGGACAACATTAGACAATCTCTGAAGGACCGAGGACTAGAGTGGAACCAGGCCAGGAGGAAGACAGCCAATAGGAAGTCACTTTCTCTTCCAAACCTCTGCACCTCATGGTAGAAGAGAAACGACTAAGTAAGTAAGTAAGATTTCTAATGCTGTTATAAGGAGTGCAGAAAGTATTCATATAATGAAAACTAACAGAACCCAGACTGATTCCATCAATATTCAGGACTGCCAAAGAGAAAATAAAGATTAACATCATCTAATGCCATGCATTACTTTTATCTTGGCAGCAATATAGACAGAGTTGGAGAGACAGACAAGGATTTGAAAATAAGAACACACAGGGAAGCTTTCATTACATTAGGAAATATATGGAGATCCAGAGAAATCAGGTCCAACACAAAAATCAGAATCTTCAATTCAGATGTCAAGCTATTGCTATTGTATGGCTCTGAAACATGGAAAACAACCAAACAATACCCAAGAGGATGCAGATTTTCATAAAGAGTGCTTGCACAGATTATGAGGATTAAAATGGTATGATAAGATGACTAATGTGGAACTAATGACACAAACCAGACAAGTGCCAATGGAACAAGAGATAAGATGAAGACATGGGTGATGGAAAGGACTTACATCAAGGAAACCTGTTAATAGCATTACACGACAGTCTTCTGGAATCCTCAGGGTAAGAGAGATAAAGGGAGGCCAATGAGTGCATGGAGAAGAGAATTGGAGACAGACATGAAACAAATGAGGAAGATATGGAAAAGACCTTGAGCTGATGGCATGGGATAGGAATGTTTGGCATACGTTTGTTGAAAGCCTCTCCTCATTGAGGAGCTAAAAGGTGATGTCACATAATATCTTTCGTTGGGCACATGGGCTTTGATGGAATAAACATATATTTTGGTGCGCACATCAGCTTTAAAAGAAAATGGTGCAAAGGAGTGCAATGGAGTGGAGTGAACAGGAAGCCTGACAGAGAAAGATGTCAGTTTGCCGGCTTTAGAAGCCGTATTGCATTTGATCGTGCTCTCTTTATGGTCGCTGGGTTTTGTACCGCCTTGTTTTATATTCCAATGGTAGTAGGACTTGTTGATCCAGCCATATGGTTATTGCTGACAATTTATTGCTGTTGTTATTGAATTCGTACGTGTAGCATTGTTATTATTAAAAAGGGAGATTGTCAGCACACCTTCATGTACGCTTTGTGAATGACGTTTACAAGTATGTTGATTGTGTGACCTCTCGCAGTTTGATACGAGCTTAGAGGGTAATGTCATGAAGGTGTTGTTATTATACTGTGAAAGGTGATAATGATGATAATTGTAGACAGTCTGCATACGCCAGGCCACCTGTAATCCTGTTCTTGTTCTCTCATCCTCAGTACAACCCCATGACTCGCATATCAGCTTCTGATGCCATGAAACATTCATTTTTTGACTGTCTAGGACCAGCAGTGCACAGACTTCCTGATAGTATGTATCTTTGTCTTGCTGTATAGTTCTTAACCAGTTTGTCTTAGTGTAAGACTGTATTTGTTCCTGGCTAGATTTCTTAACTATTTCTGTCTCAGCTTACGATTATATTTATTGATGTATAGTATTTTAAACTATTTCTGTCTCAGCTTACGATTGTATTTATTGATGTATAGTATTTTTAACCATTTTGTCTTAGTGTAAGATTGAATTTGTTCTTAACCAGTTTGTCTTAGTTTAAGGTTGTAATTATTCATGGATAATATTCTTAAACAGTGAGTCCTAGTGTACTTTTGTATTAGTTAATAGTATTCTTAGCCTATTTGTCATTGTGTAGGATTATATTTGTTCATGGAAAGTATTTTTTACTATTTGTTGTCACGGGTTGCCTCCCCTTTGCTCTGCAGTAGTGGTCCAACAGTGGCCAAAACCTAGAGTATCTAATGTGGGTCTTCTAAGGTGTCTACCTTCGCACAAGATGACTCTTGGCAGAGTTGTAGATAGAAGGATAATGATGCTTCTACCTCGAGGGAGTGTTCACAAGAAATTTAAGAAATCGAGAGTTGCTGAATGGCTCTGAGCACATTAACTCTGTATCTTTCCCGCCACCTTTTTTGAAGATGGATATAAATGATTTATCTTATAATTAGCTCGTTCAAGCCCCCAGCTGATTTAATTCAGCAAAATCTTAATTTAATAGCACTGTTTTAAGTGTATTTAAGATAATTGAGACATACGGGTGCAGTACATTCAAAATGATTAAATCAATGTTAAATTTGTATATGCACAAATAACAAATTTAATAATCAATTATGTTTAACAGTTTAAAATGAATAATTCTTTTAAAAAAGTATTCACCACAGGGTGATGTTATGGTTTTCGAAAAATGGACAGTTCACATGGCAGCTTTTAAGTTTTACTTAGCTGCCAATAGTTTGATGGTTTCTGCTCCCACTGATGTTTTGTTCTTTGCAGATAGATGACTGGTTCAATCGTCACTGGTAAAATCTGAAAGTTGTGACACATTCCAAGAAGTTTCAGGGAGTAATCACAAAGCTGGTCCAGTGTCTCTAAGACCCGTCTGATGATGGTGTCTAGCGTCGACTTCAAGCCACTTATACTTATACTCTCACTTGTTCCAGAGATAGTACCCTCAATTGGTACCACCGACTAGTGTCACAAAAGAAGAGAACAAATACCCTCTTGAGAATTGAGTTTTACCGACACACACTCATGTGCCCCCTCTTTTCATTCCACTATCCCATCTACCTCAGAACTTTACCCTTTCTGAGAATTAATCTTAATCCCAGTGAGCAGAAAACTTTTATTACATGTAGATTGAATAAGTTTACATTTACCTCTATATTGGTTGAAAAGGTTAACACCATAATAAGTATGTACATTATTTCAATCATCATTCACTCCCTGCTCCATATGGAACTTGGAACTACCTCTGCTTTTGGTTCTCTATAAGAAACTTGCATAAAGCAGTCACCAGCCCTTGCAGTGGTGGTTCATTAAATCTTACTTACTTACTTAGTCGTTCCTCTTCTACCATGAGGTGTAGAGGTTTGGAAGAGAGAGCGCCAGACTATCCTATCGGCTGTCTTCTTCCTGGCCTGGTTCCATTCTAGTCCTCGGTCCTTCAAAGATTGTCTAATGTTGTCCTCCCAGTGGACTCTGGGTCGTCCTGGAGGTCTGGATCCCTGGCTCTTTGTTTCCCATGCTTGTCGTGGTAGCCGATCTTCTCCCATTCTGCAGACATGGCCAAACCATCTTAGTTGGGACTGTTCTATTTGGGTCTGCAGCGGGTAGGATTTTAGGCCTTGACGTATCGTCTGGTTGCGGACCATGTCTCTTCTTGTTACTTCAACCACCTTCCTCAGATACCTCATTTCTGAGGTTTGAATCTGGCTTTTGTGGGTTGTAGTCATTGCCCATGACTCGCATCCATATGTCAAGACTGGGACATAGGTGAAGCGGTATACAGCCATCTTCGTTTTCTTACCAACCTCTTTCTTGCTGAGGAATCCTTGATTTATGGCCTGATAAAGTCTCCCAGCCGCTGCTTTTCGAGTGGCCAACTCTTCTTTGATGCCCCCCTTTCGGTCTATAATAGCTCCGAGATATTTAAAGTGGTCGACCTGCTCCAGGACCTGTTCTCCCAACTTAATCTGATGTTTTCTTTCTTCTCGTGATATCACCATGGATTTTGTTTTAGAGCTGCTTATGACCATCCCTCTCTTCTCCAGCTCTTCCTTCCAGACTTGCAGGTTGGATTGGAGATGTGTCTCTGATTTAGCAATCAGGACAACATCATCAGCAAATGCTAGCTCTGAAATACAGACCTGTCTCATCTTCCAGTACCCCACTGAATACTTTCTTGTTCTCTCCTTACATGCCTTGATGACATCGTCCATGAGGAGTATGAAAAGATAAGGTGACAGGATATCGCCTTGTCTTACACCAGTGGTGGTCCTGAACTCTTCTGACTTATAGTTTGCTGTCCTCACATAATTTCTGCAAGACTTGTAGAAGCTCTGTATAGCATGAATCAGAGGTGCTGGAATGTTCTTCCTTGCCAAACAGTCCCAAAGTTTGCTCCAGGGGACCCTGTCAAACGCCTTTTCCAGATCTATGAAACAAAGATGGATCTCACTCTTGTACTCAAGGGCCTTTTCACTCAGCTGTCTGAGTGTGAAGATTAGGTCTTGAGTACTTCGGTTTGCTCGGAATCCGCACTGGGCTTCATCCAATTGTGGCTTAGCTAGGCATCGGAGTCTGTGCTCTAGGATTCTAGAGTAGATTTTACCAGGGACACTGAGAAGAGATATGCCTCTGTGGTTTCCACATTGTCGATTGTCACCCTTTTTGAAAATCGGTGTTATGATGGCAATCTCCCAATCCTTTGGTATGGTCTTGTTGCACCATGCTGCCTGTAGGACCCTTAGGAGTAATAGGTCGCCTGATGCTCCCATGTACTTAACCATTTCTGGTGTTATACCATCATGCCCTGCTGCTTTGCCCATCTTGATTTTCTCCAGTGCTGCCTTCAGTTCTTCCATCTTTATGTCATCTTCATCACCATTTGTATCCTCTTCTGTGCTAGTGGTTATCATTTCTGATGCTCTACCTTGCTCACCATCAAGGAGTTCTGAGAAATATTCTTTCCATCTTTCCATTACTTCCTTCAAGGCAGTAAGCAATTTGCCTTGCTTGTCCTTTATAAATTTAAGAGGGCATTGTTTTTCCTTCCTCATGTTCTTTAGGGTCTTATAGAACAATTTCTGGTTTTCTTGCGCATCCTTTTCTAGCTTTTCTCCAAATTCTTCCCAGGACTTCTGTTTTGCTGCTAGCACCTTGTTCTTTGCTTCTGTTCTGAGTATCACATATTCTCTATATTTTTCTATTTGTCCTGCTGTGTTTTTAGCTCCTAAATATTGTTTCCATGCCATTTTCTTCTCTCTTATTTTCTCTTTGACTTCCTCTGTCCACCAAGGTGTCCTCTTTCTCTTGTTCCCAAGTCGGACTTCACCACATGCTTCTGCAGCAGCTGTCTTTATGATGTCCTTGAATTTAAGCCACAGGGTTTCCAAGTCATCAGGTTGTTCTTCTGTGTTTCTCACCGCTGTAGCAATAAGCCCCTGATATCTGGTCTTAATTTCTGGCTCTTTCAGCTTGTAGGTCTTAATGCTCATTTCTTCCGTTCGTTTACTTGGTTTCTTGCGTGGTGCTGGGCAGTTCCTAGGCTGAGCAACTCTTTCAGTTGTTCTTTTGATTGTAAGCAGATAGTGATCACTTCCAATCTCTGGCCCCCTCCAGACTCTAGCATCCCGGACATATTTGAATGAGCTCCTCCTAACAATGGCATAGTCGATCACTGACTTCTCATTCTTTGTTGGTTCACACCTAGTGTATGCATGTATGCGCTTATGGGGGAACTTTGTGTTGGTAATGATCAGATTCTGCTCACTGCAGAATCTGAGGAGTCGCTTTCCATTGTCATTGAGAGTATCTTCTCCATATCTTCCGATAACTCCACCCCATCTAGCATGGTCATTTCAAACTCTGGCATTGAAATCTCCGAGCATGATAATTTCATCTAGGCAGTCATCCACTGTCCTTTGAAGCAGCTCGAAGAATTCTTCCTTGACCTCTGCTCTCTCATCCTCATTTGGCCCATACACTATGACCAGGTTGACTATGGTTTCTCCTTCTTTTAGTTTTACAACCATAATGCGCTCCGAGACAAAGTTCCATCCCTTGATACTATCTTTCTGGTTTTTGGCCACAATGCAACCCACGCCCCCTTTAGCTCTTTCAGATGTGGGTACACCACTGTAGTGCAGCGTGTTGCCATTGAGATCCATGACTCCTTGTCCCTTTTTCTTTGTTTCAGTAATAGCCAGGATTTCTAGTTTTGCTTTCCTCATCTCTTCCATCAGCTCCTCTTCTTTCCCATTTATACTTCTTATGTTCCATAAGTCGTAGTCCGTAGTCCGTTCCAGTTCGTCGCCTTTAGAATCAGTCCGGTTTTCTCTCTTATATTGCTTGTAATCATAGTTTAAGACAAACAGGTGATTGGCCTGTTGTGCCTTTGCATGGTGGAGGGGCTGCCTCCTTACGGCCTCCATGCAGGCCGCCCTCCTCCTTTTTCATCCGGGCTTGGGACCGGCATAGGCGGAGTTAGTTCATTAAATCACCATTCTATATTCTGAGGTTGCCAGCCTCATATGACTTGGACATCCACCAGCAGTTTTCACATATTAATATTCACACGTCAATATATACATATTATTTCACATGTCAGTAATGTAAATTATAAATCTACAACTCACCCCAAAATTGTCTTTGGGATCACAGACTCCTGGCTCAGAGAAACAGTTAAGGCAACTTGTTTAAGATGCCTCTTACATGCGGTCTGGGGTGTTACTTTACAATAAGTTCCCACTGACTTCGTGTTCAGATTCCTAGGATTCCAGTTTTCTGTGTAAATAAAGGTAGAGTTTTCCTGGGAAAAAAGTCCTCTAGATGCTCAAACAAGGTCCGGTCTGATAAATGGAATTCTGATCTTATTCTTTACTCTGGCTGCCTGGCTGGTCTCTTGACAAGTTGAATTTCACAGTGCTTTCACCCGACTAAAGTGTCAGGTTATATTGCAATGTTCGTTCCACGCACGTTGTTTACTTTAGACCAGGCTCCAATCAGAAATGTTGTTATGTTTAGATCTTGAATGCTGGCCAATAGTTACAATCATGCATGGTTTGATGGGGTCTATTCAAATAATTTCCTCATAGAAAAATTCTACGTGTTATTTAAAAGGTCACTTTCCAAATAAGGAATTGTCATTTCCATCAATTCTTGGTCATGATTACCACTACAATTTCTTACATTATCACAAATAATGTCTTTGTAACACTTCTGTCTGGAAGCTATTGCAACATTTCGTCTTTCAGGTGCATGTCTGTAATATGTCCGCAGACAGATAATTTATCTCCCCATCCTTGTGCAAACACCGACCCTCATTTAACCATCTGGGCTGTGACTCTTCACGACAGTAATTAATGAATCACAATAGCCATATCAGCGCTAAATAAACTTGCTGGGCATACGTCGTGTTAATCCGTTGCGCCCAATGTTTGGTACACGAGAATTTTACCAACATGACTGATGGTCAATATTGCATCACCTGTCTACTCTCTCAGCAGGGATGGTCAGGTAAACAGACAAGACAAATTATTATGGAGAAGAAGTGCAAATAATGACTAAAATAACAATACTGCCGGAGAGGAAAAGAGAGCGAACCCAATTATGTGACATTTGTGTTTTTTAGAATAAGATTGTATTTGTTCATGAACAGCAATCTTAATCATTTCTATCTTAGTTTAAGTTCATTAATAGCATTCTTAACTGGTTTATCTTAGTATAATATTGTATATGTTCATTAATAGCATTCTTAACTGGTTTATCTTAGTTTAAGATTGTATTTGTTCATGGACAGTATTCTTAACTGGTTTATCTTAGTTTAAGATTGTGTTTGTTCATGGACAGTATTCTTAACTGATTTATCTTAGTTTAAGATTATATTTGTTCAAGGATAGCAGTCTGAACCGGTTTATCTTAGTGTAAGATTATATTAGTTCATGGATAGCAGTCTGAACCAGTTTATCTTAGTGTTAGATTATATTAGTTCATGGATAGGGCAAGGCCAGTCTATCTATTGTTAAACTGGGCATACAATTTTAAGAAGGATTTACAAAAGAACAAGTCTGATATTGATGTATTTTTTTTTCTTCTAGCTATCTCAATTTACACTGTTTCTGGTGTATCGCTTCATCGTGACCCTGGTATGCGATCATCATCATTGGCTACCACAGGTAATCTGACCTAACAAATCTCATCAGACTTAATTTTTGCAGTATTTGTTTGTGACAAATGCTGTAACAAATTACATCATATGATGTTTAGTTTCTCATCCCTGTTTTTAGAATGTACAGGCTGATTTAAAAGTCACTTCCTAATTTTAAGTTTTTTTGTCCTCATATATATACATGAAATAAATGCGAAAACTTCTTCTTCAAGTACCATGCCTGGTGGCATAGGTGATCATGCCTCTCCTCAACTGCTGGTCATCATTATTATTTATCAACTTTGTTGTTGACTTCTTTCCATGCCATGATCTCAAACTGTCTAGTATCTTTTCTCTTAGTAGTTCTGTAAATCGTGGAGCTGTCTTTCCTGTTGTCATGATATACTCCAGCCTTCTTCTCATAACATTCCCAAAGAAAGGGGATTGCTTTGTTCTTACATGAGGAATAAGCTTCCTTTGCACATTGGCCTCTTTCAGGACATCCTCATTTCTCTTTTTAGCTGTCTGTGGTATTTTAAAAATTCTTCTGTAAAACCACACATCTCTAGTGCTTTTCCTACTTACTAATTGTCCATGACTCACTTCCATATATCAGGATTGGTTCTGTATAGCACTAAAGAATTCTCTTTCTTACTTTCGTTGACAAAGAGGTGTTGCATAAAAGACTTCAATTTATAGAATGCTGCTTTTTCCTGAGCTATTCTACTCTTCACTTCTGAGATGCATCTTCCATCTGTCGTTATTAATGTGCCAAGGAATCTATTGACTTGTTTTAAATTTGTTCCATTTACCTTGAAAGTGCATTCCAGAGACGTAATTTTCTTTGAGATGACCATTACTTCTGTCTGTTTGCTATTAAGGCTAAGGCCTTTATTTTTACTTTCTAACACGACTGTATCAATCATTTCCTGCAACTCCTTTTCAGTTTTTGCTATGAAGACTGTATTATCAGCAGACTTCAAGTTATTTATATTACGTCCACCAACTGATATTCCTAGCATGTCCTCTATGGATCTCATTATATTTTCACGGTACAAATTGAATAGATCTGGTTGCTAATTCTTATAGCTGCTGTTTGTTGCCAAAACATGTTCTTTATTATTCTCAGGTCTTTACCATTGAGTCGGCGTCTGTGGCCTAATGGATATGAACGCAGTTTCATAATCCAGATATACCAGGTTCGAAACCTGCTGCAGGCGGTTTGGTAGCAGATCGCTTTGTGTGGATTTTTAACAATGGTATAAGCGCCGTACCGTTCAGAAAGCAATGGCAAACTACTGAATGAAAAAAATTGCCTAGAAAAATCACAAACAGCCAATAAAAGCTGGGGTAAAGGATAAGCAACTAACTTTACCATTGATGTTTATGCTTCTTAACATTTTGATAATTTCTTCATGATTCACTTTTTCAAATGCCTTAGTGTAGCCTATAAAGCACAAATATAGATCTGTTTTTACTTCTATGGTTCTTTCTATTAATGTTCTTATAATATATATGTCACTGTTTGTGCCTTTACCTTCTACAAATCCACATTGTTCATCCAAAATTTCTGGTTTTATTCTATTTCGCACTCTTATCATGATAATTCTTAACAATATGTTGGCTATATGACTCATAAGACTAATGGTGCGATGTTCTTCGCATTCCATGGTTCTAAGTTTCTAAGGTAAAACTATGAACATGGATTTTAGTATATCATCATGTATGTGACCACTGTTGTAGATTTCATTCAACTGTTTTGTTATCACATCCACTCCAAATTCTCTCAAAGCCTCAATTTTGTCTACTGTTATATTATCTGGTCCAGGCACCTTGCCTTTCTTCATGTGGTGTATGGCAACCTCAACTTCTGCTACAAGTATTGGTGGTCTTTCAGAATTGTCCTAGACATTCATTTCTGATCTTTCACCATCACCATACAGCTCCTTCATGTATTCTGTCCATCTTTCTGTTATGTTCTCTTAACCCCTTATTAATGCTCCTTCTCTTGATTTCCATACCAAATATCAAAACAATGCGCAATAATTGCCATTTGACAAATACGTTTTTTAATTTTTTTTATTCCCAGAAGTACAAATAAAACAAAATAACATTTTTAATGGCCAATAAACTTCTTCTTCGTTCGTCCTGAAAAGGACGTTGGTTGCGTTGTGTCCGTTTACAGCGAAGCTGCGATATTTGCGCCTTTCGGCCGACACATCCGACTTCAGCATGGCATTTTTGGGACCGGGTTAGCCTTCCCTCTTCGATCCCTACTCACTCAGCCAGACTGCAGTGATGCAGCCTGTTTCCAGGACCGCCACTTGGAGGTGGAGTAGGGTCTTGGTCAGCTCTGGTTTGCTGACCCTGACGCAAGCAGTCAAGCTATGGGTCGCTAACTGCATTTCTCACTGTTGACATGTCTTAAGCCAATAAACTGATGTTACAAGAGACAACAAAAATTCCTGCCCACTATGAAATCATGTTAGTCAGACCAGATGTTAATATGACATAGCATTTCATGTAATAAACTGGCAGATAATTGCCTTTATTTTGACATTCTTTCATATAAGTTAACCGGATGCGAGTAAATAAATGATAATTTAAAAATAGAAAGTGACATTTCAGTCACCCTCTAGAAGGAGAAATCTGTAAATTTGTGATGTAAAATGTGAATTGTTGTTAATGCGGACTTACTGTAAAATGTGTGCTGTGAAAGGTAAAATACTCGGATAGCTGCTGTAAATATATGTTGTGATATGTAAAATTATAGTATTTTAAGGGTCGGAGTGCCTAAGAGGTATGGCATCCGCCTCAAATTCTAGAAGTATCGGGTTCATTTCCCAGTAGAGGGAATATAATTTATGGAAATGAAATTTTTTTTTCAGAACCAGTAATCCTAATGATGCCATGTCCACCTCGAATTCTAGAGGTACCGGGTTCGTTTCCCAGTAGAGGGAATATTATTTAAGGAAATGAAATTTTTTTCAGAACCAGTGGTCCTAATGATGTCATACTACCCCTGGTGTCCTGGATAGTGAGATCGGATACCTAGCCTTCTTGGATAAGGGCGAAAAAATAGGAGGTCCCGTGTGCAAGTTGCGCACATTAAAAATCCCTAGGCAGTTGAAAATCGTAAAGAGTAGGACATAAGGCCGCTGCCCTGACAAAATTTAAAAGTTAGAAACCTACCTGCCACAGATATATTTATAGAATGTGTGATTCCTATATACACACATTGGGACTCTCGCCGGTGCTACAGAGTTTGTGCACTGTGCTGCGATCCTCCTTTTGTGATCTAAGAGAGGAGATCGGAGCACTGATGGAGTTGTTTGTGTGCAATGAAGATAGTCAATAAAACCAAACCAAAATTATAGTAACGCTAAAGTACATTTATAAATGATGAGAAAGAACTGGAGCTGATGGCACGGGGCAGGAAGACTTGGCTTTAGTTTGTTGAAGGCCTATGCTCCTTGGGGAGTTGAAGTGTGATGATGATGATGATGATGACTGTACATTTTATGTGTGGAATGTAAACTGCTAATAACACCACAGAAAATGTTGCAGTATTTTTCCTGTGTAGTTCCTGGGGGATCCTAGGCCTACTGCTAGCTCAAGCATGTCGTAAGAGGCACCTAATATGAGATTATTTATGCATGGGGCTGGCAACCTCCTCATCATGTAAAACCAATTGATTTAGAAACCAGTGCAACCTGGGAGGCATGAAAAATGGCTTTCTGCAAGAGTCCCAGTTGCAATGGTGACTCCACGCTCCATAGAGAGCAAAAAAAAAAGACAAAGGGGGAAATGATGATGATGTTTTAAATTTTTTTAAATCGTACGCCAGCTATTACTCGAGGCGAAATCTTCGGTTAATATGTCTAACCTGATACTGATTTTGCATGAGTATCCCTTTTTTCTCTGTACAATTGACAGGTGTCCTCTCGCCATTCAGGCAGATACTCGCCGTCTTCGGAGGTACCCATTAGAGCTGGGTCGGCTCAGGAGCCGTTCAGGTTATTCCAGTCCCTGGTCGACGACACGCCTTCAAATGTCTTCGCCAGGGCTCGAATTATTCCAGTCCAAGTCCCGGTCGACGACAATACTTCAAATGTCCTCGCCAGGACTCGAACCTGGATCACCCGATTGCCAGCGCTATGGGGGTAACCATTACACCAGCACGGCTCCCGATGATGATGATGATAATGACATTGCTGATATTCATCATTTTCCTTTGCACTACTTAAGGACCATAGAGCCACCACTGTAGCTAGTTCCCTTGCAGGAAGCCTGCATCACCCAGTCACATACTCTTGCAGCAGTGGTTGACAGCCCATATTCACAGCCCCATTAACAGCCTTATAATAGTTGCCTTGTACAAAATGCCTGAGGGTGTAGTAATTTTTTTCTTACTTTGTCTCTTCAGAGACCCAGGGAACTACATGAGGCAAAATTGCTGATATTGTCACAGTGACATTGTTGTGGGGTCGTACACATACGATGTCACACAATTTTTGCCATTTTTTAAAACCCCTTTGCTCCCTCACTGCATGACGTCATTTGTGAACGACCCCTGTAGAACAAAAACTACCATAATGACATTTCTAGATTAACTATATTTGTACTTGAAGTAGTTGTAATGTTGCAATAGATTATGATGAAAGACACTCTGGGAGTCATGTGTCTTGTCATGGTTCACTTTGCACTGAGGCAGTGATGCTATTGCCGTCAGTTCACTCTCGCACTGAGGCAGTGATGCTATTGTCGTAAGTTCACTCTCGCACTGAGGCAGTGATGCTATTGCCGTCAGTTCACTCTCGCACTGAGGCAGTGATGCTATTGCCGTCAGTTCACTCTCGCACTGAGGCAGTGATGCTATTGCCGTCAGTTCACTCTCGCACTGAGGCAGTGATGCTATTGCCGTCAGTTCACTCTCGCACTGAGGCAGTGATGCTATTGCCGTCAGTTCACTCTCGCACTGAGGCAGTGATGCTATTGCCATCAGTTCACTCTCGCACTGAGGCAGTGATGCTATTGCCATCAGTTCACTCTCGCACTGAGGCAGTGATGCTATTGCCGTCAGTTCACTCTCACACTGAGGCAGTGATGCTATTGCCGTCAGTTCACTCTCGCACTGAGGCAGTGATGCTATTGCCGTCAGTTCACTCTCGCACTGAGGCAGTGATGCTATTGCCGTCAGTTCACTCTCGCACTGAGGCAGTGATGCTATTGCCGTCAGTTCACTCTCGCACTGAGGCAGTGATGCTATTGCCGTCAGTTCACTCTCACACTGAGGCAGTGATGCTATTGCCGTCAGTTCACTCTCACACTGAGGCAGTGATGCTATTGCCATCAGTTCACTCTCGCACTGAGGCAGTGATGCTATTGCCATCAGTTCACTCTCGCACTGAGGCAGTGATGCTATTGCCGTCAGTTCACTCTCGCACTGAGGCAGTGATGCTATTGCCGTCAGTTCACTCTCGCACTGAGGCAGTGATGCTATTGCCATCAGTTCACTCTCGCACTGAGGCAGTGATGCTATTGCCGTCAGTTCACTCTCGCACTGAGGCAGTGATGCTATTGCCGTCAGTTCACTCTCGCACTGAGGCAGTGATGCTATTGCCATCAGTTCACTCTCGCACTGAGGCAGTGATGCTATTGCCGTCAGTTCACTCTCGCACTGAGGCAGTGATGCTATTGCCATCAGTTCACTCTCGCACTGAGGCAGTGATGCTATTGCCGTCAGTTCACTCTCACACTGAGGCAGTGATGCTATTGCCATCAGTTCACTCTCGCACTGAGGCAGTGATGCTATTGCCGTCAGTTCACTCTCGCACTGAGGCAGTGATGCTATTGCCATCAGTTCACTCTCGCACTGAGGCAGTGATGCTATTGCCGTCAGTTCACTCTCGCACTGAGGCAGTGATGCTATTGCCATCAGTTCACTCTCGCACTGAGGCCGTGATGCTATTGCCGTCAGTTCACTCTCACACTGAGGCAGTGATGCTATTGCCGTCAGTTCACTCTCGCACTGAGGCAGTGATGCTATTGCCGTCAGTTCACTCTCGCACTGAGGCAGTGATGCTATTGCCGTCAGTTCACTCTCGCACTGAGGCAGTGATGCTATTGCCGTCAGTTCACTCTCGCACTGAGGCAGTGATGCTATTGCCGTCAGTTCACTCTCGCACTGAGGCAGTGATGCTATTGCCGTCAGTTCACTCTCGCACTGAGGCAGTGATGCTATTGCCGTCAGTTCACTCTTGGATAGTCCCTGGCTTGATTCCCCAGATTGCCTATCACTCTTGTTATTTTTCCATACGTGCCACATGCTATGGTTTACCCATAATCTGTACAAGGTGTTTTTGTTTTCAGATGTGTACACCCTGTACATAATTTCTGTACAGGTTTTCTAACCCATTCCCCTTATTACTGTGTCTCAGATTTCTTTAATACGGTTCTTTTGAACACAGGATTTCCCAGTCTTTTAGTGATAATTAAAAACAGAAACAGACTAAATGATGACACCATCACATTATTTTTACAGTGTAAAATAAACTCAGACATTTATTGCTTGGGTTTTAAAATAAGTGAAGACCTGCTTTAAAAGGCAAAGTCCCCGTGCCTCATTTATAATGCTGCCCCCTGTAATTGAAAATATTTTTACACGAATTAACTCTTTTGATATGTTTTTTTTCAGTCTTTGTACAGGTTTTGTGGGTCTTTGTACAGGGTTTTGGATTTTTTATACAGGTTTTTCATCTCCGAGGTGTGGCATGTATGTTTTTCTGTTGTCTAGTGTCCTTCTTCTATTCTTCTTTCTTACAAATGTCTGCCGTATACCCAGTTTGTTTATTACTATTTACTACTATGGTGGGAGCCGCGCTGGTGTAATGGTTATCACAGTGCGCTGGCGATCGGGTGATCCAGGTTCGAGACCATTTGAAGAAGTGTCTTCAACTGGGACTTGGACTGGAATAATTCGACCCCTGACGAAGACTTTTAAAGAAGTGCATTCGACCAGGGACTGGAATAACCTGAACTGCTCCTGAGCCGACCCAACTCTAATGGGTACCTCTAAAATCGGCGAGAATCTGCCTGAATGGCAATAGAACACCTGTCAGTGTGCAGGGAAAAAAGGATACTCACATAAAATCGGTCTCAGGTTAGATAATAACCTGAGATTTCGCCTCGAGTAATAGTGGGCGTACGATTAAAAAAACAAAAAAACTGCTATGCTCACAGGCCTTAGGTCTCCTTCAGTGTTTATTTCTAATGTTGCAATGAGAAGACAGGAAAAAAAATATGACTACAGCTTCCTTAGGTAGCCTATGTCGTAAGAGGTGAATAATATGACTACAGCTTCCTTAGGTAGCCTGTGTCGTAAGAGGTGAATAATATGACTACAGCTTCCTTAGGTAGCCTATGTCGTAAGAGGTGAATAATATGAGGTTGTTCATGAGGCTGGCAACCTCATCAAGTTAAAAAAATATACTACATAAACCACCACTGCAAGAGCACATAAATGATTTGGTGCAGGCATCACATTGAGGAAACCTGTTGATAGCATTACAAGGCAGTCCTTGTTCTGGAATCCACAGGGAAAGAGAGGTGGAGGTAGACCAAAAAACACATGGAGAAGAGGACTGGATACATAGGTGAAAATGATGAGGAAAACATGGAAAGAACTTGAGCAGATGGCACAGGACAGGAAGACTTGGCATGTATTTGTTGAAGGCCTATGCTCCTCGGGGAGCTAAAGGGTATTGATTGATCCTGCAAGGAGACAAGCTGCAGTAGTGAGCTCATGCACCATAAGGAACAAAGAGAGACATGAATGAATGATTGAATGAATGATTGAATGAATGAATGATTACTAAAGTTATGCTTTTTCACACATTTCTGATTTTATTGTTCTTGCTTCATGTTTTGTATGTTCTTACTTCCAGGCAAACAACGAAGGCAGAGTATGCTTTTTTAAACAAATCCATGATCAGTAATCAGCCATGAACTACCAAGGTATCAGCAGTCACTGCTCAGACTTTACTTGTCAAAACACATGGTGATCAACACAGTTATTCCTGTTCCTGACTTTTCTTCACATAATCTGACAGTGACATTACCAACACTGCTTGGTGGCTAGAGAAAAGATTATTGACATAGCAGAAACTGAGTGCCGAGCTGGATACAGAATTTTATTTTCTGACTTTTCTTGGCAAAATTTGGCAGTGAATTATCAAATCACTGGTACCTAAAGAAAGGATTCTTGAAGTCTTAAAAATAGAGCTGGTTACAGAATCTTGATTTCTGATTTTTCTTGGCGACGTCAACCAGTGAAATTTATCAAGACTGTTTGATAGCTAAAGAAAAGATGCTTGAAATCTTGGATGCATATCGTAGAGCTGGTTGCATAATTTTAGTTTCAGATTTTTCTTAGGAAATTTACCACAGAAATTATCAACAGTTATTGGCAACTAGAGACATCTTTATGTTTGAAACCTCTTAAACAGAGTAAAGAGCTGGTTACAGTTTTGAAAGCTCAAAGGGACATGACATACTGAAGGATATACAGGCTGTCCTTGACTTTTGATGTTTGCGACTTGCAACCACTCTTACTAAAGACAACCATCCCATTACTCCTATTATGTTATTATTTGATAATTTTCAACTCCCAACATTCAGTCATAAATTTTATTTATATATTTATTCAATATTTATTTATGTCATTACTTATTAGTAGGCAGTAATTTTATGTTATAATTTGTACATTGTATCATTTTACTGTTAAAAAAAGAACAAGAGTAAAATTGGTTTTAAATATCTAACAAAACAGACCAACACATTTTAGCATTCAGGCATGTTAATTGTTAACTTATCCTTATCATTCATTTTTTATATAGTGATTTCTGACTTAATTGACAGGGTCATTGGAACATAACCTGGTCATAGGTCAAGGACAGTCTGTAACATTTTAGTTATAGTATCATCTGTATCATTGTTTGATAGGTCATGACAAATATGTCCTTGTATCCTTTCTACAACACATTTTTTTAACAGAACACATTCTGCTTATCTTGTGTTTGTGATCAAGAATATGTGGTGCTGGCAGAATATATAATTACTTCTTTTTAAAATTTACAACAGCATTGTTACTCTCAGTATACTCTCTTGTGTTTTATGGTCAAAGATCTAAACTATAGATAGAAAATCTAAAAACCATGAAACTAGACAGCAAAAAAAAAAAAATCTTGCATTGTAAATGCACCAAGAATGCACACAAATGAATGTCTAGAACTACTTTATTAGAGTGGAAATTTATGTTTTTACTTTTGTAGTGACAGAATAATGTGCTATTTTTGTCTGTGTTTAAACACTGCATGTTTTGATGCTGTTCTTGATGTATAACTTGTGTCTGTGACAACATCTCACAGAAGTTATAGAAATGATATTTTAAAAATAGATATGCTGATGATGCTACTAATGAACACCACAGTAACGGTGTTTATGAAGCTTAATTACACCAACGTTTAATCTTGTGATCATCAGAATATCTCATTTCTGTAGGTATTAGTATTGAACATCACCATCACCAGTTTTCTTTGTGCTCCTTATGGAGCATGGAGCCAACAGTGAAGCTGGTCTTCTTGCAGGAAGCCTGCAACAGTCATTCACACACACACACACACTCACACACACACACACACTCACTCACACACACACACACACACAGTGGTAGTTTCTGTAGCAATGTATGTTAAATGAAGAGGTTGCCAGCCCATACACAACCTCATATTAGTCGCCCTGTACAACAAAAAATCTGAGCGGGCAGTAGGCCCATTCTTTCTTTGCCTTTTTAGAGACCCCCCCGAGGAACTACAGAGGGAGTATTGAACATACTGTAACATGAATAATGTGCTTTTGGACTGCAGCATCAGTGACTGTTATGTGTTTTTGTATATGCTGTATGGCTGTACTTTTAATACTAGATGATAATTCTGGCAGGGAGAGCTGAGAAGTGGCTCTGTGCTGGATGTGACAATTCCTTTGGAGAGCCTAGAACCAGTCACAGTATTTTAACTCTGCATAGTTGGAGAGCCTCCTTGGATGGCGGGGAATGCACAGTGTGCCATGCCTTTCTAACTCCTAGCTTGGGGCCAGATGTGATATGATCCTTTAAATGCAAGCCAACCTGGAGAAACTGGAGCTTATGACTTTAACTCAGCACATGCAGAATGGTAGAAAAACCACAAGAAAAGCCTAGATCTACAGTGTAGATAATACCAAGGAGTCTTCAACTTGGTATTGGCTGCAAAAGAGCTAGAAGCTCAGCAGCCCTAGTTAAACAACAGTAGACAAAGACAAGGTGCCCATTCAATATGGCAGCCAAAAATAATGAACAAGGAACTTTTTTTATTTTATTTATATTGCTGACTCCTGAAAAAATGTTTTTGTTCTCACTTCTCGCTATCTCTTTCTGTCTGTGTGTATGTCTGCACGTGCATGTGTGCATGCAATATTGTGAGCACATGTGTGTGAGTGTGTATGTGTGCTGGTATGCATGCTTGCCTGTATTATGTACACTGAGAATTTGAGATAAATTGTTGCCTTGCAGTTCTTTGTACACTTTGTATGTACTATACCCCACATAGATGGTAGATGTTTTGTAAATAATTTTGTGTACAAGAATAATTATTGCTGTGTACTGAAAATACTGAAAACGTGCAGCCGTTACCTTTCTTATTGGTCTTCCATTCATTGTAATATGAAATGGTCCTAAGTCGAAAACCACTTTATACTATATAATCACTAGAGGCCTTACCCGTTCTCTGCACGGGGAAACTGTAAATAACTTTTTTTTTTTTTCCCAACATAAAATTAAATAAAGGAAAAAGTAACCAAAGCTGAAATTCATGTTTAAATATTAATCCAGTATTTATTGAAACTGTGTGACATACCTTTATAAAACAGAACTTCCTGTCTACAGTACTATTGATCAAATCTGTTGTTGACTTCTTTACATGCCATGATTTCAAACTGTCCAGAATCTTCTATCTTTGTCATCCACTATCTCTTTTTCCTTCTGTCATTCCTTTTTGGTCATGAAATACTCCAGCTTCCTTCTTCTCATAACATGCCCAAAAGAAAGTGGATTGTTCCTTTGCACACGGGCATCTTTCAAGACATCTCCATTACCAATTTTAGCTGCCCATGTTATTTTTAACATTCTTCTGTGGCATATAGTACTTTTCCTACTTGTTTACTAATTGTCCATAATTCATTTCCATATGCCATGATTGATCCTATATAACTCTGAAGAGCTCTCTTTCTTACTTCCACCGGACAAAGAGTTGTTGCATAAAATGAAATTTCATTTTAAATAGAATGCTGCTTTTACTTGGTCTGTTCTACACATCACTTCTGAGATACATATTCCATCCAACGTTATTAATGTGGCCCAGGTGTTTGAGTCTATTGACCATTTTTGAAACTGTTCCATTTACTTTGATAAAGCGTTCTGTTCCGGAGAAGTCGTTTTCTTCAAGATGACTATAGCTTCTGTCTTTTTTGGTTTTAAGGCTAAGGCCTTTACTTGAACTCTGTCACTTCTGTGTCAATCATTTCCTACAACTCATTTTCACTATTTGCCATTAAGGCTGTATCATCAGCGTACGTCCAGTTATTTGTATTATGTCCTCTATGGATTTCTTTTTTTTTTTTTTTCCACTGTACAAAATGAACAGATCTTGTGACAGCACACATCCCTGTCTAACACTTTTTTTCAGCTGTTGAAATGCTCCTATTTAGCTGCTGATTCTTCCAGCTGCTGTTTGTTTGCCAACACATGTTCTTTATTATTCTCAGGTCTTTACCAGAGATGTTTATGCTTTCTAATATTTTGATAATTTACTCATGATTCACTTTGTCAGATACATTATTGGAGTCTATAAAACTCAAAATATAGATCTGTTTTTACTTCTGTGGTCCTCTCTATTAATTTTCTTATAATATATTTGCCGTTGTTTGTACCTTTACCTTCTACAAAATCACATTGTTCATCACTAATTGTTGTTGTGTCTTTTCTATGCAACATTTCCAGCCTTTGCACGTCTGGTTTAGCCATGCTTCTTTTGCTGTTTTACATTTGCTTATTATTTACTTTTTACTTCTTTAGCATGTTGTATTCTTATTTGTTTTGCTTAGTTTTTGGTCTTGCATACATCAGTTGTAAAATTTCAAGTGTCATCAATTTTTTCTTTGCAGTCCCCTTTTCACTGATATGCTTGACATCTATAATTTTGGAAAATGTCACTTTTACCATGCTGCAAGTACTCATGTATACAGCGACCTTATTGCATTTTAGAGAATTTTAAATGGGTGCATGCCCTTTGTTCATTAGTGAAACCAGTATCTTTATGTTTCAGCTCCTAATATACACTACAAAACAGACTCGTAATTTTTACACGTAACGAGAACCCACTTTCTAAAGCGAATTACTTTACAATTATGCAACAACATCAATATTTGCAGTGTAAAATCTTAAGTAATGTTTCTTTTTTATTTTTATATTCCAAAACTATTTGCTTAATTATTAAAAATTGTATTGAAAAAAAAAATGAAAAAAATTAGATTGGGAATTACATATATTTGTTAATTTTATAATAAGGTACTAATTTCCTTTTAAACTTAAATGTTATTTCCCTTAGCACTATTCGTTTTTGTCCTAATTACAAAGCCGCCATATTGAAACTTTGGTTTTTCAGATTTTTCTAGGACTTCATATCTTAAGATCTATTAGAATGCCAAATTTCAGACTTCTAGGTAGTTTAGAAGTGGTAAATTTTGTGCGAACAGACGGAAAGACGGAATCGCAAAACGCACTTTACTTTATATATGAATCATAAGGAGATGTTAACAATTAACATTCCTGAATACTAAATTGTACAAATTACAATACAAAGTTAATGTACTGTAGAACATTGTACAGTGAGAAATAAAAAATAAATAAAATTTACGACCGAACATCAGGAGTCAAAAATAATTTTTAAAATAATATAATAGGATTCATAGGATGGCCGTAGTAAGTATGAGTGGTTGTAAGTTGCATACACTGTAGGTCAAGGACAGTCTGTATTACTGAAAACCATTAGACAGCTGATACAATCACTACTGATGTGAACTAGGCTTTAAAAGGAAATCTAAAATGTACAACTTATGGATAGTGAAAAAGGCACAATATGCAGAAATATATTTCCTTAAAACATCTTCACACATCATCAAAAGATACTCTGCATACAACAACTGCATCACTAGAATGAATGAGTAGGCTGTTTTGGTAAACAACTTTAAGTAAAACAATGGTTCCTCGATAATGGAGAGGTTAACATGCCAGCTTTTGATGAGGGTCATTAGGATACAGCTGTACAGTTTCTTCCTGAAGAGGCTGTATGAAAGCTATGCTGTCAGCCTCTTTCTCTTGGGTAGCCAACAATTTTGGATGACATACCAGTAATCTACTGTTTTCTTTGGCCAATCGGCAGTGTAGTATGGCTACAGTGTTATAGTTTCTCCATCATTCATTCATTACCATTCTTCCTGAGGAGCAAATACCTTCAACAAATTCATGCCAAGCCTTCTTGTCAGGTAAAGGTAAAGGATCCCGTTACACGCCCATTGAGGCATATTGGGAATATGGTGTTAGGCCCATATTTTCTTGACCATCCGAGCACTAGGGGTGATGTGGTCAGCATCATGCCGGCCGCCTTAATCTTCCCAGAGTTGCTCTGGTACCCCATTCATGAGGCTGGGTCGACCCCAGAGCCGTTTGTGGTCTAAAAAATCCCACCTCAACTGGGGTTTGAAACTTTTCTTGTCCGGTGCCATCTGTTTAAGAGCTTTCTTTGTCTTCTATATCCCTTTCATGTCTGTCTCCACTTTCCTTGTCAGTGTGTCTCCCTCTGTTTACTATGAGGATCCTTCTTCTTCGTACACATTTAGATGTCAACGTTTAAAGACAGCAGTGGTCAGTTCTGAGGTTGTTGGTATCTTCACAGAGTTTGTACACGTGACAACCATATGTGCTTTCTCTGTTCCTCATATGTTGGGCACTTTTGCAGCAGATATTCAGCTGTCATTTTATCTATACCTCAGTTACACTCATTGATAGTTCCTATTTTTAGCTTGTTGAAAAGATGGTATCGCAATCTGTTGTGGCCTGTGTGGGGTCTAAAGATAACCACTTATTCACGTCTGTTAAGCTGATAATATGCATCATTCTTCTGTTGGCTTGGATGCTCTGCTTCCCACTTGCATACATGTCGACTCCTAGAGATGAAAAACCTGTACACAAAATCTGAAAAACCTGTACACAAAATCTGAAAAACCTGTACAAACATTTTTTTAAATATACAAAGACAGAAGAAAAAAAGTGCAACAACCGTTTTGTTCTTTGAGAAAAAAGAAGAGCATTCTTTTTCAGAAACAATACTGAGCATTACAACAATATATATGTATGTATATATATATATATATATATATATATATATATATATATATACATACATATATATATATATATATATATATATATATATATATATATATATATATATATATATATATATATATATATATATATATATATATATATATATATATATATATATATATATATATATATATATATTTATTTTTTTTTTTTTTTTTAAATAATTAGGCAAAAAAAAACTACAGAACATATGTACAGCTGTACAAATCTGGAAACAAAAATACCTGTACAGAATGTGGGTAACCAGTACTAGTTGGCATGTATGCTTTTGTTCCTCTATCTGCTTCTGATAAAACGCTTGGCCTTTTCATCAGTAACGCTTGCATGAGGGTTCCAGAATAAGGACTGCCTTATAATGTTATCGGTTGCTTTCCTCAGTACATCTTTTCCTCACATCTTATTCCACTGGGGTATTTGTCTTGTTCTGTCCATCAGTTCTATGTTGGTGATCTTGTAATACATTATTAGTCCTTTTATTTCGCAAAAGCATCATTTTATGAAAGTCAGTAACTTCTTGGTTCTTCCTTCCCACAATGCTGCATGGGCAAATATGGTAGATACTTTACTGTTTTGTTGTTGTTTATTTATTTTTATTTTTTTTTCAGATAAAAGTAAATACCAAGAACGTGTTGTGTGTTTGGTAATTATCATTTACACATTAAAATATGTTTTCATGGTAAAAGGAAACATCATAGTATGCCCAATACTGACTATGGAATGTCAGCCGTTGTGAGCATGTTTTCTTGTGTTGGTATGCAGCTTAGTGGACTATCACATGTTTTACTTGTACTCTTCTTGTTCTTACATTGTGTTTACTTGATTACAGAGTATGTGGCAAACATTTTATGAACACTAGTTCATGTTGCAGGATAAAGGTTAAAGACACAGCATTATGTATGTCAAGTCTTCTAGATGCACAAAAATAAAGTCAGTTGAGTTTTTTTTCACAAAAACATTCATCCATTAGGCTGTTCTTGTTTGTATGTGAAGCAGATAAACCATATCCTTATTTGCTAGAAATTCAAGAATCAGTATTACTGCTGCAGCATGTTACTTTCGTATATTTGTTTGTATTTATACAAGCAAATATTTATTGTATTCAGGACGGCAACTGATAATGTGCCCATTGTACTATGTTCCTTGTCACATCAACATGTTATTATTAATAATGACATTCAGTTCACAGAATTTATCTGTCTCAAGCTTCTTTATTTGTAGTAAGCAAGTGGCTGATATCCCTGATGTATTGTTTTTATTTTTTCCTTGTGGAGCTTGAGTACGGACTTGAGCCTGACAATAAATCACTGGTGTCAAGGTTATTATCTATGCACATTTTTTTTTTTAACAAATGTATTCTTCTTACAAGTATCTAGGATCACATGTGGTTGTAACAGTAGCTGCATGATTATTGCTAAGGTGATAGACGATTCAATGCGTCTGTGTACACCTGTAAAACTATTGGTTGGAATGTCATTATGTTACTAACCCCAGTCATCAATGCGGAACTTAGACATAAAAGTTAGTGTAAATGGCAAAACTATATGTGAGCTAACATATGTTGTGTCACATTTTCACTTAATATTTTTTTGCCATTGACCTGTTTAGTCAAACTAGGTTGAGCGGCATTTGCTCTAGATTGGACCAAATTGAGCTATATCAAGCAGGGTCATTACTGTGAATCTACTATATTTTCATATCAGATTGTTACACTTATTTGTATTTGATTATTCATAAGCATATTTGTATTGCATTATTCACTTGGGAGGGAACTTGTGTCCTGTCCAGTAATTTAGATATTTATTATGTCATTGCTTTTGTCTGGATAATATGCACATTGTTTTTTATATATATTTGCCAAATATTGTAAGGAAGAGTTGGAATCTACCAGAGAAAATATCCTATGATTTGAATGTAAATCATCAGCATCGTCAATATTCACCTTTCAGTTTCCAAAGCAGTGATTTGAATGTAAATCATCAGCATCGTCAATATTCACCTTTCAGTTTCCAAAGCAGGCCTTCAACAAACTTATGTCAAGTCTGCTTGTCCCGTGCCATCAGCTCAAGGTCTGTCCATGTCTTCCTCATCCCCTTCATGTCTGTCTCAAGCTTTCTTCTCCATGTGTTCTTTGGTCTCCTTCTATTTCTTTTATCCTGAGGATTTCAGAACAAGGACTGCCTTGTAATGCTATCAACAGGTTTCCTCAATGTGTGTCCTATCTATTGCTAGGGTTTTCTTCTCATCTCTTGTTCCACTGGCACCTGCCTGGATACTGTCATCACTTCCATATTAGTGATCTTCTCATACCACTTTAATTCTTCTATTCTTTGGAAGCACTCATTTATGAAAGTCTATAAATTTTTTAGTTGTTTTTATATCACTGCTCTCATCTGATTATATGCACAATGCTTTATATATTTGCCAAATATTACAAGGAAGTGTTGAATCTGCCAGAGAAAATATCCTATTCTTTGAAAGCAAATCATACGTCTCTTTATTTTCTGTTGACATCATTTCTTTTATTGTAAAAATCATTGTATGTATTTATTCATGAAATCAAAACATGTGTACATTTTTCTTAACGTAACTGCAACCTTTATAGACAATTTTATGTCTAATTATAAAATCATTGTATAATCTACAGCCAGTCAAATGTAATAGTTAATGTGAAATTTTATTTCAATGTAACATGTCCTAAAGAATTGTTGTACTAATAATTCCTGGGAATCTCATAAAACAAAGAAAGAATAGGACTAAGCTCACTTAGCCATATCGTATTTTTTTGTTCCCTATCCAGTGGCACCTGGGCTTCAGCCCTTCGGCTGAATGAACAAGAAACAAATTTCATAGCATTACGAAGCTAGGGAGCCTATGGACTTTCCTTCCCACCCGGTCAGGAGCCAGATGTCCGTGTCATCTCTGTTCCTTCCCATCCACAGAGGGTTTGTGCTCAGGAGCCGCTCAGGCTACTCCAGTCCCCGGTCGAAGGCACTGCTTCAAATGTCTTCGCCAGGTCTCGAATTAATCCAGTCCAAGTCCCAGTCGAAGACACTTCTCCAAATGTTCTCGCCAGGGCGTGAACCTGGATCACCCGATCACCAGGGCAGTGTGGTAACCACTACGCTAGCGCGGCTCCTGGCCATGTCATATGAGGCAACTAATATGAGGTCATGGATGGGACTGGCAATCTCATCATGTAAATACATTGCTACAGAGATGACCACTGTAAGAACATGTGAATACTTGGTGTAGGCTTCTTGCAAGGGAACCAGCTGTTTATTTACCTGCAAGGGAACCAGCTATATATTTACCTGCAAGGGAACCAGCTATTTATTTACCTGCAAGGAACCAGCTATATATTTACCTGCAAGGGAACCAGCTATTTATTTACCTGCAAGGGAACCAGCTATTTATTTACCTGCAAGGGAACCAGCTATATATTTACCTGCAAGGGAACCAGCTATATTGGTGGCTCCATGCTCCAAAAGGAGCAAAAAGAATAATAGTGATGATTGATGATGATGATGATGATGATGGTGTTGATGATAATAATACTGTTGATCACAGCCACATATTTTATATGACAAGAAACTATTATTAGTTAACATTTTCCTGAAGTTTTTTGTTTTTTTTTTAAATAAAATGTTGCCTCGTTTTGGCAAGGCGCACCCCATTCAACCTAGTCAGTTATATTAAGGCGCATGTCCAAATATAAAAGATCTTTAGGTCTGGATTATTTGAAAGCATTATTTTCCTGAAGTATTAACGTGTTCTTTGATTGGTCAAGATTAGGAGAGAAATGATTGATAACTAATGGGATACGTTGTGCCATATCTACTAATGTCATCTGAAAAAGTTAAACCAAATGTTTTGTGAAACAGAATATCTGCTGAGTAACTGAAAAGTTACTTTCTGTTTTAAAATGTTTATTACTTAACTCCTTTGCAAGTAATTTACATGAAACAAATGTCAAAATAAGGACAAATAACTGCCATTTTATGACATGAAACATAATGCCACATTAACAAGTATAGAAATTTGGTCTGTTCAACAAGTAATGTCATAGTAGGCAGCAGTTTATTTACCAGTTTGGATTTTATTTTTTGTTTCTGGGCATACAAAAATAAAACTTCTTTGCCAGTTTGTATTTTATTTTTGTTTCTGAGAATAAAATAATAAAACTTATTTGTCAGTGGCACTTATTACTCTTTGTTTTGACATTTGTTTCATGTATAACCAATGGATAGAAGCAGGGCTGGATTATCCATTAGGCTAAGTAGGCTGAAGCTCTTTGGGGGCCCGTGCATAAGTTAAAAAAAAATTTTTTAATGCACAAAATGTTAATGTTTGCACTTTACAATCACCTTCATAACGTTCTAGAAAGACAGTAAAAACAAAAATAGCTTAAAAGACATAATGCATTCCATCAAAATCATAACAGCGCATGAACTATTTGCTTTTCCATAAGCAGAATGGGGGCCCTAACACCAAAGCCTAGAGGCCCTTCTTGGCTTAATCCGGCCCTGGATAGAAGTGAGGATATAATAATTGAAAAATAGCAAGCAACTTTTCACTCACACTGTACATTATTCTTTCTTTCCCTGACCTAGTTCTGTGGGAACTTCTTCTTCTTGAATCCTAGTGGCGTCTTGTAGGACAGCAACAAACTGTCCCCATTTTGCTCTGTCAGTGGCCATCTTTTGTGCCGTGCCTCAACTCTGGTTCAGGCTTTGCATCTCAGCCTCAATAGTTCTCTGCCAGGTTGTCTTTGGTCTGCCTCTCTTTCACCGTCCTTTTGGGGTCCATAGCATAGCAGTTCTAGTGAAGGTGTCAGGGTCTCTTCTGAGGACATGACCAACTCAGTTCCAGCGTCTGCCTGCAATGATGGTAAAGGTCAAGGTAAAGAATCCTGTTACACGCCCATTGAGGCATATTGGGAATATGGTGTTAGGCCCATATTTTCTCTTGTAAATCGGCACACTAGGGGTGACGTGGTCAACATCACGCCGGTCGGCTTAACCTTCCCAGAGCTGCTCTGCTACCCAGTTGGGGCTGGGTCGACCCAGGAGCCGTTTGCGGCCTAAAAGAATCCCACCTCATTTGGGGATCGAACCATAGACCACTGAGCTAGAAAGCCAGTGCACTAACCACTATGCTATCACGGCTCCCGCAATGATGGTGTTCATGCCTTTTTGACTGCACCTTGTAAGCAAGTGAACTCATTACATCAAGTCTATTTAATGTGTTCATGGTTTTTTTTTTTTTAAATTCTATTTACTGCTAGATTTATTAAGAGATATATTGTGTGCTACGTAATTTCATTTTATTTATTTTCTGTAGAAAATATTTGTATTTCTCATCTTGTACATAATTCATTTTCATTAGGTTAATGTGACATGATTTCACTTGTACTTTATTCAACCATTTGATGACACACTGGCCGTCATATTTCACTTTCATTTACATATACACATGCCAGCTCTCTTTACAAATGTCAACAGAACAAAACAGAGAAAAAGTACAGTGCTAATAAAATGTTATTATGAGATGTACACATTTTTTTGTCATTTTTTTTTTACCTTGGGATAAATTATGAGTTTTTTTTTAAAATCTTGGCCTCCCTTTTTTTTTTAAGACAAAAATATACAGTTCAACCCATGATCAGTTATAACTAGGATATATAGTGTAATTAATTTATTTCCAATATCAAAATAGGGTATTATCTCCCCACTCCACTCAGTCCAAATAGAGTAAATCAGAAATGTAAAATTATATGAATGTATGTGTGTGTGTGCTGTCTCTTATCCAACAAAACAAAAAAAAATTTGTATCTGGCCTCTTTCAATTCCAATCCTGCAAATATTTATATCACAAAATTTGAAGTGTGTTACGGAGGCCCAAAAGGGGAGCAAAGAATAGTAACACTGCAGCCTACCTCACATGTCGTAAGTGTGACTAAGGAGAGTTGGGCAGGGACCGGTTACCCTATACTGTAGAAGATTCTTAAAACTGCAAAAACTTCAATAAACAATAAGTCAGTACAGTCATCCAAGACAGAAGAAGGTCCTCTGGTAAGGAGGATTATGATGCAACCCAGAGAAAGCCAAAAGGAGTGGACACATTGAGAAGAGAACCGGGGTTGAAATGAAGAACAGTGGGGCCTCTGTTCGATAATGCCTTAAAAGATGAATTCCGAGACAAAGTAATAAGGGGTAAGGGTTAGGGATAGTTTTAGGAATCCTAATGCTAAACTCTGACCTTAATTCTAACCCTAAAGATGTCAGCGACTTCTTTGTGTGGCATCAGAGAATATGAATAACCTACTATTCTTCACTTCAACCGAGAACTGGAGACAGACATGAAGGGCATGAAGAAGATACGAAAAGACCTCGAGCAGACGGCACAGGACAGGAAGACTTGGCATAAGTTTGTTGAAGGCCTATACTCCTTGGGAGTTGAAGGGTGATGATGATGATTACTTGTATCACAACATTAGATATATCACAAATTTAGTTGTATCACAACATTAGATATATCACAAATTTAGTTGTATCACAACATTAGATATATCACAACATTAGTTGTATCGCAACATTAGATTTATTACAGCATACAAGAGATTTCCCCAAAGATAGATTACCTCATTACGTGATGCATTTACTTCCATTCTTCAGCACCCTATGGATCATAGGCTTTCTATTTTCAAGTTCTTTTCCATGCCTTGTTTATCTTCTTCTTCTTCTTCTCGTTCACTGTTGTTTAGAAATGTCTACACAAGAAGTCCGGTTTTCTGGATGTATGTTGCTGTGGTTGAAAGTTCTTCAAGACTCCCAAACAGCTTTGTGTGGATGTGCGTCTCTGTGGGCCAATGTTCAGTTCGCAATTGACTAAGCATGTGGCAGTCTTGCAGGATGTGTTCGGCTGTCTGTGCTGCCTGTCCACACGTACATAGGGGTGATGGGACCAATCTCAGTCTGTATAAGTGACTGTTCAGTCTGTTATGTCCTGTTCTCATACGGAACAGGATCACCTGTTTTGCTCGATCAAGATATTGATAGTTGTCTCTTTGTTGATCAATTTTCCTGATGGCCTTGATAAGGGTCTTCTTTTCCTGGAATGTGATTGTTTGTTCTTTTTGTTCCTGTGTTGCTCCCTCTTTTGCTAACATATCTGCTCTCTCATTTCCTGGTATGCCACAGTGTGATGGTATCCACTGTAGCACTACCCTTCTTTTGATATTTACTTCGCATAGGACTTTGTTTAATTCTGGCAGTTTATCACTGTTGAGGGCTTGCAGAACTGACATTGCATCGGTAAGGAATACAACCTGCTGACATTGGCTTATTGTGTTATTTATTATTCCTGCAGCAATGCTTATGGCCTGTACTTCAGCAGCATAGTTTGAACAGAATATTCCAGTAGGTGAACAGGTGGATTCATTTTTCTTTGTCTGGATAGACCACATAAAACTCCTGCGCCTCCGTTCTTCACTGCTCTGGTTGCAGATCCATCAGTATATACTTGGATCCATGCTTCTCTGGGGTATAGTTTCTTCAATCATGTCACATGCTGCTATTTTCCTTTGGAGAGTATTTAGCTCTCCCATGGGGCAGGTGGTAGTTATGGAGGTCTTAATACTGAAATTTTGATGTTGTTCCCATGGGGTTGGGAGGAGTGTGGGAGTTATTTCCTTAGTGATGTCTGGTAGTTCATCCTTGTATGTTCTAATTAGTTTTTTGGACCGATGCACAAAACTGCTTCTCTTCAACCTCCCACTGGCTAAATCTCCAAATCTAGTTTTCATTGGATGTGCGGGCATGTTCTTGTACTTTTCTGCTTGGATCAGGGTCTTAGTGTCTCGTCTGTATAATAAAGGTGGAATGCCTGTGATTTTTTCCATTTCATTTATTGGTGTGGTCTTCATGGCACCCGTGATCAACCGAAGCGCTTGATTTTGTACTTTATCTAAGGCTTGTAGGTGTGATTTGGCTGCTGTAGACCATGCTGCTGATCCGTACTCTAATATAGGTCTTATTGCACCTGTATACACTTTCTTTAGTGTTGTTTCATTAGCTCCCCAACTTGATCCAGCTATTTTCCTCAGTATGGAAAGTTTTCTTCTCGCTTTAGCCTCTGTTCTCTCGATGTGGTGCCTCCATGTCATTCTCTTATCTAATGTAATGCCCAAGTACACCGGTTCCTCATCTGTTTGGACATGTATATTTCCAAGTCGTATCTCTCCTGCTTTGTCTTTGTTGGAGAGCGTGAAAAGTGTTGTTGATGATTTTTTCAGCGTTGATCTGCACCATCCATTTCTCTGCCCATGCTGCTATGTTGTCTGCTGCCCTTTGTATTCGCTTATTAGCGATAGTTAGATGTTCTTCTACACACCACACCACCAAGTCGTCAGCGTATAGGGCAGCTCTCACACCTTGTGGCAGATCGTGGATGAGGTCATTGATGAATACAAGGAACAGGGTGGGAGACAATACTGAGCCTTGAGGAACTCCATGTTTTAGGAGGATTTTCTTGCTGTTGTGACCTTCCATAGTGACTCTTGCTTTCCGATTGTGTAGGAACGACTGGATCCATTTTCTCATATTACCCTTGATTCCGTTCCTTTGCAGTTTTACTATTAACCCGTCTTTCCATACTTTGTCAAAAGCTTTTTGGAGATCTATCCATAGGGTAAAGACTTTTCTCTTTTCTTGGAAGGCATCTTCAACGATCTGTGACAGGTATGTGATTTGGTCTTCTGTGCTGCTGCACTCTCTAAACCCTGCTTGTTCTGGCACTAAAATTTTCTCGGATTCCAAGTACCATTTCAATCTTCTGTTGATCATCCTCTCCATTGTCTTACATACACAGCTTGTTAGGCTTATTGGTCTGTAGCTGGTGGCCTTCCTGTTGTCTTTTCCTTTCTTTATGATGGGACACATGAGCGCCTCTCTCCATATCTGTGGCACACTGCCTGTCATCCAACTGTAGTTGTATATTTGCAACAGTTTGTTCATTGCTGTATATCCTAGGTGTTTTAGCATTTCGTTGGTTATACCATCCGGGCCTGGTGATTTCCTGTCTTTAAGTTTCCACACGGCTGTTTTTAACTCGTCCATATTGAAAGGTTTGGACATAACGTCCGGACTGTTTCCATTAGTTCTAGTGTGGATTATTTCTTGACGAATGTCTCGTTGTCTGCGTAAATTGACGGAGATGTTACTTTCATTTCTGTAGGATTCCGCAAATATGTCTGCTGCTTGTTTGCCGGTATATAGTTTCCCTGCATCGTCTAGTGTAATGGTTTGTCGTTGAGAATTGTTATCGTCATTCAATTGTTTAGTGAGTTTCCACAACTTTCTCCCTTCCTTTTCAAGGTTTAGTTTATATGTTTTTTCCCTCCAGCTTCTCCTCTGGGCTTCTAGCTTTCCTTTAATGAATTTTGCTTTTGCCTTTTGTAGCATGATATGGTTCTGTTGGGATGGTTGTACCTCTGCAGTGTGCCTTGCTTCATTCATATCTTCATGTAGGTTTTGTAGTGTGTTGGACCAATATGGTACATAGTTCTTCCTCGCTCCTCTCGGTATTGTCTCCTTTGCTGCCTTGAGTACTCCATTATTAAAATCCCAGATGACTCTGTTAATGTCTCTGTCTAGTACCTTAATATCTTTTGTAAGCAGATTTGCTCTGTGTTGATAAATGGACCAATTTGCTTTTTTATAATTCCATCTTGGCTGACTTGGACTTGTATTAATTGTTCTATTAATTTTGATGAATACAGGACGATGATCACTTCCACCGAGTTGTTCTCCTATTTCCCTTTCCACTATCCCAGCCAAATCAGGTGTGCAGAATGCCAGGTCTGGAGTAGAGGTGCTATGCCATCTTCTGGAGTAAAAGGTTGGAGGATCATTAGGGTTGTTTAGAAGGGTTAGGTTATTGTCGTCTTGCCAGTTTTCTATCTCTTCGCCCCTTCTATCTAGCTGGTTGTATCCCCAGCTTTGGGAATGGCTGTTGAAGTCTCCCACCGCTAGGAAGTTGCCAATGGGGACATCTATGCTAGTCATGTTCAGTGGTATGTCATTGGGGCAGTAGAAGTTTAGGAGATCCAGTTCCAGAGTGTTATGTTTTAGATGGATTACTTGGTATTCTGCACCTTCTTTATATGTCTTGGATTCTATAGCGTTGAGGTTATTCCTTATCAGTGTTAGTATGCCACCCTTCTTCCGATCTTTTCTGTCAACTCTGAAGCATTGATAGCCCCGTATCTTAAAATGTTTTCCTTCCTGTAGGTGGGTTTCTTGTATGCAGCATATGCTAATTTCTTTCCGAAATAGGGTATTCTCTAGTTCAGTCTTTTTGTTGTTGACTCCCTCTGCATTCCAATGCATGACATTCAGAGGGGCCGTCGTCTTATCTGGTTGGCCAGTTACTTTCTCCTTCCGCCTCCTGGCTCCATTTGGCGGACTAAGGAGACCTCCAGTAGCTGAGGGTGGATTCTGTCGAGGCTCAGAATCCGGCACTGCTCCTGCCTGGAGGGACTTCACAGGGCGAGCACCATAACGATAATTTTTTTGACATCTGTTGTGTAGACATATTAAACCAAAGCGGGTTGCATGGTACCATGGTTGCTGGTGCGCCTCCTGGCCTGGTACATCTGACTTCAGCACCTGTTTCTTAAGGCAGAGTGTGCTCATGCCTCCCCCTCTGGCTGGGGGATTTGATTTTGCCTTTACCTCGTTTGCTGTCCCATCTTGCCTCCCGCTGGGGTTGATACCCAACCTTCGGCAAGATTACTGGGTATAACGGGGTCCACCACGAGTAGGTGAGGTAGACTTGGGCAGGAGAGGCTAAGAGACATGTTGAGTCTTGTATTGCGCATCACTGCCCCATTTGGACCCCTCGCCTTGTTTATCATTTCTAATCAGTATTCAGGTTCCTTCTCTACGTGCTTTTTCGGTCTCTATTTATTTAACCTTGGGGGTTCCAGAACAAGGACTGCCTTGTAATGCGATCATCTTATTTCATCAATTTCTTTTCCTCAACTCTTGTTTCAAAAATCGAATTCTTCGTACAGTAAATTAATGATTTGAGACATATTCAGAAGTATGTTATAAGAACTAGTACAGTTACAGGGAGAGATACTGAGGACAATTAATGATCGCATTTTAAAGAATAACACTGCAATCGATGATTAATCAAGGCTAAGATTGCTGAGTTGAACATTAAGCTTAAGACTGGCAGGGATGGATGTGTGAGAGGATGCATCCGGCGTATATACAACCAGCGCACAACAGGAACAGTTAGCATTCATACACTTCGACGTTTGCTGAGGGAGACTTAGCACCTATGGGTTTGCCCAGAGTTCAGTTATGTCAATTCTGAACAACAATAACCGTAGAGCTCTTCCAGGAATTGTACTGGTGACGGCCATATGTACTTTCTCTGTTCCTCATATGTCAAGCACCTTTGAAGCAGATGTTCAGCAGTCCTTTTCTCGGCGCCACAGTTACACGCATAGGTAGTTACTATCTTTAGCTTGTTGAATAGGTAGTATTCCAACCTGTTGTGGCCCATGCGGAGTCTGAAGATTACTATGTGCTCTCTTCTGCTTGGCTGATAATATGCATCATTTTTTGTGTGGCCTGAATGATAATTGATATGCTTCTCATTTGTTCCTGTATCTGCTTGTGATAAAACTCTTTGCCTCTTCGAAAGTTGACTCTTGTTTCACTGACGTTTGTTTAGTACTTTCCAGCAGGCCTACATGGTAAGCTTGTCATACCATCTTAATCATTCTATTGTGCAATCAATACCCTTTAGCTCTCCAAGGAGCATAGACCTTCAACAAACACAAGCCAAGTCCTCCTGTCACATGCCATCCGCTCAAGTTCTTTCCAAGTTTTCCTCATCATTTTCACTACTGTATCTAGTTCTCTTCTCTATGTTTTTTTTTTTTTGTGTGTCTACCTCTGCCTCTCTTTCTATGGGGATCCCAGAAGAAGGACTGCCTTGTAATGCTATCAACAGGTTTCCTCAATGTGTGTCCTATCCATCGCCAGCGTCTTTTTCTCAGCTCTTGATCCACTGGCACTTGTCTGATTCTTGTCATGATTTCCATATTTGTGACTTTGTCATACCATGTCAGTCCTTCTAGTCTACGCAAGCAGCCATTTATGAAAATCCGTAGCTTTTTGGTTGTTGTTTTTGTTGTTCTCCATGTTTTAGAGATATAACATAGGACTGACTTGACATTTGAGTTGAAGATTCTTATTTTCGTGTTGGACTTGATTTCTCTTGTTCTCCATAGGTTTCCCAATGCAATGAAAGCTCCACTTACTTTTGGTATTCTTATTTTGATATCATTGTCTGTCCTTCCAACTTTGTCTATATTACTGACAAGATATGCGTACGATTCTACATCTTTTAGTGGTGTTTCTTCAAGTTCGACCTTGTTATCATTTCTTGCATTTATTATGCAAGCAATGACATATTCACATATGTTTGACACCTATTAACATCAAGTGTTATTTATATGAATAAAATTTCACGTTTGCTTCCACTCTGGCTCTAACATCATAAGTTGTAATCTTGGGCACGTTTTTAGATCTCGTATCTGATGGTTGTCTTAATAAGTATAAATGCAGCTTATTCCCGTTATTCTTAGAGGCACTGTTTCTCAAACTTACAGTAATTGCGTACCCGTATGAGAGTTTTTTCTTACCGACGTACCCCTTCTGAGAGTTTTATCTTACCGATGTACCCCTTATGAGGGTTTAGTCTTACCGACGTACCCCTTATGAGAGTTTAGTCTTGCCGACGTACCCGTCTTAAGCGAAGAGAATTTGGGGATAGTTTTAATATTACTAGTTTATCTACATGAAGGCATTCATAATTTATGCTCTCTCCCTCTCTCTCCTACCTCTCTCTCTATATATATATACAGTGCTTTTTTTCTAAAATAAAGTTTACTGGTACTATATCACCCCATCCCACTATGCCAGTAAAGCCAAGGTTAAAAAAAAGCCCATCAAATTAGTACCTTATATTTACAATAGTTTCCAAATTGGGCCCAATACATTGGTGCTGCCATCTTTGCGTACCCTTTCCTTGCTCTTCGAGTCAGTTGCTAGATGTCTGCCTTTCAGGGACCAGGAATTGACGTACGGTAAAGGCCGAAAAACACGTAGAGGAGGACCAACCAGCTTGATGAACATTAGTGTACTCGCAGTCTTCAGGTGTAGAGAAGCTCTTGTTGGTGTGAAAACTAGGTTCATTTGGGAGAAGCCACGTTCACATTCACAGGTAGAAATGGGGATGTAATTGATAGTGTATATTAGTGGCAATAGTCCGGCTGGCATTTTCTTCTCTGTCAGGAATTCACGATAACCTCTTAGAACCTGTCTTTCTGGAATCCTAAGCCTCTTATTCTGTCTTCAAACACCCGAATCTGCCTTGATATAATATTATGAGCTGTGTATAGTATAGTATCACGTGCTTGTAGTTCAACATTGAGTTTTGACAATTCTTGGAGAGCATCACACATCAGTCCAAGATACAAAACAAAATTAACACTTGTAATTTTCTTTAGTAGGCCTTCATACATTATTCTTTCAGTCTTATCCCTGTTTTCATCCTGTTTTGCTGCTACAAAATGAGCCGTGAGTGCTTCACAGTCTTTACAAACTGCAGAAACACTTCTGAAACTAGAAGCTACCCAACGCATACTTAAAATTCTTCCAATTTTGAAGATGTGCTTGCCTAGATCTTCAGCTACTTTTCCAAGTTCTCTGGCGTTTTGGGGCGTCTGATGATATAAGCTGTACAGTTTGTCAAGAAATGACTTAAAATGGTTGATTTGTGATGGGAAGTCTTTTTTCACAACATCTCCAACAGAAAGGTCAAGCCTATGGTTGGCACAATGCCACCCCAAAACATGTGGGTATTGTTCCTTAATCAAGGCCACTACTCCTTTCTTCTTACCCAACATCACAGCTGCCCCATCACATGACATGGCAATAAGATTTTCCTTTCAAAAGTCATCATGAAAACCCAATTCATTAAGGACATTGCTGGAAAACACCTTGTGCGGATACATTTTCTAATTCTACAATGTCAATAAAAATATTTGTGGGCGGCTCCATATCAGGAAGCATTGTCCGTACCGTACATAAATTATTAAAGAAGAAAACTGGCTAATAATGGCGCTCTCATCAATCAACAGAGAAATTTGACAATTTGATTCAATTATTTTCTGAATAAGGGTTTGTTTCATTTCAGTTCTAGTATGTTTCACTATATTAATGCAAGCATTTGTGGAATGTAGAATTCGTCCCATGTCATAACCATTGACTTCTTGAAGATCAATTTCAGATTCAAAATCATTGAAAGCCTAATTTTTCTTTACAACTTTATAAGCTGTTCTGAATATTTTAGAAGTGATTTCTTTTTTCATTTTCAAATGCATGTGAACAAAATACTTCCAATTAATTTTCTTTTGCAGTTGCTACTATTTTAGTGGCAGCCTTGTGAGCTGAACTGATTTTATGTTCATGAATTTTCTTGCGTAGTGAAATCATTTGATCCTTTTTATTTTCACCGAAGTAAGAAATTTGAAGATTTGCCCATGGCTTTGAAATATTCATACCTTGTTTGTTTCTTTCCTGTCCCACACTACCCACTTCCTTGCATATTTTAGCTAAGATGTTTATTTGTCACCAACAATGTAGTAAAATGCACCGTTTTTAACCCTCCCTCTCAAATTATAATGATAATACTGTATTTGAATTGTGTTCCAATACGCCAAGATAGCTACCATTGCCCTACCCTACTCATATTTTTCAAAAGTCCAATTCTAGTGACGTAAAGTTACCGTTTATAACCGCTACTATAAGAATTTGAAAATTATCAAGGACGATAAAATCTAATGCAAAATATTGGACACTCCTTGAATTTTTTTTTACTAACGTATTCTAAGAATCTATTAATAGTTACAACATGCGACAGTTGCCGTTAGACGTCGTTTTTTCAGAACGTCGCATTTTCAAAAACGCCAACGAGAGGCATGCGATTTGAAACTATTAACGCCACGCGAGGGTACCCATCCCCTTACCAAAGGCTTTTTCGTTGCTCCGTACTAATTTTTTTAATATAACATGAAACCGTTTTGGCAAGAAGCTAACACGTGTTTCGTCTTCAAAAAAAAAAGACGGGAGAGAGAGGGGTTAGTATGGAAAAAGTCAAAACCCACTTGGGTATTTTTCAAACTGAAACTAACGAACACATGAGTGCAGGGGAGAGCGAATGGGACTAAAGAAAGACAGAAAACGTAGATAATGTTATGCATTTTATAGAAGGATGAATAACAAGGAAAAGACAGAATGGAATTAAAAGCGAAAATGTTGTTAATCAATACTATACTATTTCCCATAAAAACGTATCTAGACTTATAAATAAAGAGAAAAGTACAAAGATGAAAACTTAGATAAAGACGTAGATGAAAATATACTGGCTAGATAAAGGACATTAGCCTGATTAATAATCACTTTTCATCTCTTAGATAGCGTCAAAAGTGACTGAGTTATCGCATAAAATAAAAATTGACGACACATACAGACGATCACACTGATATCCCAGCTCAGTTTAAAAGTAACATTTTTCTAGTCATTGCTTGGAAACAAGTCACGTTGGTTTGCCTCATTTGATAGACACTACTAGGAGGAGGGAGAGGTAACTTTGGAATTTTGCCAGCCTAAAGCGACTGACGAACTTATTTTCAAAAATAAATGTTTGGGATTTTCAAAAAAGAGTCAAATCGGTGTAGTTTAAACTGATTGGTTAATGTTAGGATAGACATAGGGAGAATAAAACTACCGCATCTGCTATGCAGGGTGCCACTTGATAGAGATTTTTCATACAAGCAAGGTTTCAAGCAGAGCAATTAATGACCAAATTGCCGTTGCGTCTATAGAAGCAGCTGTCTAAAAGTGACCATTGACAGCCTGTTAAACCTTAACATAGTGTGTGATTATTTCATTGATTGCGGTAAGATGAATAACCTTTTTAATACATTATTATATGTAGAGGCCAACCCAGATAGGGCGCCATAACATTGTGTGTGTACGACATTTTGCCTTTGTGGAAGATTGCGACATACTAGGAGCAGAGGCATGTCTAAGCACACTTCGGAAGCTAATCACACTAAAATTTGAGTTGAATATTGTCATACATATTTTGACTGTAAGACCAGAAAGTCACTGGCAGGCCTATTGGTATATTATTTTTGAAGAAAAGAAAAGATTGTATTTCAGCTGAAGAAGAAGATGATGTATATTGACAGGGGCGTTGAGACTATGTGGAAAAGAAGATACCCACTGTTATGAAGAAGTCACAATAAAGTTGAAGACTGTAGCTAATTTAGTTAGCTATTTTATCTGATCACAATACTTGTTTAATGATGTTAAATTGGTAGTGGTGGAGATAGTCAGCTGGAGACTTAGGGAGGCTTGTTCCTCTTGTTTCAGGGTTACATCACCCAGTTCAAGTTGGTCAGAAGTCGGAGCTGCAGAAGTTGAGGCAACCTACTGGTTGTTTCTTTATCAAAGCATACAAGTAATAGCAGACTCCAGAATACACGGCAGTGGATCGTGTGCAGTTTTCTCAACCCAGTCATCCAGGGTCTACACGGATTCAAAGATAAACCTAAATCTTCAGGGCTTACATGCTAGCTCAAATATGTTCGATCTCCACCCTATTCAGTAACAGTTTGTGATATGATGTGAATACCAGTTTTTCCCGATAGTGACTCTTCAGATAACAGTAGTCTCCAACAGGGAATAAACGTGTATAAACATTAACATATTAAGAGATATATTGGACTAATGTCCTTCATGTGTAATTAATTTGATATAAAACCATAATTTCATTTTAAGTTAAACATTCCTGTCCTAGAAAATTTGAGGGACGGGAAATTAAATTGTATATACATATATATCATAACTTTAAACCCAGTCTTGTTTATTCGATGTTAATGAATTAAATTGTATTTGTTTAACGCATTTATCACTACATTTTCATTACCCTAGACATCAAGCCATATAAATAACATCACAAACACTAGATACCCAAAATAAATCGCAGAGTGAGATCGTAGGGTGGTAGCAGTCAGGTACCCTGAGAACATCATACTCAACTATTAGACTCAGGTACTTGCATAGCTGACCTCACTCTGTAGACACATACTAACTACTTTCCTTTAACATCAAAACCCACCACAAACAACCACTCATTCTTCTCACAAAATTCAGCTTTTTTTAAATCTAGAATCCAGATCTTCCTGTGCTTCTTTCTTCGCCGTCGCAACAAACACGTGTTCGATTTCTCCAGGCTCTGCGTCTTTTTCATCTGCAGTATCCATTGGAAAAGAATTTGCTTCAGCGGCATCACTCTTAGATTCATTGCTCACAAGTTTCAATTTTTTAGGTGCGGGAGCGGAAGAGAAAAACGGCGTAATTTTACAATTCATGGCGTAAAATTATTACGAATCTGCAAAAGTTATCCATTGGAAAAGAGAAAGCGGCATCACTCTTAGATTCATTGCTCACAAGTTTCAATTTTTTAGGTGCGGGAGCGGAAGAGAAAAACGGCGTAATTTTACAATTCATGGCGTAAAATTATTACGAATTACGAAACACACTCACCGACGTTGTAAAAAGTTGAGTCGCATCATGTGGATAGAGTCAAGTCGGAAACAGGAAGCCTCCTATCACTTCCGGTGAAAAGAGGATATCCTATAATAGACTATCGATTCTAATCGATAATGTAGCCTCTCACACAGAAATAATGCAAACTTCGAGCTACAGTGTCTACAGCAGAAGATGGCAGCACCAGATTGCAAGGATCATAGAGTTTAAAGAAACTCCAAGGCATAGACTAAAGCAGTGGCGGCAATCCTAGTTTTCGCTTGCTTGTAAAATGTATTCTATTTTGTGATTTTTAAGGTCCTAAATGTTTACCGGTACACGTACCGGCAGAAATAAAGCACTGTAAAATAATATATATATATATATATATATATATATATATATATATATATATAAAATAAAGGTAGTCCCATAGCATATACTGCCGTAAGGGAGTGAATTGTTAAAGATTTCACTATACTAGGTCCAGCCAGCGCCCTAACCACTCTGCTAACCGGGTGTTTAGTTAGAAAATACTAATTAAAATAACGTAAATAAAAATAAAACTCAATAGATGTTCTGAGGGACAATGGATATATATAATGGATTCTAAAAATAGTATGGTAAAGTAAAATTTAAAAAATTCTACCGTATATCTCTTTAATAACTTTCGGGTACCCTCAGAGGTACCCTCTGGGTTACGCGTACCACAATTTGGGAAACACTGCTTACAGGAATATCGGTCGACCGAAGACTGGTAGTCGATTATGCAGCCAGTCTTGGCTGGCACCTTCCGAGTTTCACCTTGGCGGCTCGAAGGTGCACCGCACGAAATGTTTAAACACAGCTTCGCCGCATAAAGGTACGACAGACACGTTTGTGCATGGACAAAAAAAAAAAAAAACAGCTTTTTTAAACCTTCGTGAATAATACCAAAATATCTATCCCTCCTAGCGTCTGTCTGTGGTCTCTCCTTTGCTTAACAAGCTTTCACAAGGAAAGAATGGAAAAAAAGGTACGTCTTTATTTATTCAGGGTGTAGATTTAAAAAAAAAACCAATTAGCAGAAATGCCTTGAGTAAAAGAGACACTGGCAAACTGGAAATGAGAAAAGGAGAAAAAAATACAGTGTAAGAAAATAGAAATATGTAAATGCAGGGCCGTAGATACGGGTGGGGAGGGGGGGGGAGAATTCAAACACCCCCCCCCCCCCCCCCCCAAGGGTTTGGTGAAAAACATTTGTGGGGAAAGTATACTGTACCAAACATGTTTTGTGCCGAAATTTTTTTATAAACCCTCCCCTTTATTAAGTCCTAGCTACGGCCCTGCGTAAATGGCATAACATTAAAATGAAAAAGAACAAAAAATGATAGGAACAAAGAAAGCATAATAAAGTAATTCTTGTTATGCTTAGAGGCAGTGTTTCCCAGACTTACATTAACCGCATACCCCTGATGAGAGTCTTACTAGCGTACCCTTCTAATGAGCAGTTAATTTGGGGTACTTTAATTGTGTTAAACTACACTAAGGCATATATTATATATATATATATATATATATATATATATATATATATATATATATATATATATATATATGTGTGTGTGTGTGTGTGCGTGCGCACGCGCGTGCGTGTATTTGTGTAGGTAAAGAGCTTGGGGCAATGGAAAAACAGAGCTGGAGATTAATCAGCTGATAAGTGATCATGCTGGGGATAATGACGCCGTTCTGTACACTGATGGGTCTGTACTCTTCTTCTTCTTCTTTGATCCTTAGCCGCCGACCGTCGAAGCAGTCAGTGGCCATCACGCCTGGTGGCGTCTTGCAGGGCGGCATCAAACTGCTTCCACTTTGCTCGGTCGGCAGCCATCCTTCGTACAGTGCCCCAGCTCTGGTTCATTCTTTACATCTCGGCCACAGTTCTCCGCCAAGTTGTTTTTGGGCGGCCTCTCTTTCTTTTTCCTTCGGGGGTCCATAGCATAGCTGTTCTTATGATGACATCGGGGTCTCTTCTGAGGACATGGCCAAACCAACTCCAGCGTCTGCCAGCTATGATGGTGTGCATGTCCTCTTGGTTGCTCCGAGTAAGTAGTTCTTGGTTGGTGATGGTATTCGGCCAAAAGATTGGGAGAATTTTTCTTAGGCAGATTGTGTAGAAAGAGGACAATTTCAAGATTTCCTTCTCTGTTGCTCTCCAGCATTCCGCACCATAGAGAGGCACAGAAAGCACACAACTCTCATATAATCTTAATTTTGTGTTTATGCTGTACTGAGAGGACTTCCAAATGTTGTTTAGACTAACAAATGCTGCTCTTGCTTTGTTCATTCTGTTATTAGTGTCTTTGCTTGCTCCGCCGTCTGATGTTACTATGCATCCTAGGTATGTGAAGGTGTCTGTTCCAGTTTCTGATTCCTTACTGTTATGGGCTCAGGGTTGACAACATTGAGTGTCATGACCTTTCTTTTCTTTAGACTGATGTTCAGACCCACCTGCTGGCTATACTTATTAAGTCTATCCGCTTTTTTCCTGGATGTGTTGATGAGAATGTGCGAGTAGTGCAACGTCGTCTGCATATTCCAGATCTTCCAATGTAGAAAACGTAGTCCATCTTATTCCTCTTGGACTGCCCACTGTTGTCTGACGCATCACCCAGTCTGTGACTGTTAAAAATAAAGTGGTTGATAAGGGGCATCACTGTCGTACACCTGTCTTCACCTCAAAAGTTAGGTTGCTCTGCCCAACGCTACATGTAAAGTTGGCATAGAGGCTTTTCATGATGGACACTATGCAGCTTGGAATTCCATAAGCCCTCAGTATTTTCCATAGACTGTCCCTGTGTATACTGTCAAAAGCCCTTTCAAAATCAACGAAATTAATGTACAGCTGTGTCTGCCATTCTGAGCACTGCTCTATAATGTTCCTGAGGATAAATATATGATCTGCACATCTTCTGTTCTTTCTAAATCCTGCTTGTTCTTTCCTCAGTTTGTGGTCTACTGCTTTTGAAATTCTCTGTATAGATGTGTGGCCGGGTAGGGTAGTGGGGGTTGCTGTTCAAATCGAGAGTATTAGATTTTGATGACTAGCTAGCCTGCTAGAGGTGATGATTTCTCTCTACAGTCTTACAGGACTTAACCAGGTTCGGGGATAATCCTCTATGATGTTTTATTTTTAGAGCAGATAGTTATTATTTGTGTTGCACCTGCAGCGATTAGCTTTGGTATGATCTCTTAATAATTTGTATGATAGCCGACTGCAAACATATGATTCGTCAACAGCATTTGTGTTCAATGAAACAAATGTTTATTCAATTTTCAACAAGAACTGGGTTAAGTCAAATGGTAACCACACCAAATTGCATAATAGCATGTTGACATTTAATAAACAAGCATAAAAAGTCAATGCATTATTTTAATGATGCAATATTCCTTATTGCATCTCGTGATCTTTCCAACTTGCAAAAACATGGCGTGGCTCCTCTATCCTTCTAGCGTTCCTTCGTTTATTTGTTAATGTAGTCTAGATTTCACGACGTTTTTCTTATCTCTTCATTTTCATGAAGAGCCAAACTTTCTCTTATTCATTAGTATTCCTTAGTTTGACGTTCTCTCAGCTTAAGGACCTTCATCCTTGGTAAAAGGTTCTGATATATGCCTGGGTTTACAATTCTTTACCCAGTTTTCGAGCGTAGCTCTGTTTCAGTTATGACTGTGGGCTCTAACAGTTATTGTATGCAATTTTTGGCACTACTTACGTTTCTCGTGAATTCACAAAATATTAACATTTTACATTTCGAAATTTCACAGTTGCATTAATTGTATGAAGTCAATCTCCTCTATTAGAATATCACTGAGCAAGAAGAATTATGTCTTCTCTCGACCGCTCTAAATTCATGACTGCTCAAAAAAATGGCTTCGTCTCTCGTTCATCCCGGGGAAAGAAAGGACTGAGCCTAACCATTGGTGGGAAATCACGTGACCAACGCACTTATACACGCGAAGCTTAGCCTAAATAGATGCGTGGCGTTTCGAAGCTAAACTGGCCTAATTAAACATCTGCATGAAGATTTTTTTATCTTGTTTCTATAAAAATTTATTTTATATGTTAAAATAGTCTGCATCTGAAGACTCACGGTATACGCGGTTACAATTATCCTGCCTAGTATTTTGCTGGGAACTGAAAGAAGAGTGATTCCTCTCCAATTATTGCAGTCTGCAAGATCTCCCTTCTTGGGTAATTTGACAATTATTCCTTTGTTCCACTCCGTTGGTGTTGTCCCTGTTTTCCAGACTTGTGCAAATAGTGGTTCTAATAGTTCTGCTGCTAGCTCAGGGTCTGTCTTAAATAGCTCTGCATTTAAGTTATCGTGGCCAGGAGCTTTTTCATTCTTTAACCCTTTGATTGCCGGGATGATTTCTTCCTTTCGTGGAATGTCTGTATTAACATCTAGATCAATTTCAGCCTCGATACTGGACCTAATACAGTGAAATCTTTAACACCTCACTGCTCTACGGCAGTATCTTCTATGGAACTAACTTTATTTCCTCTATTGGTGTGCCTTCCTTTATAGTTCTACTTTAGCTGAAATCTTGTTCCTAGTTCACTGTCATATAGCCATATATTTATCTTTCTCATAAAATTGGAAGGTATATTTATATCAGGCTTCTCTTCCTGCCATAGTTTATCCTTGTGACGAAACGTCTGCACGTGTTCTTTTGGTGGCTCTCTCACACCTTTAGACATGTTACGGGTAAAATTTATTTAAAAGGACATAGTGGTTGTCCTGGCCAAGTTAATATCGTAATAGTTAGCATCAGTAACAGCAAAGGAACGTTGTGAACGATAATTATTGAATCACGCTCGATGACGAGGACATCATACATTTATTGAAGTACTTGACAAATGGCTCCGTTCATGGCACTGGTACATCATAATTAAGCAGTCGTCTATACTATATATTAGGCAGTCCGTCCATGTCTCAGACGCTGTCCCTTCATTCTTATTTATCCCTCAATAATATGACACACGACACTTCGAAACAACACTTCCTGTCAAGCAAACGTACTATGCACACCTCACAGAAGCTTATTGGTGTCATTGGAGTAGAATAAAATCAGGGATACACAATGAAATATCAGGAGCATCACACATACGCCATCAACACTTCGGTAAAAGACCCTTAGCAGACGATAGATCCACTTCTGCTCCCAAAACTGACTTCTGCTTATCGTACCGTATCGGTATGATGTCACATCCTCTTACGGTGTAATTCCGTAAAAAGAAACAATAAATACAGCCCAATCTAGCTCCATATAAGACTCACAATAAAGGTATTAAATTTAATTGTAACAAGCCACTACGGCAGTATCCTTTCTTTTCTTTATATATATACATATATTTACCTCTAAACAGAGCTATACCATTATAATAGGAATTCGCTGAATTAACTCAGCTGGGGGCTTGAACGGGCTAAAAGCCATTGTTTAAATCCTTCACAAAAGGCGACGGGCAGATCTAAGTTAACCATAGCTCAGCGCTATGCCGCATGGTTCTTGACTTCTGAATTATTTTGTGAAACCGCCCTTCGGATAGAAGTGCCATTAACCTTCTATCTACATCTTGAGCGAAGGTAGACACCTATGACGACCCATTTAGATACTCTTGAGTTTGGACCATTATTGGACCACTACTGCAAAGCAGGGGAGGCAATCCGTGAAAACCATTAAGGACGTTTTGCAAAATCAATGCTATCAGCCTCTTTCTCTCTGGTATCGGACATTCGAAGAAGACTTTTTTCCCTCCTGTTTTATGTGGTTACGGTACCGATGCTGTTATATATAGTGGCCCGCTTCAATCATAACTGGTAACGCTCAGCTGCTTCCCCCCCCCCCCCTTCCTTTCCCCCTCTCTCTTTCTTCGTGTTTTTTTTTTTTCCGGAGTGTTCATTTCTCTTTTGCTCGTTGTGGGAGCTCATATTCGCCCAATCTGAGTTTTTTACGTTTGTGTGTCTTGTTTTCACATCGCTGTGTGTGTGTGTGTAGTTAAACATATTTATATGTACTTGTATGAGGAGGGCAAGGTTGTCTTGTACTAAATTATAGTCGTATAGATAGGCTGGACTAGAGAAACTTACTCATTTCAGATCTCACCTATCACCATCCACTCTACTCAGACGGGCCAAAAATAACTCACTACCTATCTGTACGACAGCAATTAGTAAGCAAGTAGGAAACGCACTAGGGGCCAAAGAGATGTGGTTTTAAAGACGAATGTTAACAATACAATGGACAGCTGAAAAGAGTAATGAAGATGTCAAGTTTATTAATCATGTTACATAGAAGCAAATTTGCTTTTTTTTTATACGACTATAATTTAGTACAAGACAACCTTGCCCTCCTCATACAAGTACATATAAATATGTTTAACTACACACACACAGCGATGTGAAAACAAGACACACAAACGTAAAAAACTACGGTTACTTGGGTATGGGTCTGACCAACACACAAAGTTAAGTTTCTTTGTTGTTTATTATCATTAAACTTGACAACACCAATATCTAAAGAAAGATCAAATATAATCAGATTTACATACATATGAAATAGCAGAATAAATGCGCCCTCCCCCTATGGAGAAAAGAACCCAAAAGTTAATAACCCAAAGGTCGAAGGTTAGCACTATGTTACAGAGTAGACAGTAAAGTAAACAAGTTCCTACTATATGCTACCCAGTAAAGTAAACAAGTTTAAGCAAATCCAATGTTGGTAAATTCCCTGAAACAAAGAAAAATACTCACGCACTCTTTCATACAGTGGCCACTCAATCACTCTTACCTACTCTTGGTGATATCCCTTGGAAATACAATTATTCCTGAATATATATAATGTCCGGTTCACTTCCCAAATTGGCCCCAGTCCATCCTCTAACAAATAAAGACTAGTGAGGTGAACGCCGAATCTGGTGTTTTGTTCTTCTGGATGACAAAAATGTTACCGCCAATAGTCGATGTAGGAATGTGCTCTTGGGGTTCACAGTTAAAAGAGGAAAATACTTCCAGTATTGGGAAACACCTGGTTGCAAAAAATGTTGCAAATGATGATGATGATAATCCTATCGGCTGACTCTATGTTAGAGCACCGATTTCTGACCCGCGAAAAATCTGGATAAATCCGCTTGAATACGACTGTCAGAAGTCGGGAACAATAATGTTATTTTGTACACCCCAGTTGGCTGGTAAAATTGGAAAAAATATCTGGGTTTACCTTATAAGTTAAAATGTTTCTCATGTATCTTTGGCGAATACTCGCTCACAAATGAAATTGGTGACGCACAAGTCAAGAAAAGAGACAACATTAACCAATTAGTAAAAAAAAAGGCCGCTGGACGCTCTTGATCAGGTCTGCTACTATTCTATATAGCTACATATATGCACACAAATGGGGACAAGACGATCTCTTATCCACTTTGTCTGTGCTGATTACATTTAAAAGGCATAAGGTGTTTTCCTTTATGCCTATTGTCGGCGTCTGTTAGTCATCGTATGGTATTAAATAATATGCACTTATAATAAATACACAAAATCTGAAAATGAAATATAGCGTGAATTCTTTACAATCACTATCAGACATTTTATTCTATATGTCCCGTCAGCTAAAACCGTCTCTTCTCGTGTGAGAAAGCGTGTGGTGAAAATTAACATTATAACTGAACATCTGGTATGAAATAGCTACACTTTATTTTATTTCACTAGTTTTAACAGCTAACACTTTTAATTGGTAAAAGCTAACACTTTTAAAGACGTAAGCACTAGTTTCTATTACCAGAAAGTCAGAATGAAAAATCCCCACGAATGCTAATAACACATTTTTCACAATAATGGTTCTAGAACGGCGTGCTTAGAGTATTCAAACATTCTGAGTGACAACTGATAGCAGGTTTAAGAAAACACAGTTTATATCTCATCATATTTCTGTATATATTCTGCCGTCTCTCCTGAGTCAGTTATCAGTCTATCAGAAATCTTGGATGAATCTAAACACGCCAGACTAGGAACAATTGTATTCGCTAAATGTGTTAAATTGTCCCGTGGAGACTTAAATTTCTGATTGTGGTAATATTTTAGTTGTGCTTAAGTATTAAATGTGTTAAAAGTTTTACCATTTTATTCACTGCTATTCCCGAGCGTTAAGACTAGCGAAATAGCAAAACGCGCAAATATTCTCTTACCAGTGGTTCAGTAAAGTAAAATCCATCAACCATTTTTCGAGGACTTAAGTATAATGTTAAACGTGACAGAGTGGTACGCGATTTATATTTCGTTGTGTGTAATTTTTTTTAAATGACTAGTGTATATATCACGTGTTAAAACGATAGACGCCAAGCATCAAATAGCTAGTAATGACCAACGATATGTGTTAAAGGAGTATTAATTAAATTAACCTTGATATTGTGCGCTGAGTGTTTTACTGGGCGGGAGGGGAAAGGCGCATATCTAAAACCCATCCAGACCCACTGAAGTGAAGCGCGATAAGTTAGACTAAGATACCGTGTGCCTTTTAAGTTAATTAGAGGACAGAGAGGATCAGAGATCTTACTACGCGTAATAGCATAGTATTGTCATTTTGGGTTAAATGTTTTGTTTCTTCCTAATTTAGGCTCGATCAAAAACCAGCAAACCAGCGGTCTTATAGGCTACCAGTGACATTATTGTTATTATTGGGTCTTCTGTTTTGACCTGTGCGGTCCACTTTCTTCATTCATGAGAGAGGCCAAACTATAAACAATAAGAATAATATTAAACTGGACTTGCAAACTACCAAATTTTTCTATCATATTTTATCAGCCCGCTGTGGCAAAATATATAACAGTTTACTCGACCTATGACAGACGGTTTCCCAAGTGGATTATACCCAGGGAAATTCACTGTTTTTTCATGACCGGCACTCAACTCAGAGAAAAGCCGATAGGATTTATCATTACCAGTGTGCATAACGTCAGAGTTGTCTCAACATCCAGAGGTTGGACAATACAGGAACTATTTTTTTTCTTTCTATGACTGTGACAGTACGGAATACGCCTTACTTCAACCACTATATGCGGTGATACAGTACTCATCTAGGAAAACAATTAACGCACCAATTTTGACGATTACCTTGACATTATTATTAAGTACCAAGGCTAGTCTGGGGCCAGATTTGGCAACCAACCTGACACGATAGTTCATACTATTGTTAGTGGGTTTTTCCCAAGAGATACCTACGCCAAGTACTGGGTAAATGAGTATGTTTGTGGCCACAGAATGACAGATTGAAAGACAGAGAGAGAGAAAAATATTTCCTTTGTTACAATCATTATTACTAACTTTTTTTAAAAATCTCACTGAACTGAGTATTTACGGGATAGCTTAACTAGGAACTTGTCCTTTTCTTTACTGAATATTCCATACCCTAATGCTAACCTTTGACCTTTTGGGTTATTAACTTCTTTTGGGGATCTTTCTTTCTTCACAAGAGGGGAGGACATTTATGGGTTTTTTTCCCATTTCTGTAATATGATTTATTGATATATAGGTTCGATGTTGTAAAGTTTAATTGATCATAAACTAAACAAAAACTTAATTTAATGTGTTGGTCAAACCCATACCCATATCTATTACCGATAGATTTTTTACGTCCGTGCGTATTCATCACATAATTGTGTGTGTATGTGGGTGCAGTGAAACTTATATTTGATATAAGGAGAGAAAGTTCGTCTGATTAAAATATACTTGTATTGATAGGCTGGATTAGAGAAACTACTCACTATAGAGACTGACATTCCTCTTACACTATCACCTCGTGAAAATCTATTTTCTTACACCTTTATTCTCACATATTTACCACTATCCACTCTCATCAGACCGGACCATAAATATTTTCAGACCTATCTTTAAAATTTACGACATAATGGAGGGCTCGCTCCAGGATTGGGATCTAAGTTTGAGTCTAGATAAATGTCTAACGTCTGTACGTGCATTTTTTGGCAGTTTGAGCGCCAAGTTAATAGCCTCCCTTACTCTAACTGACTTCAGGTGTGGACGAGTTGGTGGATTTAAAATAAAGGAAAAATTTTTTATTTTTTTTCCCTTAATTTTTTTTAAACAATTTTTTTTTTCCTACGTAGTAATAGTAGTTTTTCAGTTGTTAGCCAGATCTACCATTTTTATGGTTTAAGTCATCTGTATTAGGAGCCTAGTTGCCTGTTAATAACAGCGACAGATTAGATAACTGATTACAGGCAGGAGGTAACACAGTTAAATAACAATTTGGGACCCAAAGATGCAGCAATAGAGAATGCAGTCAGCGACCCATAGCTAGACTGCTTGCATCAGGGTCAGCGAACCAGAGCTGACCAAGACCCTACTCCACCTCCACGTGGTGGTCCTGGAAACAGGCTGCATCACTGCAGTCTGGCTGAGAGAGTAGGGATCGAAGAGGGAAGGCAAACCCGGTAACAAAAAATGCCGTGCTGAAGTCGGATGTGTCGGCCGAAAGGCGCAGATATCGCTTCTCCGGTGTAAACAGACACAACGCAACCAACGTCCTTTTCAGGACGAACGAGGAATAAGAAGAAATAGCAATGTTTATTTTTTTATTTTTCTCGTAATTGGTTAGGGAGCAGTGTATGCTTTTCTTCTTTCTTTCTCGGATAAGTCGCAGTCAGTTATTTGCCATGGCTGAGCGTGCAAAACTTAGAACAATGCTAACTGAGGAAGCAAGGGAAGAGGGATTACAAGGAGAAGAAGCGAAAGCGTTTGTCAACAAAGAACTCGCCAGATATGACGCGGAGATGAAAGAAGCAGAAGCTAGGCTATTGAAACAGAAGAAAATTGAGGCAGGGATGGAAGCTCGCAGGGCAAACGAACGAGAGAAGGAAAGACAACACGAGGAACGAGAGAAGGAGAGACAACATGAGGAAAGAGAAAATGAGCGAAGACGACAGCACGAGTTGGCGCTTAAGACACTAGAGGTCCAAAGTCGTGGTGCTGCGTCTACCTCCAGCAGTGGAGAGCCGTCTTTACCTCATTTATCTTTAACTGATCAATCCAGTACTCAATACCCTCAACTAGCAGCTATGTTTTTTGCCCTGGAATCCGTCACAAGCCCCAATGAGAAAATTGACTCCTATCTAGAAAAATTTGAGAGAATGGCAAATCTGTACGGTTTAGAAAGCTCGCAATGGTGTTTGAAGCTTTCCCAGGCTTTGAAAGGTAGTGCATATGATGTCTATGTGAAACTGGGAAACAGCCACCAAGACAACTACGACATGTTAAGGAAGGCTTTACTGAAGCGTTTCGAAATGAATGCTCGCAAATTTTTGCAACTGTTCCGAAATAGCAGGAAGGAAGGCACTGAGACATTTCACCAGTTCTCTTCACGCCTGAAGGGATATTTGACAAAGTGCCTGGAGCTTTCAGAGCTCTCTTGCACATATGAAGGGCTTCAAGAGTTTGTTCTTACCAAGCAAATAAAATACACATTGTTAAATGAAACCCGCAGGTTTCTTGCTGAACAAGGCGCAGTAAAGCTGGAAGACATCTTGAGCAAGTCTGAGCGATATACCAATGCGCTGGCCAAACTGCCAAACACAAAACAAATACCGTCAGATGAGTCTTCTCGGAAAAATAATCTAGAGCAGTCTTCCCATTCTTCTCACCACCAAAACCTAAGAGAAATTGTACCCCAGAATTCCCCTCCCGAAACATCGAAATTCTACAAAAACAGATGCCCCACCAACAATAATGATCAGCCCAACCTCCCTCCATAGCACTGCAGCCAGAAAGGACATGACAAAGGGAAAACCCCTGCGCCAGGGACATCTGATCAGGGCAAGCACACCGGGACAAATCGGATCGGTTGCTTGCAAACAGACTCGCAAAGGAGAATTAGTGTCAGTGATTCTCAACCTCTACACCTCACGGTACAAGGGGAACGACTAAGTGAGTAAGTAAGTAAGATTCTCAACCTGAGGGTGAGAGGCCCTCAACGCGAGGAACTGTTATTTTGAACTGGACGTAAACATATTGTCTTTTTGATACAGGGTTGTCCTTTGATTCTGTTGTCGCAAGGCACTTGGTCAAACCTGGTCAAGAGACAGAAGAGACCGTCAAACTATGTGGAGTTGTGAAATGTGATGCACCCGTAACGCTTCCCATCGCATTGGTGGAGATACACTCTGATATTGTCAGAGGTGTGATCAAAGCGGCTATAATGGATAATCCGATCTACCCAGTCATACTGGGTTGTAGATATGTGTTTATAAGGAGACCGAAAGAGCCAATTCGACAGCAGTAACCACAAGAGGGCAAACCAAGAAGGAACGGGAGCCTGCGCCTAATATGTTACCAACGGAACTAAAAGAGGCACAACAAAAGGACCCTACTTTGGAGCCCTGCTTTAGAAAACTGCCCATGGCCAAGGACCCTAGACACAACGGAGACATCTTTTCTAAGGATGGCGTGCTGTATCGGAGAACGGGCAACCGTGAACAGGGATATAATTAGCTCCTAGTACCGACGCAGTACAGCGACCAAATCTTAGAAATGGCGCACTCTCTTCCCTTTAGCGGACATATGGGACAAAATGCCACTATTCAGCGAATATCGACTCACTATTGGTGGCGAGGAATGAACACGGATATTCAGATACGTGAAATCCTGCGCCAAGTGCCAATGTGTGGCACCCAAGCATTGGACACCCCCAGTTCCCATGGGAAAAATGCCAATACTGGGGACACCATTTGAACGGGTTGCAGTCGACATTATAGGACCCCTAGAAAGGACTAAAAGAAGGAACAGGTTTATCTTGACCTTAGCGACACATGCACTGTGTGGGCCGAAGCTATACCGCTAACATGCACGGATTCCAAGATTGCCGCGAAAGCCCTAGTGCAGATTTTTACACGGTTGAGATTCCCTCAACAAGTTTTGACGGATAACGGATCCCAATTCCGTAGCCTGTTAATGGAGATCTTTAAGATCTTGAGGGCCAAACACATCAACACCAGCCTGTACCATCCGGCCGGAAATTGGCTCGTGGAACGCTTCAACGGCAGCCTCACCATGATGTTACGTAAGCTGGGACAAGAGAAACCTAAAGATTGGGACCTTTTCATTCCTGCAGCCTTATTCGCCTACAGGGAAGTCCCACAGGCCTCTACAGGTTTACCACCAGCTACATTGTTATTCGGCAGACCTATTAAGGGCCCGCTTGAAGCCTTACTACGGTTACTGACAGACCAGAAGGCTGATGAGACAGTCGTCTCAGCCAGTAGATATGTATCGGAACTTAAGGAAAGGTTACAACTAGGATGGGATTTAGCAACAACCAACCTTAGACGCGCACGCGCAAAGCATGCTAAACGATACAATAAAGCAGCGAAAGAGAGAGAACTACAACCAGGAGAGAAAGTTTTGTTGTTACTTCCAACCGGAAGCAATAAACTACGTATCGGATGGCAAGGGCCGTTTACCGTCCTTAAAATGATCTCAAGAACTAACTACAAGATCCCTATTAAAGGAAAGGAAAAAGTCTACCATATAAATCTGTTAAAGAAATACCTGGAAAGACGGATGCCTTCTCCCGAACATCTCCTGGCGGTCGCTATAGCAACAGAAGATGAGGATGATGACGATAGTTGCATGGAATATACACTGCAACAAACGGAATCTTACAAGGATGTAAAATTCGGTGACACTCTCTCTGAAGCATAACAGACAGAAAAGAGGGCGCTTCTGAAACAGTACACAGCAGTTTTAACGGACATACCTAGTCGAACGCATCTCGCAGAGTTCGATATAAAACTGACAAACGAGACACCTGTGCGAACCAGAGTTTACCCTATTCCGTATGCTAAAGCTGATACGCTCCGTGGAGAGATAGACAAATTGCTACAAGCTGGAATTATTAGCGAGTCTACATCTCCTTATAGTTCGAGCGTAGTACTGCTACAGAAGCGCAATAAGGAAGTTTGGCTGTGCATCGATTACCGTTTACTTAACACTGTAACGGAATTCTACAAAAGGACTGTGTAAAGCACATAAGGTACAGCAGATCTTTTCTATGGTAGTTTTGCTGGTAGGTGTTAATACTCATCTCTCTGAAGGCCTGTAGTAGCTGCGGAGATGATTAGTTTCGGACTCTCTTGGTTTTCTCTGCTCCAGCACTTTGATCTCATAACAGTTAATGGGTTCAGATGGTGTCAGACTTTGCTTCCCTGGACTCAGTGCACATCACAGATAAGGATGGGGTAAGTCACCTCTGCTGAATACCTCTTCTGCTTATGGGATGTGTGGTATGGTTACTGGGTGATAGGATGTGGTTTGGTATGGTAAGGTAACCTGGTTAATAGGGTATGGTGGGTAGGGGTAATCTTTGGTACCATGGACCCATAACCTGGTTTAGGTACCTTGTAACCACAACCTGGTTTAGTACCTTGTAACTGCAACCTGGGTTAGTACTTTGTAACCGCAACCTGGGTGGACTGGAAACACTTGAAGTACCGTTAGTGGTTTTCCAGAGCAATCATCTCCTAAGTCTGATGGCCGGTAAGCGTCCATCAGAAAGTAAATTAACACAATGCTAACTACCATTCAGTAACAGTATGTTATCTGTTATCTATGAAATACTCCTTCTTAACTGACATTATAGCGTATCTTGAGTTCTCAGTCTCTATCTGGCTGTCTGCTTATTTACAGCAGTGGTTTTCCCCATGTGGGCAATGAGTTTCACAAACTGTGAGGTAGGGGCTGGGGTCATCAAATGGTTGAGAACCACTGGTTCACCTAGTGCCCATAGAGCAGTATTTTAATTCTGGGGTCACTGTCAACAAATGGTTTGAGAACCACCGGGTAATAGTTTCCTATGCTGCTTTAACAGGGGGGGGGGTGTCATTGCTGCCAAGGTATGAGAACCAATGATTTACATTCTTGCTTACTCGAGCAGTAAATCATTTGGAGAATAGACATGGTCTCAAGGCTTGAGAAATGCTGACTTACATTTTGTCAGTCAAGTGTTAAATTCATTAAATATCTAAATAATTGTAAACATTCTTAAAGTTCTGGTTCCTGTAGAAAATCTCATTCATATAACTCATATTAGCATTGTTCTTCAATCATCAAACATGGTATGTGCATAGAATTGCACTAAATACATGTAAAGAACATTCCATGATGAAAAACACATTAATGTCCCTTATGTGACAACGTGAGAAGAAGTGATTGAGAACACTGTTATCAAATTTGTAGTCTTGACAGAGAACACAGAAGCCTTATAAGAAATAGAAAATAGAAGGACCACTAATACACTTCTGTTTTGCTTGGATCAATATGCAAACCCCAAAGTAACAACAATAATAAACATCAATTATTTAACCCTGTCTTATTTCTACCAGGCTGTGAAATAAAGATCAGTGGTTAATTAGGTCTATGACCTCAGCAAACTCGTACATTAGTTTGAGTGATCTGTAAATATGCAAATAACAATTATTGTCACTGAAAATAGAAATACATTTAAAACTTAGCTTACAAAAGGTACCGCAATAATATGCTGTGGATAAATATATGATTATTCATATTATAAAATCTGCAGTATTAGATTACTCACATCGCTCAACTGAATTCACTACGGATTCTCGCAACAAGTAATGCCCACTCTGGGTCCATAGATTTCGTCTGCTTCGAATGATGGCCAGCGGTTTAATGGCTTAAAATTCCCTCCCAAAATTCCAGGATGCTGTTCCCGGGCAGGGGTGGGTTGTGTCTTGGGTGGCATTATTGCAAATTCTCTTCTGGTCCCAGGGGTATTAAGTTATCCTCATCGCAACTGGCCCTGTATCCACGGTGAAAATTTATGTGGCATAAGGCAGGGTTCCTGCCCCTTCCCTGATTTACGTCCAGTTCGTGACACAAACAAAGGGTCGACTACCGGACTATCGTAGAACTATTTTTCACCTTCCAAGTGGAAATGAATTTTTGCTGGCTAAGGGAATAATTTATCGCCCTTGACCGTGAGAATCCTGAGCTAGTAAAATACTGTGAAATATATGAGTAGAGAGAAAGCGACTTTTGGTTTTCTTGTCTAGTGATAGGAGAAATTTGTAGAGGGATAAAATAATAGACAGAAGAAACAGTCGGTGAGAAGTCGTTACTCGACAGCCGGAACCACTCCAGGGCGCTTCTGAACTGTTCACCAAGTTTAGCAGGGCAAGAATTTTCTCAAAGATTGACCTGAGTAAAGGTTATTATCACATACCAGTCAAGGAGGAAATTAAACCCCTGTTAGCTTTTAGCACCAGTGAAGGACACTACTTTCAACGTGATGCCTTTCGGTTTGCACAACGCACCAGGAGTCCACCAGGATGATGAGAAAGCGTTTAGAACCATTGCACAACTTTGTGGACGATATACTAATTGCAACGAATACCTACGAAGAACATATTGCTACGGTTGCTATGCTCCTCAGGAGACTACAGGAAACTGGCCTGACAGCCAGGCCTAGCAAATGTTTAATCGGATTAGAAAAGCTTGAGTTCCTGGGGCATACCATTTCTCAAGGTTGTATGTGGCCAGTTGCCAAGAACGTAGAGAAAATATGTGCAGCAAAAAGGCCTAAAACGAAGAGAGACACCCTGTGACGGGTCGGTGGTGGTGGTGTGTTTGGTGTTGCGATTCCTTGGTTATGGTATTATTTATTGAATAGTAAAGTCACTCTTTGGACGTATCAATGTTGGTTATAAATGGTTAGCTCTGGGCATCAGAACATCCCTTCGACGTTCTGATTTGCATAGTATATAGTATTTGATTTCCCTTGTGGGAGAGTTATCGTGCTGACAAAGGTAAACACCAACATCTGTAGAACCGAACCCGAAACGTAAATAAAGGATCAAGCCTTCTGCTTTGAGTCCACATGTATTGAGATTAATACAAAAAACGATAATCGACATTCACAAAGGTTTCATGTACAATTCAGCGTAACAATTGAATTCCAAATAATATCAGTAAGTATCCGTCCGTGTCAAAACAATATGTCAGATGAACATCGTGGCTATATACGTGCGCTGTTGTAGTCAACAGCCAGAAATGAGCACATGAGTTCTTGACATCTACAATTTGAATCATAATACGATTCTCCTTCCATTATTAGTTTAATTTAATTAATCTCATGCTTAGATTAATTTCCGAACTGACCCTGAAGTCTACATCGATTCATCTATATAATATAGGCTATATACTCAGCCTTATTTCCTTGGAAGAAATACAAGACACGACCTTCTTGCTTGACGGATAGCGTAACAAAGGCCCTGTAACCAAGTCACCCGCGTGACCTTCCCAACGCGAATGCGTCATAATCTCCGCATATATTTCGCGTTCACTATACCGTAAAATATCGACATATTCTATAAATATTAATGACCCCTAAACGTTGCGCATGGGTAAACCCCAGCAGACGCCATCATTTAAAATAACACCGTAACAGATTTCCTGTCAGACGGGGGCAAAAAAAATCTATTAAATAGATTTTTTTTGAACAATATTAATCAAATTATCAAAAATTTAACAAAACCCGACGTATGACCTACGATGTTCTATCTAGAACAGTGTCGCGGTCATGTCAGTAATATATTATAATAAAATCAACGTCATATCATACATATACCTTATATTAAACAAGGAAATTTCACTGTCACTAACTAATTAACTAATTAATTTGTTGTATGTATAGACTAACTAATAATGTGAGGTGTTATTAAAATTATTCTAACTAACTAAAATTAAAATAATTAATTATAATATGTACGTATGGTACTAGCTAATTAATATCTAATTGAAGAAAATGAGAAATAGAATAAGAGAGTAAAAGAAATAAAAATTGAGAAGTACGGACAATTGAAACCAAATATTAAAGTATACATTAAATTAACATGCGTGTGAAAATGAAGTGTAAGGATAGATACCTAATTAAATTAACGCAATCAGAAGAAAAGAGCAGAAAAAAAAATTCATACATTTTAACTATATATATGAAATGTCATAATGTAATATCTATTACCTTAATAATTACACTAATTAAAAGGTTTAATTGGTGTGATATTCTTTTGTTTCATCTTTTCTTAGTATATTTTATTTTTTTTTATTTCATCACACTTTGACTTTATTATATATTATATGCTAATTTAATAACTAGAAAATTTAATAATATTGGACATGAAGATCCAATCGTAGTTACCTCCTGTTGAATTGTATGAAAGTTCATTAAGACACAAGGTTCATATTATCAAATTATGATTTGATTATCCATTCATTGTTAGTTCATTTATTAAACTTTTGAAAGTAAATTGACTAAGTCATCAGCGTATCTGTCCCTTCTTCATCAGAGATTGTTCCTTTTTAACAGTTTTCAATCGAAATGAGTGATACTCAAAGTGGAATTGAAGTTCAAATTTTCAAACGATCCGTAAAACTTGATATTTTGATCACAATAGTTTATTTCGAAATGTCCTTATTTAGGTAGGAAGTCCAACTGAATTGTTGTATATTCTGACTTGATATCAATACCGTTCATTGCAAATGTAATGCTTGACTAGTCAGAAAATTTTCTTGAAATTGTAATATTCATTCAGAATCCGTAGGATGTCTGGACAACGTGTCGGCTATGACGTTTTCAGTTCCAGGTATCGACTGTATCTCGAACTCGTAGGGTTGCAACGTAATAGCAAATCGTGCAAGTTTAGCACTTTTATGGTTTGAGCGACGTAATGCTGCCACTGATTTCTGATCAGTCTGGATCAGGAATGGAGATCCCAGCAAAAACTTTTCCAACTTGGTAATTGCCCAGATTACGGAGAGCAATTCTCGGTCCACAGTGGAATATTTCGTCTCCGGAGGTTTCAGTTTGCGTGAGATATACATTACAGGGTGAAGGACATCATCATGATATTGCAGTAGACATGCCCCGAGTCCGTAATTACTCGCATCTGTACGTAGAACAAACTTTTTAGAAGCATCTGGTAATCTTAAAACAGGTGGGCATGAAAAAATTTTTTAAGATAGTGCGAAAAGTTTTGTCACATTCGTCGGTCCAATTTATCCTTAAAGGCATGTTCTTCTTTAGTAACGAAGACAGGACAGCCGTGATGGATGATAGGTGAGTTACAAATCTGCTATAGTATTGGATTAAACCTAACAGACTCCTAACCTGTTTCTTCGTTTGAGGAACAGATAAATTTAATATTTTAGAAACTGTACTGGGAATTGTTTGGATACGTCCCGATCCAATAATGTGCCCCAGGAATGTTATCTCATTACATGCTATTTGAATTTTAGTTGGTTTAGCGGTTAAATGGTTATCCCGCAATATTTCCAAAACTGATTTAAGACCCAAAAAATGTTCCTCAAATGATGAACTAAACAAACATATGTCGTCAATATAGGTAATTATATCTGATCTACCTGCTAAAATTTTTCGCATCATGCGAATAAAGGTAGCTGGAACATTCATTAGCCCAAAAGGCATCACGTTCCACTGGTAAAGACCTTGTGGAGTTGAGAATGCTGTGTAGTATTTGGCTCTTTCGGTTAGTGGAATCTGCCAATAACCTTTAGTTAAGTCAATTTTAGTGAAAAGTGTAGCATTGGATAGACGAGGAAGTAAATCGTCAAGGATAGGATGTGGTTCGCTATCCGGTACTGTCTGCGCATTAAGTTTCCTATAGTCAACACATAAACGTATGTTGTTGTCCTTTTTCCGGACAATGACTAAAGGAGAAGAAAATGGAGATGTACTAGTCTCAATAATACCTAATGATATCATCTGTTTGAGTTCCTGAGATGTCTTACTCAGAAAATTTAGAGGTACAGAATAAGGATGAACACGAATTGGTGTATCATCGTTAAGAATAATATCGTGACTAATTACAGATGTGCAACCCGGTACATCAGTTAACACATCTGGGAAAGATTGTAGAAGATCAGCAACGCGTTGATGCTGTTGCGGTGTAACCGTAGAAGAAATGGTCACATCACGCCAAGATTCAGTAGATTGGACAGTAAGTACAGGTAAAGGCATCTGCACTTCAGGAAAAGAAGATTCTTCCTCCTGTATAACAGATAGATTAGAATAATGACAAGTAGATACAGTATTGTCATCTAATTCATGAAAAATTGACTGTAAGTGTATAGGACGTGTATGAAATTGCTTGAGCATATTAATATGGAATATCTTTCTGTGTCCCTTGATATCTAAGACGTAATCAACGTCTGAAATTTTATCAGTAACCTTATAAGGACCAGTAAGGAAAAGAAATGATGAATGACTATGCTGAGTCATCAATGATATGAGACAATTGTATTACCATAGCATGTTATCTGCGTGACGCAGCATTAGGTACTAATTGTAACCGTAGACAATGATGGTTAAATTAAGCACCATTATCATGCTCGATGACCATTCGAGCATCTCTATTGTTACGAAATGTAACTATAGCTTCACCATACCTGTCATTGGTAGATGACAACAACCGTACAAACATAACGTCTGCCGTGTCATTAAAGAAATTGCTAAGTGCCTGCCATCTGGTACCTTGTGGCAGATTGCGCACTAACACGGTGCGAGAATATGCACCCTTCCCAATGTAAGTGGGATCAGTGTCACTAACGTGATAAATAGTTCTTCTATTTAATCTTTTGGATATGGTAGTCTTATGAGATGATGTCTCATAATGATTGACATATTTATTTGTCCTAATTTTATTAGTTAAGTTCATAAGAACTTCACCATCATTACCCTTGTTCGGGACATCCCTTCTTTTCCCATTTTCAACAATTTTATTAAGATCACTGTTAATATGATCCTGTCGCCAACATCTATCTTCCGACTTGGCGGCATTCTCTTGAGAAAAGGTATATCTGCCTCGAAATGATTTTCTAATCTTCCTAGGATGGGCTGGTAGTTTAGTATACTTTTTATCCTGTAGGAGAGTCTTATCCTTCTCCTTATCGATTTCCAGAATGGTACTGAGACTGAAATTGGAGAAAACTGTGCCACATGTATTTATTTTTGTTGGCCCGTAATGTAGCTGTTGCAATGACAGCGTTAGCATTGCAATAAGATTGCACATTCTTTAATTCCCATTCCTCAATTTCCTGTGGGGAACAATCCTTACTACCATGGATGCGTCCCAACATCAGATCTGCAATTGGATTCTGAAGCATGCATACCTTAACTTGTCCTGAAAAGAAAGGTGTATTAACATGGACAAGAGCTGTGGGGTAAAACTCAATAGTTCCCCCAAAAGTCATGCAACGGACATATTCCCCCGTTGCACAGCTAGGATGTACTAGCGACTGTCGCACTCCAATGGTTGTGGACCCCGAGTCTCTCAATACAGAAACTACAGAACCGTTTACTATCCCTCTGTTAAAAATCAGAGAGCCTGTTCCATCATTGGCTGCAAGACCTACTTCTGGTGTAATGTGTCCGCAGTTTAGCACTGTCTCCTTTGCCTTCTGAAAAATAAGATTGCATTGTGGGCAACTATTTGCCACGTTATAATTTATAGCAAAGCATGCAGCAGAAGAATTCATTGTATTATCGTTAGGTGGAACCTGAACCTTAGGGGTGATATCATTTGTAACTGCTGCCCCGGTATTATGGTTATAATGTGAAGATCCACGAGAATGAGAACGATTACGAGAATAATTAGTTGAATTATCTAGTTGACGTCTATCATAATTGTTATCTCGATGTCTCGAGTTATAATTATCGCTATTCTTCCAATTGTTACCATTATTATATTGATATGACCGATTATAACTTGAGTTACGTGGATTACTGTTGTATCTTGACTGAGGTGAATAATTTCTGGTTTGTTGTCTTCCTCTATTAAAGTTATTTTTAAAGTTATTCTGTCCCTTATGAAAATTAATGTCATAGTTTCCTTTGAACCTACCTCTGTCCACACTGTGTGTTCTAGGTTTGTTATGATTATGATATGCCATATTGGAGGCTACAGGAAGAAGTTCTCTTATCAACGAGCCAGAAATATTAGCATTCGGATGTGCTGTGCAGTAATTTAAAAAAAATTTTCTAAATCCTCAATAGTTTCTGGTTTTCTTTCTTGCAGATAAGCAAAGAATGGTGAGCTGACAGAAGATAATACTTTATCCCTCAATAATAAATCAACTAATTTGTCGTAAGATTTGTTGACACCTGCCAGTTCAACCCATCTGTTAAAAGTATTGCGTATGTTAGCAATAAAACCTGTGAAATCTTTATTGTTATCTGGCAACAAACTTTTGAAACGTAATCTACATGCCTCTTCGTTCAAGTGGAAACGACGTAATAACAACGTCTTAATGGCCTCATAATCTGTGGCTAATGTAGGATCAATGTTTTGTGCTGCACTTGCAGGTTCGCCATCCAGAAATTCCTTAAGTTTAAGTGCCCATGCAGTTTTGTCAAGGTTATTGACCTTACATATATCCTCAAAGCGCGCCAGCCACGATGAAAGGTCGTCCACGTGTAATTTGAATGGTGGTAATTTAAAGTAATAATTGCCCTTAAGTCGGGTGGATGAAGATCCAGATTGAGCATTATCATTTTGGCTTGCTGCAGCACTCTGCGAATTAAGTTTTGCTGTTTCCAATTTAAGCCGTTGCAATTCCATTTCTTGCTGTAATATGATTTCTTGTCGTTTCAATTTATTCTCTTCTTCAATCCGTAGGATTTCATCTCTTGCCACTTTTCTTTCTTCTTCTTCCTTAGCGATAGCTTTCTTTTCAGCCTCCTTTCTGTCAAGTTCTTCCATCTCTGCCTTATATCTTGCCAGTTGTTGTTCAGCAAATTCAAGGAGTGCCTCTCCCTTTTTATTACAATCTTTTCCAATTTTAATGAAATGATCCAAGGTAAGCATTCTTGGAGTTTAATTATTTAAGTATTTAATTACTTATGTATTGTAATCACCAATATAATCTATGTCGATAATTATAATTACTCAACGAATAAATAATTAATATAAGAAATTGCAATATTCCTGTATTGTTATGTATAAGTTCCACAATCTATAATATTTTGTAAAAATATTATATATATACTCACTGATATCTATCATAAATAGTTATGATAGTTAGTTATATAAGCTGCTGAAATTATATCAAGCGCTTAATATTAATATTTAATAATTATGTGTATTATCCCTAAATAATTAGTCTTAATTGTCACTAAGTTCACAATATAGTACTGAGAAAGTGTACTAATTTATATTAAATATGTATTAATATGTTATAAAGTTTTAATAATTAACCATTATATATTATGCCATAATCATGAGGCATAAAGTGCATTGCCCATTTCTAGGACCACTACTGCAAATATGTGCAAAGTCCCTAATTCCTCATCAAAGCTGATAAAAATTTAATCATATTCATCTACACTATTATTAATGAAGAAATTATAGCATTAATATTAAATATTAATTAATATGTTCATCTTATGAGTATGTGATTAATCTTCGAAATAATATTATTGAGTCTTGCCAATTGGCAACAGCTTCTTCTGAGGCTGCAAAAGCTAAGGCTCGATCTATACAAAACCGATCTAGACGATTACGTCAATTATTCCCGGGCGATGAGGCTTATGTATTACTCCCTCACAATAACAATAAGTTATTGATCTCATGGACTGGTCCTTATAAGGTTACTGATAAAATTTCAGACGTTGATTACGTCTTAGATATCAAGGGACACAGAAAGATATCCCATATTAATATGCTCAAGCAATTTCATACACGTCCTATACACTTACAGTCAATTTTTCATGAATTAGATGACAATAAATGTATCTACTTGTCATTATTCTAATCTATCTGTTATACAGGAGGAAGAATCTTCTTTTCCTGAAGTGCAGATGCCTTTACCTGTACTTACTGTCCAATCTACTGAATCTTGGCGTGATGTGACCATTTCTTCTACGGTTACACCGCAACAGCATCAACGCGTTGCTGATCTTCTACAATCTTTCCCAGATGTGTTAACTGATGTACCGGGTTGCACATCTGTAATTAGTCACGATATTATTCCTAACGATGATACACCAATTCGTGTTCATCCTTATTCTGTACCTCTACATTTTCTGAGTAAGACATCTCAGGAACTCGAACAGATGATATCATTAGGTATTATTGAGACTAGTACATCTCCATTTTCTTCTCCTTTAGTCATTGTCCGGAAAAAGGACAACAACATACGTGTATGTGTTGACTATAGGAAACTTAATGCGCAGACAGTACCGGATAGCGAACCACATCCTATCCTTGACGATTTACTTCCTCGTCTATCCAATGCTACACTTTTCACTAAAATTGACTTAACTAAAGGTTATTGGCAGATTCCACTAACCGAAAGAGCCAAATACTACACAGCATTCTCAACTCCACAAGGTCTTTACCAGTGGAACGTGGTGCCTTTTGGGCTAATGAATGCTCCAGCTACCTTTATTCGCATGATGCGAAAAATTTTAGCAGGTAGATCAGATATATTTACCTATATTGACGACATATGTTTGTTTAGTTCATCATTTGAGGAACATTTTTTGGGTCCTAAATAAGTTTTGGAAATATTGCGGGATAACCATTTAACCGCTAAACCAACTAAAATTCAAATAGCGTGTAATGAGATAACATTCCTGGGGCACATTATTGGATCGGGACGTATCCAAACAATTCCCAGTACGGTTTCTAAAATATTAAATTTATCTGTTCCTCAAACGAAGAAACAGGTTAGGAGTCTGTTAGGTTTAATCCAATACTATAGCAGATTTGTACCTCACCTATCATCCATCACGGCTGTCCTGTCTTCGTTACTAAGGAAGAACATGCCTTTAAGGATAAATTGGACCGACGAATGTGACAAAACTTTTCGCACTATCTTAAAAATTTTTTCATGCCCACCTGTTTTAAGATTACCAGATGCTTCTAAAAAGTTTGTTCTACGTACAGATGCGAGTAATTACGGACTCGGGGCGTGTCTACTGCAATATCATGATGATGTCCTTCACCCTGTAATGTATATCTCACGCAAACTGAAACCTCCGGAGACGAAATATTCCACTGTGGACCGAGAATTGCTCTCCGTAATCTGGGCAATTACCAAGTTGGAAAAGTTTTTGCTGGGATCTCCATTCCTGATCCAGACTGATCAGAAATCAGTGGCAGCATTACGTCGCTCAAACCATAAAAGTGCTAAACTTGCACGATTTGCTATTACGTTGCAACCCTACGAGTTCGAGATACAGTCGATACCTGGAACTGAAAACGTCATAGCCGACACGTTGTCCAGACATCCTACGGATTCTGAATGAATATTACAATTTCAAGAAAATTTTCTGACTAGTCAAGCATTACATTTGCAATAAACGTTATTGATATCAAGTCAGAATATACAACAATTCAGTTGGACTTCCTACCTAAATAAGGACATTTCGAAATAAACTATTGTGATCAAAATATCAAGTTTTACGGATCGTTTGAAAATTTGAACTTCAATTCCACTTTGAGTATCACTCATTTCGATTGAAAACTGTTAAAAAGGAACAATCTCTGATGTAGAAAGGACAGATACGTTGATGACTTAGTCAATTTACTTTCAAAAGTTTAATAAAGGAACTAACGATGAATGGATAATCAAATCATAATTTGATAATATGAACCTGGTGTCTTAATGAACTTTCATACAATTCAACAGGAGGTAACAACGATTGGATCTTCATGTCCAATATTATTAAATTTTCTATTTATTAAATTAGTATATAATATATAATAAAGTCAAAGTGTGATGAAATAAAAAAATAAAATATACTAAGAAAAGATGAAACAAAAGAATATCACACCAATTAAACCTTTTAATTAGTGTAATTATTAAGGTAATAGATATTACATTATGACATTTCATATATATAGTTAAAATGTATGAATTTTTTTTTTTTTTTCTTCTGCTCTTTTCTTCTGATTGCGTTAATTTAATTAGGTATCTATCCTTACACTTCATTTTCACACGCATGCTAATTTAATGTATACTTTAATATTTGGTTTTAATTGTCCGTACTTCTCAATTTTTATTTCTTTTACTCTCTTATACTATTTCTCATTTTCCTCTATTAAATATTAATTAGTTAGTACCATACGTACATACTATAATTAATTATTTTAATTTTAGTTAGTTAGAATAATTTTAATAACACCTCACATTATTAGTTAGTCTATACATACAACAAATTAATTAGTTAGGACGCATCCATGGTAGTAAGGATTGTTCCCCACACTCGCCACCAGTTGTGACGGGTCGGTGGTGGTGGTGTGTTTGGTGTTGCGATTCCTTGGTTATGGTATTATTTATTGAATAGTAAAGTCACTCTTTAGACGTATCAATGTTGGTTATAAATGGTTAGCTCTGGGCATCAGAACATCCCTTCGACGTTCTGATTTGCATAGTATATAGTATTTGATTTCCCTTGTGGGAGAGTTATCGTGCTGACAAAGGTAAACACCAACATCTGTAGAACCGAACCCGAAACGTAAATAAAGGATCAAGCCTTCTGCTTTGAGTCCACATGTATTGAGATTCATACAAAAACGATAATCAACATTCACAAAGGTTTCATGTACAATTCAGCGTAACAATTGAATTCCAAATAATATCAGTAAGTATCCGTCCGTGTCAAAACAATATGTCAGATGAACATCGTGGCTATATACGTGCGCTGTTGTAGTCAACAGCCAGAAATGAGCACATGAGTTCTTGACATCTACAATTTGAATCATAATACGATTCTCCTTCCATTATTAGTTTAATTTAATTAATCTCATGCTTAGATTAATTTCCGAACTGACCCTGAAGTCTACATCGATTCATCTATATAATATAGGCTATATACTCAGCCTTATTTCCTTGGAAGAAATACAAGACACGACCTTCTTGCTTGACGGATAGCGTAACAAAGGCCCTGTAACCAAGTCACCCGGCGTGACCTTCCCAACGCGAATGCGTCATAATCTCCGCATATATTTCGCGTTCACTATACCGTAAAATATCGACATATTCTATAAATATTAATGACCCCTAAACGTTGCGCATGGGTAAACCCCAGCAGACGCCATCATTTAAAATAACACCGTAACACACCCGTTCATTTCTAACACTGTGTGCATATTACCAGAAATTCATTAAAAATGTCAATGGCCTAACAGCACCTCTTACTGACCTCACAAAGAAGGAGCAACCTGAGAAAGTTATCTGGAATGCTAAGTGCGAACACGCTTACGTCACTCTCAAGGAACAGTTTTCAAAATATCCAATTTTACGGTTACTTGACCTTAACAAACCTTTTATATTGCGTGTCGATGCCTCGTGAATGGGAATCGGGTCAACGCTGCTCCAGGCAGACGAAAATAACCCGAACCTTTTATTTCCTGTTGCATACAGCAGCCGCAAACTGAACACAGCAGAGAGGAATTATTCGACCGTGAAGAGGGAATGTTTAGCACTTGTAAATGGAATCAGGAGGCACCATGAATACCTTTATGGCGTTTCATTCACAGTGCAGACGGACCATGCTCCACTGGCTTTTCTTAGGGCCAACAAGGAATTCAACGCGAAGATTATGCGCTGGGCTTTGCTGCTAAGCGTGTATTCTTTCAAAGTAGAATATATACCAGGAAAACAGAACGTAGGAGCGGATTTTATGAGTCGCAATTGGAGCATGGAAGAAGAGGATGAAATTAAAGATAACAATCACCCAGAAGCTACGGATCAAAGTAGCTCTATATTCATAAATGAGATATGAAAAGTTTTCATATCTTCAAGCCGGGACGAACTGTGACGAGTATATGTAAATAGACTACATAAATCCGTCCCCATTTGCTCCTCATTAGCGTTACGTTTTGTTACGAAGAAAACCCACGCAATGCGCTGTCTGTGGACTGACATTTTAGCCATGCCTATTTTCCCGTCTTTTTTGCGCTAACGGTTTGTTTACCTATTATTCCCATCATGCCCGATGATAGGGGGGCGAACCGGTCTGTTTAACAGAATTCTCGCACGAGCTGACATGTCAATCATCGGAAAGTGACAGAAAGCACGTGATGAAACTGATCAGACTTAGTAGCAACTTCAAAGGCGATTATAATATTTCCCGGTCATCTTTGATGTCCGACATTTTCAGGGGAATTAAGCATTTGATCTAAAATAAAGGGGAGATAATCAAGATGGTCCGCTCGCAAGAGACGGTTCTCTGATGCCGTTTGGCATAAGCGGGGGAGCGAACCGTAGAATCTTTTATCTCGTGAAGCCAAACTCGCGATTTCTCCTGAAAACGTCCTAGGTGTGACTTTTGCTATCTTTCAGAGCTATCACACTAAACTCTGTATATATTCTGCCGTCTCTCCTGAGTCAGTTATCAGTCTATCAGAAATCTTGGATGAATCTAAACACGCCAGACTAGGAACCATTTTATTCGCTAAATGTGTTAAATTGTCCCGTGGGGATTTAAATTTCTGATTGTGGTAATATTTTAGTTGTGCTTAAGTATTAAATGTGCTAACAGTTTTACCATTTTATTCACTGCTATTCCCGAGCGTTAAGACTAGCAAAATAGCAAAACGCGCAGATATTCTCTTACCAGTGGTTCAGTAAAGTAAAATCCATAACCATTTTTCGAGGACTTAAGTATAATGTTAAACGTGACAGAGTAGTACGCACATTATATTTCGTTGTGTGTAATTTATTTTTAATGACTAGGGTATATATCACGTGTTAAAACGATAGACGCCAAGCATCAAATAGCTAGTAATGACCAGCGATATGTGTTAAAGGAGTATTAATTAAATTAACCTTGATATTGTGCGCTGAGTGTTTTATTGGGCGGAAGGGGAAAGGCGCATACCTAAAACCCAACCGGACCCGCTGAAGCGAAACGCGATAGGTTAGACTAAGATACCGCTATTTTTTCATAACCGGCACTCACCTCAGAGAAAAGCCGATAGGATTTATCATTACCAGTGTGCATAACGTAACAGTTGTCTCAACAACCAGAGGTTGGACAATACAGGAACTATTTTTTTTTTTATTTTTATGACTGTGACAGTCCCGAATACGCCTTACTTCAACCACTATATGCGGTGATACAGGACTCATCTAGGAAAACAATTAACGCACCGATTTTGGCGATTACCTTGACATTATTATTAAGTACCAAGGCTAATCTTGGCCAGATTTGGCAACCAACCTGACACGATAGTTCATACTATTGTTAGTGGGTTTTTTTTCAAGAGATACCTACGCCAAGTACTGGGTAAGTGAGTATGTTTGTGGCCACAGAATTACAGTTTGAAAGACAGAGAGAGAGAGAAAAATATTTCCTTTGTTACAATCATTATACTAACTTTTTTTTATCTCACTGAACTGAGTATTTACGGGATAGCTTAACTAGGAACTTGTCCTTTTCTTTACTGAATACCCTAATGCTAACCTTTGACCTTTTGGGTTATTAACTTCTTTTGGAGATCTTTCTTTCTTCACAAGAGGGGAGGACATTTATGGGGTTATTTTCCCATGTCTGTAATATGATTTATTGATATAAATGTTCGATGTTGTAAAGTTTAATTGATAATAAACTAAACAAAAACTTAATTTAATGTGTTGGTTAGACCCATACCCATATCTATTACCGATAGTTTTTCACGTCTGTGCGTATTCGTCACATAATTGTGTGTGTATGTGGGTGCAGTGAAACTTATATTTGATATAAGGAGAGAAAGTTCGTCTGATTAAAATATAGTCGTATAGATAGGCTTGATTAGAGAAACTACTCTCCAGAGACTGACATTCCTCTTACACTATCACCTCGTGAAAATCTATTTTCTTACACCTTTATTCTCACATATTTACCACTATCCACTCTGATCAGACCGGACCATAAATATTTTCAGACCTATGTTTAAAAATTTACGACATATGTCAGGATTGATTCTATACAACATTGAAGAAATCTCTATTTTACTTTCAATGACAAAGAGTTGTTACATAAAAACTCTGCTTACACATAACCGGTGAGGAGAAAATGGCATCCAATGAACAGAAATAGTTAAACCCTGAGTAAAACCTAACAGCTACATGGGACATAAAGAGTTAAACCAAGAGTAAAACCTAACAGCTATATGGGACAGAAAGTGTCAACCCGTGAGACAGAAAGGGTTAAACCATGAGTAAAACCTTACAGCTACATGGGAATGATAGAGTTAAACCCTGTGAAAAAACCTAACAGTTACATGAGACAGAAAAGGTTAAACCATGAGTAAAACCTTACAGCTACATGGAAAAGATAGAGTTAACGACCATGTCAAAAAATCTAACAGCTACATGAGACAGAACAAGTTAAACCCTTTGAAAAAAAAACTTAACAGCTACATGGTACAGAAAGATTTAAACCCTGTGAAAAAACATAACAGCTACGTTGGACAGAAAGATTTAAACCCTGTGAAAAAAACACAACAGCTACATGGAACAGAAAGAGTTAAACCCTCTGAAAAAAAACTTAACAGCTACATGGGGCAGAATGATTTAAACCTTGTGGAAAAACCTAACAGCTACATGGGACAGAAAGGGTTAAACCATGAGTAAAACCGTACAGCTACATGGGAAAGATAGAGTTAAACCCTGTGTAAAAACCTAACAGCTACATGATACAGAAAGGGTTAAACCATGGGAAAAACTGAAAAGCTACTTGAGACAGAAAGGGTTAAACACTGGGTAAAACCTAACAACTATATGGGACCGAAAGAGTTGAACTGTGAGTAAAACCCTGACAGCTTCTTGGTATAGAAAGAGTTAACCGCTGTTTTTAAACTAAACAAACTTCCTGTGACACCAGAATTTGACCTTCCAGGCCTCTTGTATTTCAATGAACAGGAAATATCGTCGTGTTGTTTGTCGTCACGGTTGAATACTTTTTCAGCTTGCCACGTAAGTGCCGGCTTACTGTTGGTCTTTTTCTTTAATTTACACACATAAGGGAGAACAAATTCAGCCCAACATCGCAAAGGGAATAATTTCCAGCGAAGTAAAAAAGGGGGAAAAAACCTGAACGTACAGAGTGCAAGAGACCCTTATTTTAAGCACACCAATTCAGCTGCAGTATTGCAAATAAATTTACAATCTCTGTTTACTAACCTTGGCAGAGTTCTTGTTGAAATTCACATCATGCTTAATTCATTTTTATTCAAAGTTTTAATCTAAAATGTTATGTTAATACATGGATGATATGCTTGCATGTGTGGCTACGTAAAATAATTAATCAATCAAGCAATACCTTTCAGCTACCAAAGGAGTAAGGCCATAAACAAAAACAAGCCCAAATCTTCCTTTCATGTCTTCTTCTTCTTCTCGTTCGCTGTTGTTTAGTAATGTCTACACAAGAAGTCCGGTTCTCTGGATGTATGTCGCTGTGGTTGAAAGTTCGTCAAGACTCCCAAACAGCTTTGTGTGGATGTGCGTCTCTGTGGGCCAATGTTCAGTCCGCAATTGACTAAGCATGTGTCAGTCTTGCAGGATATGTTCGGCTGTCTGTGCTGCCTGTCCACACGTACATAGGGGTTATGGGACCAATCTCAGTCTGTAAAAGTGACTGTTCTTTCTGTTATGTCCTGTTCTAATACGGAACAGGATCACCTGTTTTGATCGATCAAGATAGTGATAGTTGTCTCTTTGTTGGTCAATTTTCCTGATGGCCTTTAAAAGGGTCTTCTTTTCCTGGAAGGTGATTGTTTGTTCTTTTTGTTCCCGTGTTGCTCCCTCTTTTGCTAACGTATCTGCTCTCTCATTTCCTGGTATACCACAGTGTGATTTCCTTTCATGTGCTATCCGTGTAATTTGTTTCCTTGTCTTTTTGTTAATTACTTTCACATCTCTCTCCAAGACCATCAAGCTGACCACTGCTTTCTTTGAACATATTCAAGCTGACGTCTGAGAGTGTACGAAGAAGAAGGAGAAGAAGAAAAAGAAGAAGAAGAAATCTCTCTCCAGTTCTCTTCTCTGTGTGTCAGTTTATGTGTGTGACGGAACCAAACTTCGTCCATATGTTTCATCTGCCTTTCTCCTATGACTACGTCAATTTTCCATACAGTTTTCTTCTTTGTCATACAATAGTGTAGTTCTTAGCCATTCAATGTTACTTACTTTATTCAAATGCCCTTTGCTATTACACTGTCTTCGTGGATTAGCAAAATAGCGCGCAGTGTACTGTTACCAGAACCTACTGTCAACACCTTTCTGGTCGTTCTCCATTCCTATTAAGTTAGGTTAGACCTGAGTGTCGCAGGGAGATTTACTTTAATTTTAGATGCTGTATGTAAGGAAGATGTGTGGGAAGCACATAGACCTTTAGACACTAGTTTTCACAGAGGTGGGCTAGTGTTGAGGGAAAGAGTTAACAGAAGGGCACAGGTTGGTGTCAGTGATTCTCTCATCTTTTAGACTACCAACTCTTGTATTTTTCTGGCGACGACTAACTCTTTCTTACTCAAATCTTTTTAAAGAAGAAGAACTAGTAGTAACAGGTAATACAAGGAGGGTTGAGTATGTTTTTCTGAACAGAACATACAATCTACTAAGTCAAACTCAGAATGATGGTGAGTTACAGAATGTACATAATTACTTTAATTACAGTGGAAAATAAAATCAATGTTGACATGTACTTTAAAAAAAGAAATACTAGGAAATTTTTAAAAAATAAACAGTTAGGATATTACTTATTCAAGGATTTAGAAAACTGTCAGTGTCTTTGGTTCAGATAAGAATAAGAGGCTATTGTCCTCACTTACGAAAGTTTATTCCTATGGCTATTTCTTGGAAAAGTGAATTCTGACTTTGGCCTGGGTTTTAAGTAGACTTATCTGCTTGGACTTCTCCTGGGCGTCCCAGTAGGTAGGGATTACCAACTGGAGAATTTGATTCAGCGGGGCTACAGTCCAAGAGATGCTTAGGCTTTTGGTTAACCTGGTTGTGAAGTTGAGTTATGATGTTCAGGTGCTGACGAGGTGTTGAATGCTTATATGCTGTAGACTGCTCAGGGTTGCTGACTTGTGATCACCGCTAGGTTTGAGACGTAAGCACTAGTTCTCTCTGTAGCATAGAGCAACTAGGCGGTTTACTCGCAACAATTTACAGCAATCAAAATCCAGAAACTGGCTAGGATTCTGCAACTGCGCTGAGAAAGATAATACAGGTAATCAATCTTCTGTTTTATACAGATATATTGGGAGCCGCGCTGGTGTAATGGTTACAACGTTGTACTGGCGACCAGGTTGTCAAGCCCGGGCGTCGGCGCTTGAAGGAGTGTTAACGACCGGAATTTTGACTGAATAATCTGAACGGCTCCTGAGATAAACCCTCTGTGGATGGGAAGGAGCGAAGCTCCTGACCGGGTTGGAAGGAAAGTCCTCAGGTTCCCCAGCCTCGCAATGACATGTCATTGGGCCGAAGGGCTGAAAGCCCAAGTGCCGCTGGTTAAGGAAAAAAAATATAGATATATTAACTACAGCCACTCTGGACATTTCGTCTCAGAATGGTGCCTAATAATATATTTACCTGAACCGTAACGTCAGTCTTTTCCTTAAAGGCGACTGTCCATTTGTTTACAAATTCCTGTCTAGTGGTAGTCTCACACTGGTCGGGTCAGTCAGGTCACCCTTTGTTACAAGCAAACGCCGGGCCGTGTGCGTCCATGCGTGACTGCATTCGAGGAATGATGTTTCATTCACTCGTCCATTGAACAACATGGTTCTTCTCTCGTTCACAACAGCTTTCTTCATCACATTCCCAAAATCATTAGAATGTAGTAATTTCAGATATCAGCCAGTACTTACATCATTATAATGCATCAATAACATTCATAATACATAAATGCAAAATAGCTATCAATCTAATGTAAAGAAATAAAACCACAATATTACGTATTTCACACTTTACATCAATTAAATAATCCCTTAATATTAGAGTTAGCTAATTAAGCGAATACTGAGAGTTTGCTTACCGCTCAGGACTTATCCGCAGCTTTAAGATAATAGATTTTGAGTAGCCTTTACTCTCAAAGCACATATACTGTAGATATGAGCGTGCGTTCTTTTCCAACGGTTATCAACAAGTGATTTTAAAACTCAGCGTTTGTTCACATGAAGTTAAAACATTTTCGTTCCCACGTCCAGAGTTAATTATTTCCCGTCTCTTGCTTAGACACGTAAAAAGATTTATCGTGGGGTCTTCAGTTGACCACTGGACACGGAAATATAATCCTCTGGGAACCATTGTGGTTTCGACCAAGCGAATAAATCGTATAGACGTCCCTAAAGAAATAACTTTTATTGCCTTTTTAGAAGATAGTATTAGGATCGTATGACAGGACTATTAGTGAAGACTTGAAAAACAGCAATAGAACAGATCGCAGGTGCAAATCTTTCGTAGAGGAAACAGACAAAATGTGAAGGAATAGAAAAGTAAGAAATTTTAAAATAATCCAGACGAAACCTTCGAACACTCCGTGACACTGAGAACAGACTCGACTACAGACTTTTCGGCGACAAGATGTCGAATCCTAACCGCCAAGTAAGGTTGACACTTGACGTCAAGAGTCATCTAATGCCTCTCACAGATGGCGTAATTGATAAGACTCACAGACTAAGAGGTGATATACACCCGTTTAATTATTTGGACAAGTAAGGAAACCGGACATTTTCATTACCCACCATAAAGTTTCTGAGCGGGAAAAGTTAACGATTCTGAGAACCTATGCAACAGACAGTGACGCCCAGATAAAGGACAGCCCAATTTTGAGATTAAATCTGCCTCTCTGGACTAACGCCTGCTTATTGGAGGATAGGAATTCTTTTGACATTTTGACCTGCCCACCAAAGACGTGATGATTGGAGGAGGGAACAGGACAACCTGTTAAAAGTCCGGAACCTACAGTGTCTGGCACTCAAGAAAGAACCAAGATGGGGGCCGGTCATACGGGAACGATTCACACTGAGTACCAACTGGGCGGGAAACATTTAATTAGGATTCAAGTCATCGAACTTAAAGACCTAAAGCCATCAAGAACCAGATCAGTAGTGAATTCGTTGAAGAAGGTCCTAATGGTGAAGACTGTCCTAATGCAGTACCAACCAAATGTGCTGAAGTAAGAGACTGTAGTGAATAGAGATCTGTCACGAAGTGGTTTTAAGTTTATAGAGTGTGCCTGAATGAAAGCAAGACCCTAGTATGAGAAAGTCTGAGAAGATAGAATTTAGATGGAAAATAACATGCCTGTGGACAGGTGAGACTATTGGCTCAAGAGATAGACCCAGGATTTGAATCTCCCCCTGCCGCTTCGTGACTAAAAAAATGGCTATAGTCTCCCCACCTCTGACTGCCTTGAAACACAAGGAGTTAAGGTGTATAATTACGACCACAAACACCACTATACAGACAACATAGAGTAAGTATAGTAAAGAATAGAAGCTGATCCAGTAAATAATATATGTATATATTTATTTACATACAAGAAAACATAAAATGGCATCATACGTCATCAAGTCAGTCAATAGCGTGCACTGTTGCACGGCCTGGAAAAACCAAGGTAACAATTAAATTGAGAGACACTCAACCAAAAAAAAAACCCCAAATCACATTCACTCTTCCTGCCACCCTGCTGAGGAACAATAAAAATGGTTAGTGATTTAAACCAAATCTACTTTGGTGGGGCTGTCAACTTTTAGCCTCCACTCTCTAACACTAATAAATTTCTGTCTTAGTCCTGGTGACTCTTCCTCAACGAACGGCTACACAGCTTTCTACTAGTTAGGCGATAGGCGCCGATAACTACACCACACGAAATGCTAAATATAATAGACTTGGTTTTTCGAACGCAGACTCAGTGTCTATCCGTCCAATGGATACTGAACAGACCCTACTGGTCCTGTCTATTTTCTCCCTCCTTCTCTATCTTCCTCTCTTGATCTCAGTGTCTCTCTAACACTCGAGGGCTGATGATGCGGCGTCTCCGTTACGCTCTTCTCTTGATTTCTATCAGGACCTAGGTATGGTAACCCTGTCACCTGTTCCTGATTTTGGTGATGACGATGTTCGGATATCAAGCATGAGGGACTTGATTAACTGTAGACAAAACTTCTCTGCTGCTGAATAGCTTCCCTCTTTTAACCCGCTCCGGAGTTAGAGGAAAAAAAAAACACAGCCTTGATTTCAGGCTGTACAAAATGAAACTAGTCTCCCGGCCACCTGCCGTTGCTAGAGACTATAATAGCGATGCTCTCGGCTGTCTGATAAATAAACCTCGGTCCAGCTGAAGCATAGGGACTTCACTGCCAGAGACCATAGGGTAATTTTCTTTTGCTCCTGACGATACTCGAGTACACTGACCCTGAGATATGTCTTTTGCCGTGGATAATTTTATTTGACAAAATTATGCTCCCCACTGTTTCCGCCGTGACTCGCTGAAATTAAAAGAAACAGCGACTCATGTACACCCACTCTAAAATCGCTTATCTCTAACATATATGATACATAAAATAATTCTATACACGTGTCTCTTCATTCTCACTTCTTCTCCCCTTTCTCTCGTTCTTCACAACAATACATAAAATACCACTATCCCACGTGGCCTCTTCATCCCCCCTCCTTCTACTAAAATCTGCCAGGTAAAACAAACAATAGCCCAGACCCGTCTGACATGTTACATGGCCGTTACGCATGGCCGATCACGTGTTCAAACTTGACAAAAATAGGGAAATCCTTTTACCCATTAACACAGGAGTTTCCCGGCTTACTCTTATTAAATTAGATCTCGCTATAGGAATAGTTTCCTCCCCTAAGCAGTATAATTCATTTACAACGTAAATCTGAACCCTCTGACAGTATTTCTCACATTTTTAAGGCTCAGAAAAATTAACGAACACACCAGGGATTTTCCCATAAATTTACATTAGAAAATATACAGGAATAAATGGTGGTTTTACATAACATCCTACAAATATGGCACACGTGTTTCTCACAACTTCACACACTCCTATCTATTGCCAAAATCATAGAAAGAATAAGCACACTGTTGCATTACGTCGTTCTTCAAAAATAGTAATTAATGGCGCTATCGTTTATTTTAAAACTGAAAAGTTAATCTTTACCTAAGGGCGAATTTCTCAAAGAACCCTCTAATGAATAAAACGATAATACGATAAAATCTTACATACCAATTCATCGCTGGTTTTTCCCACAGTGGAGAACGATAAATTACGTAGTCTGACGGCTGGCACTTATTTTTTCATAGAGACCGAATCCCCGTTTTCTGTCCCATATATACAAGAGCAACCGCCCACGCGGATTTCCCTTCCTACGCAAATCCCGGACCAATGGGAGCGCTAGAAAAATTAGTACTATCAACCCACGCAAACCCCGCGTGCTTCCGGCCGCGTGCTTCCGGCCTCGTCATATCGCGTGCCGGAAATGGCGATTATTTCCGTAAACAACGAACTTTACGGGAATCGCGAAAAATCAGAAGAAAGTAAAACTGGCCGAGTGAAAAATAAACCTACCGACCTAAAACGAACCCATTTAAATTACCTTCCCAAAAGTACCGAACACGATATATTCACATGAGAAGAAATAAAATGGTGGAAAAGCGGGCCCGAAAATAGCGATTTCCGTAAACAACGAAAAATCGCGTGATCAGAAGAAAATAAAACTGGTGAAAATTCAAAATAGAACCACAGAATCGGGCCTGTTAAAAGTCAGAATTACAGTGTAGCGTCACAAGATCCTAAAAGCCGAGGCAATCCATCGAGTCAAAAGCCGCCAACATCAACTCCAGAAGACCAACAAATCTCCCAAAAGTTGAGTAACAAACAACATCTATTGAGAAGCGAAACATACAACTTCACAAACTTTGAAACCAAGTGATGAAACTTGCCTAATGTAACACTAAATGTGCAATAATACCAGCGTAACTAGCATTCTGTATAGTGGGATTCTATTTGTTTTTCTTCCTTTTGAAAATTCTATTTTATATTTGAATAACTAAACCAACCGTGTCTGCTTTATCTGTAATTTGTCAGATGTATGGTTGTTGTCTTCAAGTTTAAGATAAATTCTTTATTCTTTTACCTGGTGGCTTGAGCCGAAAATAATTGTAAATGAATTAATAATTAAATCACTCAGGGAAGGGATAGGAGAGATGTTTACAGACCTGTGGCTGGTCCTGATCCTAATGACAACATCAGTCATCTTACAAGCAGGGATCAGAACACCATATTTCGGCTGAGATCACAACATATACCACTGGACAGTCACTTGAACAGAACACAACACACTCCAGAGTGCCTGCTATGTAACTACGACTACGAAATAGTTGGCCACCACGTCTTTGAGTGTCCAATAGAGGTGGGCAAATCGACAAACTCAGCTGTTTCGAGACAGTCGGCTCAATGATTTAAACTGTGTCAACACACTGTTTCAACACAACGGCACAACGGCACTATTGCCCGTATCGGGGAGAAAGAAGTCTCTAATAGACAGTATACATTACTATACATGAACTGTGTGAGACAATCTCCTCTGTTTTTTCTTGCGAGCTACTGTCGTGTGTGAAAATCTATGGCGTTTCGTGTGACCACAATTCAATATCTTTACACAAGTCTTCATTATGATGAAATAAAACGGAGATATGATGATAGCTGCAGCATATGTGAAAATAATAAAAAACAACAATAATAATAACAATAATAATAACACATGATATCAAACTAGAGTAAGCAATGATTCAAATCCACACCAAGTACACAGATATCAGCAGAGCTAATAAAGTGTCCATTACATTTATACGAACACACCGACACTTTCAACTTTAACATAGTGCCTAAAACATTGACAACTGCAGCACTGACACAATTTCCAGTGTCTATAACATCTCAGCAAAAATAATATCACGTGTAAAATCAAGTCATCATAACACATCCCTGAAAAATATGACATGTTTGATATTCCATACTAATGTTCCGAACGGTTTATTCAAATTTTACAAAGGCCCACGGAAGGTGAGACAGTGTGTCTCTGCAAAACAGCGAGGCAGACAGGAACTGAAACTGTTTCGAAACAATAAGCAGGCTATATGTCGAAACTTTCGGACTCAATGCTTTTTCGAAGCATTGTTTCGACACATACACACAGTAGCCATCTCTAGTGTCCAGCACTCGATGTTGTTAGGAAAATGCTCCTTCCTCCCAGCCCAGATAAGTGGAACACCTTGTACGGAGAAACAAAACAACTTGCGAAAACATGCAGATATCACTACATGGCATTGAGCTGAAGGGCGAGAGCACAAGCGCCACTGGATCAATAACAACAACAACAAGATCTTTCGGGATGCGACCATCTTCCATGCGGCGACCATGGCCAAGCCAGCGTAATCGGCGCTGTCTAAGCTGTATATACGTGCTTTGAAGGCCAGCACGTGACAACACATCGATATTTGTGAACATTCCAGGTGCCAACACTCTTCTCCACGTGTTCTTTTGTTTTTCTTTACCTCCCCTTCTTGTTTGTTCAATGAACGCCTTGTCCTTCCACGAAACACCGAGGACGGTGCTTAGACACCGTAGATGGAAGGTATTGAGGCTTCTTTCTTGCGTAGCATAGGTTGTATAATCTGTATGTTAAATAATATAAGTGATATTCCAGCAACTAAATACTCACCATGTGTGGTGGTTACTGCGTGTTTCTGAGGAGACGATAAACGAATAGAACCACCGCTCCCTCAAACTAAGAAAAAGTTAAAGGTAGCAAGATACTGCCGTAGAGAAGTGAATTGTTAGAGACTTTATACTAGATCTAGCATCGATAGGTGGGGTGATCATTTCCCTTCCTCACTGCCTTTTTCCTTCTCTAACTCAGGAGCAAAGTCAGGTACCCACTTTACAGCTGGGTAGACTGGAGTGTGTCGATACTGAGAATCGAACCAGGCACCTGTACCGCGGGAGACCTACAGCGTTTTAACCACTCTGTCATGAGACTGGACATTTCATGAAGTAAATAACTTGTTACATAAACCACTACTGCAGGAGCACATGAAACTGAAGACAGGCCTAAGATAGGGTGAAGATGACACGGACAGGATATAAAAGGACTGTTCAGGACAAGATTACTTGACATGAACTAAGTTACGACACCCTAGAATGGAACTGGGCCAGGAGGAAGACAGCCAATAGGACAGTATGGCGCTCTCTCTTCCAGACCTTTACACCTCACTGTAGAAGAAGAACGACTCAGTAAGTAAGTAAGATACTGCAAACATGCTCACAGATGTGCATGTGGCGTGAGGTTTTATTTGGCTGTAGGATCAGTATAGTACTGAAAATTACAGAAATAGAATTTCTGCAGAAAATGGTGAAGTCCCAGTGTCTGAGAGAACTACTGGTATCACAAATTAGTTACGGCTGTGAATGTTCTGATCTCGAAACAATAGTAGAGAGGAGACCGACATAAAGTGCCACCTCCGCTGTGTAACTAACTGTGATATTAAAAACCAAGGAAACAGATTTTACTTAACACTGATAAAATTGACAAGTCGTTCAAATACAATTTCCTTCTTATTTATTTAGTATATACACTATCTACTCTTGTGCTGAAGGGTGAATGTTGAAAAATGGAATGTAATGAATTTGTAAGATTACATATATATATATATATATATATATATATATATATATATATATATATATATATATATATATATATATATATATATAATAAAAATAATAAATTCTTCTTTAAGCACCAAACACGGCGCATAAGGCAGAAACCAGTGCTCTCCAGGTTGTTCGTTGTGACGCCACTCCTCTTAGCTCTTGCACATTATTTAGACCCAACGTTCTTCCTTCTCTTATTATTGTTCTTCTGAGTGTTTCTTTTGGTCTTCCTTTTTTCCGCTTACCCTCAGGAACCCAAGTGAGCGCCTGTAGTGGTATTCTGTTGTTTTGCATTCGTAGGACATGACCAATATATGACCATCGTCTTAATACAGCCTTGTTTCACCCCTGTTTCTACTGTAAACCATTCTGTATTCCCTTTATTGTTCTAACACAACATCTTGCATTGTCATATAGCGCTTTGATTATATTCACATATTTTGTTGGAAAACCATAGATTGTAAGTATCTTCCACAATGATGGGCGGTGTAGACTATCAAAGGCTTTTTGAAAATCGACGAAGGTGATAATAAGTGGCGATTGCCTTTCCACTGATTCTTCTATAATTGTTCTTAGTGTGAATATTTGATCAATACATGATCGTTTCGGCCTGAAACCCGCTTGTTCTTCTCTGATCTTTTCGTCAGCATGCAATTTAAGTCTTTCTAACATCATGCAACATAATAATTTTCCAGGTACTGATAATAGAGATATACCACGCCAGTTATTACAGTCTGATAGATCACCTTTCTTCGGTAACTTTACAATAATACTGTCTTTCCATTGTTGTGGTGGTTGTTCTTCTCTCCATACTTCATTTATAATTGGCAAAGTGGTTGTGGATGTTTCATTATTAAAATCAGGTGTTACTGTTGGTGGTGGTCTGTTTAGCACCTCCATGAAGTGCTCAGCCCATCTCTTCATTTGTTCTTTTTCTGTTGGTATTGAATTCCCTAATTTACCTTTAACAGGTGTTTCCATAGCAGTAGGCTGGTGACATAGTTGTTTTGTAATTTGATAAAGGCACCTACTATTACCAGTTCTTGCAGCATTTTCAGCTTCTACGGCCAGTTCATTGATGAAATGTCTTTTATCTCTTCGAGTTTTTGTCTTCACTTCTTTATTTAACAAGTTATAAGTTAGTTTGCAAGATTCAACTGCATTATGTGTACTTGCCGCTAGTAGTTTAAGTTTTGCTGTTTTCCTTTCTTGTATTTTATCCCAAGTATCTTCTCTCATCCATTTTTTCTTTTTATGTACTAGGTATCCGGTGGTCGCTACAGCTGCTTCTGTCATTGCTGTTCTCAGTTGTTCCCATTTAGTATCGATTGTCTTGGTGGTGATATCGTTGTCAATTTTGCCTAAAGCATCGAAATAGTTGTTCATTTTGACATTATATTCCTTCTTTATATCATTTGATTGCAGTCTGTGTACATCTATTCTTCTATTTTTATTCGGTTGGTATAACTTCTTCAGTTTAATTCTCATTTTAGCTATGCAGAGGTTATGATCGCTTCCGATCTCTGCACCTCTGTATGCTCTGACGTCTTGAACTGATGAGCGAAATTTAGCGCTTATGCAGAAGTGATCTATCTGGTTCTTAGTTCTGCCATCAGGTGAATTCCATGTTATCTTGTGGATATTCTTATGTGGAAAGATGGTGTCTGCCACAACGAGGTTTGATATTTCACAAAGTTCTAGAAGTCTTTCGCCATTTTGATTCATACAGCCTATGCCATGAGTACCGAGATATCTTTGTACTCCATCGTTGTTGTCACCTACTTTGGCGTTAAAATCACCCATGACTGCTATTATGTCATGCTTGGGTATTGTGTTGATGGTACTTAGAAGTGCTTCATAGAAGTCATCTTTTGTGGTATCAAGAGCGTCGTTAGTTGGTGCATAACATTGTACAATTGAGAGCTTGAAAAATCGTGTCTGAAATCTAGCTAATATTAGCCTCTCATTGATAGGTACCCAGCTGATAAGCGATGCTGCTGCTTTCTGTGTCATTAGGATGGCTACTCCCTCTGTGTGACGATTATCATTACTACCAGAGTATATAATTTGCTTTTTTTCTTCTGAAATATATTTTATGCCCTTCCCCGTCCATCTACACTCGCTGACACCCAATAAGTCCAACTTATAATTATCCATTTCTTTAATTACTTCTTCCAATTTTCCGTCTTGATACATAGTTCTTACATTCCAGTATCCAATTTTAGAAATCTCCTTAGCCCCCAAGATATTAGAGTGAGTCATGTTTACTGTCGAGCCTGGTTCTGTTTCGGTAACAATAGCTTGTTTTACGATAGTGAATTGTTAACTCACTGATCAACCCTCCAATCCAACCGACCGATTCAAGGGTTTCGAGGTCAGTTATAGGAAAATATCTACACCACTAGATACTCTGGTGTATCTCTAATTCTATAATTTAACATAACATGGTGATATCCATCGAAATATACACATTCCTGATGTTTTTCTTTCGGCGTCTAAGGTGAGAAACGAATTTCACCTCCATCTTGGAAGGGTAGATAACTCAATATATATATATATAACTAAATATTACAACAAGTTTTCCAATTATAGGAACAAAAATTATATCAGCTGTGCTGTTATTCAATTATAGTACATGTATCAGCTGTGCTGTTAATGGATATAACACTTATCAGCTATGCTGTTATTTTCGTATAATTTATCCACTATGATCTTATTATTGTCTCTTGCTACGCTAATTCACGTTTTCTTCATTGACTTAGATTTTGCTCACAATGCCGACAGAAATGGTACTGATTGTGTACTCATCTCTTAGAAGTGCTGTCCTTCTTGGTTTGGTTGACACAAAACACCAGCGGTTGATCGTTTCGTTAGCCCACCCAAGACTGAGGGGGACTAAAGATGTAGAGTCTTGACAACCTCTATGCTGCTGCGGAGTTCCAGGCAGCTGGATTGACGACCCACGATCTCAGTTTTTATGACACGTATAAACCTGTAACAAGCAAAAATAGGGGCTAATTTCTGCCCTCAAGCCCACCTATTTCTATTGTGGATGAAATGAGCGTGTGCCTCAGTGTTTGCATGTAGGATGAATGACAACACGGCTCAGTATGATTTAGCAATAGCGAGACAAGACAGGTGTCTACTTGCAAAACATTCTTTCTGATAAACTAATACATGGATATCATTCAATAATATAAATTCAATGCATGAATACATTCAATAATATAAATTCAATACATGAATACATTCAATACATGAATACATCTAATAATATGTACACCTAGGTGTGATACAACAATTTCCTTCCCCCTATAATATACCAGACCCTCTCTGACAAGTGCTATAATATATCCTAACAATAACGTTATGTTCTTATGATAGGAGTATATGCGACGAGGACTGTTTGGTGATATCTCAGGTTGGAGTTATAGGAGACAATAGATTGGAGTTAGATGAGACAATAGATTGAGTCCTAACAAGGACTGTTTTGGTTATATTGCAGTTGGTCTGAGATAATAGATTGAAGTATAGGAGACAATAGGTTGAGTCCTAACAAGGACTGTTTTGGTTATATGGCAGTTGGTCTTATCGGAGATAATAGACTGAAGTTATAGGAGACAATAGATTGAGTCTTAACAAGGACTGTTTTGGTTATATTGCAGTTGGTCTGAGATAACAGATTGAAGTATAGGAGACAATAGGTTGAGTCCTAACAAGGACTGTTTTGGTTATATTTCAGTTTGGAGTTATCTGAGACAATAGACTGAAGTTATAGGAGACAATAGATTGAGGTATGAGTCCTATTAGTCTTCGTCTATTCAATCATAATACGAAATACAATCATTATACTTAATTTCCCCAAGATACAATCAGTAACCTGATAGGTAGTATAAATGACACACAACTAATAACAACATTATAGACCTGCTGAAAGCCTATTTTCCTAAAGGTTATCGTAAATATATTTACCCTCCAAGATTTAAAAAGGCCAGTTTGACTCGACTAGTGAAGTAGGCTGCAGGTCGATGCCCTCAGGTAAGCAATAAATCGTGACAGCTTCTCTCCTCTTCAGTCGGTCGGTATCTCTGGCGTCGCGTCGGTGATGTGTGATTATGCATAAAATCCGCCCGATTATATAGGTAGGTGAATTCTTAAGCAAGGCTTTCGGTTGGTTCCTGGCGGAGCAAGCTGATTGGTTTCCTCCGGTTTAGTCCCAAACGCTGTACAGCCTAATTTTATTCAGTTTTAATCCGCCATCTTGCGTGAACATGATGGCCGTTAATTTATTCTGTCTCAGAGACTGGTGAACGTTGCTCGTTGATTGGTTGAAGCAAATCTGTATCTCGACATAGTGATTAACAAAGTAGTGGGTTACACTCGTTTCACGACAGTGCAATAGAAGAGTTCTACTGCATTAAACATTAATTTCCATTGGACGAGATATCACGTGCTCAGATTTCATACATCAGTCTCCATTGGTCATTTGTGTTATAAATGTGTCTGCTGTTTCCCAATCATCAACTAGGCATGTCTAGAAAGGCGAAGATTGCATCTATTAAAGGTTATCTTGTTCATATGACTGATCTCTCTCTCTCTCTCTCTTTCTCTCTCTCTCTCTGTATGTGTGTGTGAGCGTGTGTGTGTGTGTGTGTGTGTGTGTGTGTGTGTGTGTGTGTGTGTGTGTGTGTGTGTGTGTGTGTTTTTATGAACAGACTGTTATAGATTATTCTTAATTTGTGTTTGTGGCTCTTGTGTAACATATTTTGTACCCGTGTGTACCCAGTACGTTTTTAAACAGTATTTTTGTAAGCATTTTAGTACAGTAAAATGCATTGTAATGTCATAACATCTGTTATTTCAACCGTTTCATTTATTTTACAGTGTATCACTGTATGATATGATGGAAAACAGACTTGGAAATATGTAATGAGTCAAAGACTGATTCGACTTACGACCACTTCGACTTACGACGGAGTCGTCGGAACGGAACCCCGTCGTAAGCCGGGGACTGCCTGTACTCAGGGCTGGCCATTAAACCAAATAAGCACGTGCTTAGGGCACCACGGGAAGGTGGCACCACAGAGTTTTTCCAGTGCCGCCTGCCGGATGCAAATGGTGCAGTTGAACCAAGGCCCACAAAAAGGGGGCCCCACAATAAATGACAAAAAAAAACGATATATACGAGGGGCATTCAGAAAGTAATGCACCACATCGTTTTTCTCAGCTAATAATGAAGATAGAAGCATGAAATTTTGAACACTTCAAATATGGCATGTGCCAATTGTGTGCACCAAATGGCACCGCAACCGGCCAAATAATACGGCTCCCTAAACCGTTGAAATGGAGCGTGTTAGCAACTTGCGTTATAAGCAGCGAATTGTGACAGAATTTCTCGTTGCAGAGAAGGAAACTGTTGTGAACATTCACAAGCGTCTATGTGATGTGTATGGAAGTTTTGCAGTCGACAGGAGTACAGTCAGTCGCTGGGTTCAGAGAATCAAAGAATCAGGAAGTGGAGATACGGAGCTGCTTGAACGGCCGCGCTGTGGACGTCCTGCCACAGCCACCAACGCAGAAATGTTGAAATGCGCTGAGGGCATTATTCTTACTGAAATGCGAATCCCTACTCAACAATTGGCCTTACAGCTGTCAGTCAGCATTGGTAGTGCAAATGCAGTTATAAAAACTCTCGGATTTTCTAAGGTTTGCGCAAGATGGGTTCCTCGAAGTCTTACAAATGACCACCGATTGCAAAGGAAAGCAATTTCTTCTGAATTGTTGCAGCGTTTCAATGTTGATGGAGAGAACTTTTTGGCTAAGATCGTTACAGGTGATGAAACCTGGGCACATCATTTTGAACCTGAGACAAAAAGACAGTCAATGGAGTGGCATCATCCACAATCACCACGAAGAAAGAAATTCAAGACAATTCCTTCAGCTGGAAAGGTCATGATCACTGTCTTTTGGGACATTGAAGGTGTGATTCTTGTGGACGTTATGCCAAGAGGAGAGACAATCAATTCGCAAGCTTACATTAAGACATTGAAAAAACTCAATCAACGTTTTCGCAGAGTTCGGCCGCACAAGAATCCAGCAGACCTGCTTCTCCTTCACGACAATGCGCGACCTCACACAAGTCTGGCAACACGGGAAGCAATCACCAAAATGGGTTGGACTGTACTACCCCATCCACCCTATAGTCCCGATTTGGCACCCTCTGATTTTCATCTATTTGGTCCACTTAAAGAGGCACTCCGTGGGACAAGGTTTTAAGATGATGAAGGAGTGATTCATGCAGCGAAGAAATGGCTACATGATCAAGACAAATTCTGGTACGGGCTAGGAATACATAAACTTGTTTCGCGCTGGCATAAAGCCGTACAAGTTGATGGGGATTATGTTGAATAATACCGATGTTTACATGACATTTCCATGTATATTGTGTATAAATTTCATGCTTTTTGAATAAACAGCTCCTGAGAAAAACGATGTGGTGCATTACTTTCTGAACGCCCCTCGTATATAAATATATAAATATATAAATATATAAATATATATATATATATATATATATATATATATATATATATATATATATATATATATATATATATATATATATATATATATATATATATATATATATATATATATATATATATATATATATATATATATATATATATATATATATATATATATATATATATACATACACACACAAAGAATATTAATAATAATAATAAACTATTACTATAATACTATTAACATTATTATACGAGGTGTGTTCAAATGAAACCCGTCCCAGTGGCTTTATAACAAATATATGTAAGGTACATCAGCAGTAGTAGTAGAATTAAATACAGCAATTGTTATGAAGCAAGTACCCACTGGGGTTCTTTAGAAATAGTCAACATAGGCATTCAGACACGCATCCCACTGCTTGGGTAGACGGCGGATGCCGTCCGAGAAAAATTACTTTGGTTGCTTATTGAACCATTTGGTCACCGAGGCCCTGACGTCTGCATCGGAGTCGAATCGTTGTCCCTTTAGAGATTTTTTTAAGGGTCCGAACAAATGAAAGTCACATGGTGACAGACCGGGGCTGTAGGCTGGGTGTGGCAGAACTTCCCACCTTTTCCTTGCTAACGCTTCCTTCACAATGTTCGCAACATGTGGACGAGCATTGTCGTGCGAAAGCATGCCTCAGTGCGCGAAAGCATGCCGAGTCGTTTATTCTTGATGGCTGTAGTCTTAGACACACTTTTGTCACCATACACTGCTTTCATTCTGCTATGAATGTCGACTGGTCGACATCTTTCGGCTGTTAGGAACTGAGTCACCGCTCGCTGATCGACCTTGGACGGATTCCTTATCACACCGTTAACGGTCTGCAGCACAACCAATGAATACTAGGAGAATGAACACTTACACACTTGTACATTCGTGTGTGCTTATTACGTCAGATGTGACGTCATCATGCTCCTCCTACGAATGTCCACTTGGCGCAGCACGGTCGGGTTTCATTTGAACACGCCTCGTAGTATTGAAGAGGTTAATGATATATCTTAAACTTTGGAATACAACAAAATTAGAATCTGACGGAACAACCTATTAATGTCTTGTCAGTCAGGCAATCGGGAGGGTGTATTGTGGGGCTGTGCTCAGGGCATCAGTTGGCCTTAATCCGCCCCTGCCTGTACTATTATAATGAGCCCCGTGCAGTCCCCCCGGTGGTTTCTGGTGAGACAAAGACAGACTAGAACTACTGCTCCTTCAGGCATGTCGTAATAGGCGACTAATATGAGGTTGTGTATGGTGGTTGGCAATGTTATCCTGTAAAACAAATTACTGCAGAATCATGGCTGCAACAGGTTGTGTTGGTGTTCAGGCTTCCTCAAAAAAAAATGGCGGGGGGGGCGGGGGGGGGGGGGGGCTGTCTATTGTGGTGGTTCCATGTGGAGTAAAAAAAATCAAAGCAAAGGGGATGGTGAATATAAATAAACTAATGTAAAAGCCCGTCATAAGACGGGAATTAAATTCAAGAGCAGCAATACCTAACGACAATTTTACATATTCAAAAGTATTTTTTAAAAACCACTGTGTATCACCACAGTACACGAACTACGTAGCAGCAGCGAGAATCCCAATGTGTGTATACGTGATCACACATTCTATAAATATTTTTTTTTTGCACACCGTCATTTGCGCATTCTTCTTTGGTAATTGTTACTATTTTCGGGAGAGTACATATAAGGGAAACAATACAATTAATGTCTAACTTTCAACAAAAGTTGCACCCTTAGCGTTATGCACTGACAGAAAAAGCTGTGATTTTATATATAGTAATCTAGAATGAATAATTAGAGTGGTTGAGCATGCCGTGTTTCATCAGTTCTAAGACCCCGTGGGACTTAGAACTGACAAAGTCACCGGGTTCCGGGATCTTCACGCTCCAGTCTACCCGGCTGTACTTGTATTTAGCTCTGCTCTAGAAGGAAACGGTAGTGGGGAATGGAACTCCAACACTGAACTTCCCTGCGGCAGTATCAGCTATGGGAAGATCTTAACCATTACCATATAATAAATGAAATACGGTAACAATTCTAGCAGCTCGAACCTTGAAGGTCTTACTAACAGCGCTACTACGGTAACTCAAAATAAAGAACTTTGCGGTTAATATTACTTCTTGCATTAGCGCTGAAAACATTTACAGAGCAGGGTTTCTTAAGCTGTGGTCCACGGACGATTGGTGTCCATGAATGGATTCTAGGGGGTATGTATGCGTAACCTAAAAACTTGAATTTTATTTTCACTATAAATTTTACTCGGAAAATTACCATACATTTTTTGTATGTAAGTAAATATATTCGTTTTACATATTGCTTTTGTATTTTAGTGTGACACTGTGTAATCTTTAAGATTTTTCTAAAATACTATTTGTATGCAACTATTTTAATTTTTTTTTTTTTTTTTTTTTTTTTTTTTTTTATCCAGCGGCACTTGGGCTTTCAGCCCTTCGGCCCAATGACATGTCATTGCGAGGCTGGGGAACCTGAGGACTTTCCTTCCAACCCGGTCAGGAGCTTCGCTCCTTCCCATCCACAGAGGGTTTTATCACAGGAGCCGTTCAGGCTATTCAGTCAAATTTCCGGCCGTAAACATTTCTTCAAACGCCGACGCCCGGGTTTGAACCATGAACACCTGGTCGCCAGTACAACGCCGAAGCCATTACACCAGCGCGGCTCCAACTATTTTAATTATGTGTCTATGTACATTGTGACAAAACGTCTGAACATGCTCTTTTGTGTGATCTCTCACACCTTCAGCCCTCCGGCAGTATCCTTTCCTTTTCTTCATTTTTTTCACTCATCGCATTCATTTGGCATAAATCATGCCTTTTCATTCGTTATTTTCACTATTTTGCTCTATGCTGGACATAACATGGTGAATTCTCTAACACGCCCCTCCACTATGGCAGTATTTGCTACGGGAGTAATGCGTATCTTATTGTTTCCGACTTCACTCCAGACTGTTGTTACGATTCGCCAGGTTTGGTGACCCGGCCAGCGATAATATTTTATCGCTTAATCTGTCTGACCGCCTGTGGAAACGGGGCGGTCAAACATTTGACCCCATTGGAAAGCTGTTGATCATTTTGACACAAGCCGGTGTTGTGATACGATAAAAGAAGACCATACGGTCTGACCAGACATCTGTCTAGCGGAGGCACACAGATAAAGGTGATAAACAGAGGTACGCCGGAAGTCTTAGGTAACGATATGACATCACTGTGAAAGAGGCCACTTGTGTATATTAAATTTAATATTTTCAAATACGCGTGGGATGAGTAATGATAAACTGTACCACCCAAACAGTGCTAGATTGATTGGATTGGTTCGCCAGAATCTACAATGATTTGATTGGAACTTTCGGCGGAAACACAGCTGGGATTTGAAACTAAGGATTGTAAGATATAATCGCAGCGGCAACTAAACACCTCCTACAAGCCAGAGGAAAGAGGATAGGACTTATCATTCCACAACTATAAGTACCAGATCGAGTATTGGTCAACTTTGGAACTACAAGTAAACCCGCAATTTTAATGCAAGACTGGAAACTTGGGAATTTTATCACAAGGAGTCATAAGAGGAATTATAGATTTCCAGACCAAGTGTTTCACCCGTCATAAGAGGAATTATAGATTTCCAGACCAATTGTCTCACCCGTCATAAGAGGAATTTTAGATTTCCAGACCAAGTGTTTCACCCGTCATAAGAGGAATTTCTCAGACTTAAGTGATTCGAACAGCATCTAAATACAGGGCTGTGGGTCCATTCTAATCTGCGACAGAAGTGTGTATTCCCAAAATTTTGAGGTAAGTGTAAACAATTTATTTACTAATGTAAATTTTACAGGTTTCTTGCTAAGTGGTTATATATGAGGCTGGCAACCTCAACATATGAAAATAGTATATGCATGAACCACTACTGCAAGAGCTGGAGATTGTTTCTGACTAGTCGTGCGAGAAACCCGACAGCAGAGATGACCCCAGAACTCAGACGGGTGTAAGGATGAGTAATGAGTGATGATTACATCACATGTGCCTAAAGTGTATAGAATCATTTTGTGAGATTTATATACCTTTTTAATTGTAATTCAGGCAGATCATTATTCACGCACTCAAGACGCAATTTCCTAGTTGATACCCAGAAGGATATTGGTGAATTTTCATCAAATTCCCTGAGTTACATTGTGTGCTCGGGAATTTAATTCTTCTGAGAGGTTAACATTCGTGGGTGGAGCGCATGAAAATGGGCCTGTTAGTTTGCGGAGAACAAATGTACTAAGGCATTTGTTTCTTTCTAATTTGTCACAGTTCGTGGTTACAAGACATCAGATTTAAGTATTGAAGTGCCTACGCCACTAGAGTGAGAGAAGAGTATCACCACCAACCGCCTACAGTGGACGAATTATGTGGAGAAGTGTACTCATCATCAAAAAGAAGTGACGAAAACCACAGCTGCAGGACTCATCTGGAGCTAAGTTTTATATAAGAGGCTACAGCAAAATACGGACATTATTATTAACGCCCTACCTAAACCTCAGTGAGGAAACCTTAATTTCAATTTTCACCCAATTTTCCATATTTATTTTCCCATGTTAAAGACTAATTGACTATTAAATGTGTTGTATGTTATTTTACACTAAACAATAGTAGTTGATTCAGTTTATTTGTACGAAAGCAAACGTATGAGCCAGTTCTTCTTGATAAATACATATATATAAATATAGAGCCATTACTTATAAGAGGGCATTCGTTGGATTACTCCAACTGGAGGATTGACGGGCCAGAATCATTGCATAACTCCTTCACAAAAGACGACGAACCAGATAATAAGTTAACAAATTTGCTCAGCCCTTAAGCAGCGTTTGTTCTTAACTTCTGGGAATTTCTTGTGAAGGCTACCCTAAGATAGAAACGACATTCATCTTATATCTACACCTTTGCCAAGAGTAATCTTGCGCGAAGATAGATACCTTGGACGACCTACTTTTAGATACGCTTGCGTTGTGACCATTAGTTGACCACCACTGCACAGTAAGGGGAGGCAATCCCGTGACATACATTTTCTCTAAGCCTCCACCGGACAATCAATGGGGTACATGGCATACGAAAAATTAAGAACCCTTTGTTGCAGCCAGGGGTGCCACTAAACTTCTTGGATTTCTTGAGGTTGATAAGTTGTTGTTGAATGGCACTTTGAACACTGTTTTACACTGGGTCTTTACTATAAGTTATAAATTTAGGGCCACTTATTGAGACAAGCTACTGCTCGAGATGTTACGTTCGAATGGCAAGTAGCAGGCACGTGATCTAGTTGGATACTTGCTCAACACCAGGTTCTCTGACAATGGCTGCTGGTAATGAATGGTGATCTATCAGACTGTAATAACTGGCGTGGTATATCTCTATTATCAGTACCTGGAAAATTATTATGTTGCATGATGTTAGAAAGACTTAAATTGCATGCTGACGAAAAGATCAGAGAAGAACAAGCGGGTTTCAGGCCGAAACGATCATGTATTGATCAAATATTCACACTAAGAACAATTATAGAAGAATCAGTGGAAAGGCAATCGCCACTTATTATCACCTTCGTCGATTTTCAAAAAGCCTTTGATAGTCTACACCGCCCATCATTGTGGAAGATACTTACAATCTATGGTTTTCCAACAAAATATGTGAATATAATCAAAGCGCTATATGACAATGCAAGATGTTGTGTTAGAACAAATAAAGGGAATACAGAATGGTTTACAGTAGAAACAGGGGTGAAACAAGGCTGTATTATGTCACCACTACTTTTTGGAATAGCTATTGATTGGGTTATGAGAAACTATACCCACAATGAACAATTGGGTATAAAATGGACAAATGGAAAATTCCTGGGGGACCTGTATTTCGCAGATGATGTAGCATTCTTAAGTTCAACACCAAGACAATCCCAAGAAGCAATAAATAATTTGTGTCATCTCTCGGTTAAAATTGGTCTCCAAATAAATGCCTCTAAAACTAAAGCTATGAACTTTTCTAACGAGACCTTTGATATCATCTTGAACGGGGAAAAACTACAGAAAGTTGAAAGTTTCAATTATTTAGGCAGTAAAATGACTCAGGATGGTGACACAACAAGAGAAATCCATACTAGAATTGCTTTGGCAGCTAGCGCCTTCAATAGATTATCTAACATTTGGAAATTACGATCATTGAATATACATACCAAGCTTCGTCTGTTTAATTCAAATGTTATCTCAGTGTTAACATACGGCTGTGAGAGTTGGAAAATAACAAAATCATTGGAGAACAAGCTGAATACATTCGAGAACAAATGTCTTAGAAAACTCATGAACATCAGTTGGAAAGAATTCAAGACTAATCGACAAATAAGAGAAGACTCTAGGCAGAAATATGTCTCCGACTATATAAGGAAAAGACGATGGTCATATATCGGTCATGTCCTACGAATGCAAAACAACAGAATACCACTACAGGCGCTCACTTGGGTTCCTGAGGGTAAGCGGAAAAAAGGAAGACCAAAAGAAACACTCAGAAGAACAATAATAAGAGAAGGAAGAACGTTGGGCCTAAATAATGTGCAAGAGCTAAGAGGAGTGGCGTCACAACGAACAACCTGGAGAGCACTGGTTTCTGCCTTATGCGCCGTGTTTGGCGCTTAAAGAATTTATTATTATTATTATTAATGAAAGGTTGTACAAACTTGACTCTTCACATCAAGACAGGTGAACATTCTGGTTTACCTAAGACAGGACATCAACGTCTAAGTTGTTAGATACTGGCACAGGACTCAGTTCTTAAAACAAGATAATAAACGTTTATTTGGTCGCTCCAGCTGATCACAACAGTAGATGATACAAGTGGCAATCTGACACAATTGTCAAATCTTACAATTCTCATCAATGTTTTTTTTTTCTATAACCAGCGGCACTCGAGCTTTCCAGCTCTTTCGGCCCAATGACATGTCATTGCGAGGCTGGGGGGTCAGTGGACTTTCCTTCCAACCCAGTCAGGAGCTTCGCTCCTTCCCATCCACACGGGATTTATGTGCAGGAGCCGTTCAGGTTATTCAGTCAAATTTCCGGTCGTAAACATTTCTTCAAACGCCGACGGCCGGGTTTGAACCATGAACACCTGGTCGCCAGTACAACGTTGGAGCCATTACACCAGCGCGGCTCCCGTCTCTTCAATGTTACATGGCATCAGCAATTTCTTTGGTTACTTCTTGAGACCAGTGCACACTCAACTGATTTCAGTTAAACTCAATGACAGATCACTATGTCCTCTATAAAACGCTATGCTCTGTCCTCTGTTAGCTAGGACGCTGTCTTCAATACCGATTTACAGGTATTTTAACTTTGATTTTACTCACTTGTAGTTGAATTACTTGGTTGGTTTTCTAGATTTCTATACGAACTAAGAATTGGCTTGCAGCGGTAACTTACTGAATTTACGAATCCTCGTTACAGCCAAAATCTTTCTCTTTGAAAATTTGTTCTTACCTTCTGCTTTTACTGATATTCATCGAGCTATCTGTGACGGATGAATAATGGAAGCTACCCTTGAATTGTCGGATGATAATAAAGTACCCTTGAATAGCACCGGGTGCCCTGAATTTACGTTGAAATTAAATCGCCAACGTGGATCCCACGTGGAATCCCCACGCGTGCTAATTAGTATGCATTATCCCACGTGGAATCCCCCACGCGGGCTAATTAGTATGCAAATAGTTATCATGCGGGCAGCCACGACATTCGCTTTGTCTTAATTTTAGTTTAGCCACGCCTACTATCTTCTCTCTCGAGCTATTAAAATCAAACTATCTATGGATCTCTTCTGTCATCCCTTCAAGGAGGCGTCGCCAGAATGGCAAGCGGTTAGCTATTAAAGACTGTTGTAGTCCCTTAGAACGAAGCAACGTTTTAACACCTCCGGTTTTCCCGAGAATCAAGAGAGGCGAGAAATTTCGCATGGGGCTATTAATTGTCATTAAATTCATATATATAGAAATCGCTTTAAAATGCAGTTATCATTCGCGCCAGAGAGTTGAAGAGGAGGCTAGCTCATATTATTAGAATTCTACAAGAATTTCTTTGGATCTCTTCTATACGTGGAGTCTGAATTCATTCTGTGTGCTGCGGTAATATATGTTGGACTTTGAGTGATTTAGTCGTTTAGTTCTTCATTTATTTCACTGGATTTTTGTGTTAATTTAAACCTATTAAATAAACCTATAGCAAAGTTCTCCAGATGTAAATCGAAAAAGTAACTATCCGTTATTTCCCGAGTAATAGATGCGTAACATAATTTTAGACGCTAGGTGATCGTAATTGTTTAATAACCATATATTTCTATTTCATCTTGTGTAAATTTTAAGTAATTAACTGTTCATAGCTAGTGGTAAAAGCGATACATTAGCTAGTCACTCGTGTAGTTCTTTTTAATATAAATAATTAAATACCGGAGTGAGTTTACAGATCTTACATAAAAACGCGGGTGTTAGAATATAAATTATTGTAGGATTACCTGTTTTATATATTCTCTTTTATACAGGTGATCATACCTTTTCGATCCAACGGTTTTATAGAGAGTCATGATCAGATGGCTTATGGAATCCCGAATTATATGTTCCTAAACATACAAACATTGACAGTAAAAATCTGATGTTAGAGACCCTTATAAGTCCACCTTCTCAACCCACGAGAGCGGTTAAATAACCAGAACACTTCAATGTTAAATGGTGTTAAATTTTAAACTGGAACGAGACAATGCCAGAAGATTTTTTTCTATCTTAATCATAAAAAGTTCCCTGGCCTGATGAGGCAGAACTTACAGCACAAATTTCTTTAATCAAACCCATACGACAGTACAGTGTTCCTACCACCAAATTCTACAGAGAACATTTACGGCTATTTCCTCCAGAGAACAGCCTGGAAGTAACATTCTGCGGTTTGATAATATTTTCACACTCAATGCGACAGAACCTAGAAAAAAGCTTATCCCCCACCAAATGCCTGCAGTACAGAGAGGAATACACCCCCCCCCCCCCCAGGAAAAATATAATCAATGCACCAATTCAGCGAATCTCCGAGAAAAATAGCAGTTGCCTAGACGGAGTTTTCTGGGGCTGAACTGGACAAACAACAGGACATATAATAGTCTTAAATACATTGTGTTTGATTAATTCCATGGAACATATGCAGCAGCGACAGAGTGGTAAGCTTGTATGTAGTGAGCTCACTGTATGTATGTAGAGAGTGAAACGGAACGAAAGAATTTATTTTCTTAAGTTACTACTAATATAACATCTTCTCTCTTTCTTTTATTTATCTCTCACCCACATCTGAAAAACCAACGGGATAGTTAAATTAAGGACATACCCTTTACTCATCCTGACTACTCCCCACTCCCATTGTTAAATCATTTGTTTGATCTTTTGGGTAAATAACCTCGGTTTGGATCATTCCTAGTTTTCCATATACCAGAGGGAGGGTCTATGAGAGTATATTTTCTTTTTCTTTGATGTAACATAAATTCACGGATGTAATGATAACTATTTATTGGTGTTTTTTTTATATATTTTCTATAACGATATAATAAACTTACTAAACCTTAAGTTATTGGTGTTGGTCAAAACCTCCCCTGCCATTTATACGTGACCCCATAGTTTACCTGTTTGTTTCTACTTATGTACGTATTTATGTCACAAAAATTGTTTGTGTGTGCGTACGTGAGGGTAGTGCAATTTGAATCAGTATCAAGTGTGAAAACACGTCTCCATTAAAGTGTGTCGTACTAGATAGGTTGGGTTGAGCAATTACTCAATCCAAGATAGTATTTTCTCTTACACCAGTTCTCCTCGTAAACAGGACTATTTCTCACACCTTTCTCTCACATAGCTCTCACTATATCACCTCTGCTCGAATGGGACCATAAATATATTAGGCCTATCTTTATAAATTACGACAATAATGTGTTGCTCGCCGGGATTCTGAGCCAGGTCTAGTAATTGACTAGCGTCTGTTACGGTACCTTATCTGAATTTTCATTTAGAATAGAGTGTGTTGTGTGATCGTCTTGTGAGATAAGGAAAACAAAAATTTATCCCCCTAGACAAACGATCTTAGTTACAGAGTGTTTTGACCATACACAATTATAGGTTTGGTTTTTTGCACAGCATTATAGAATTATTTCCAACTTGTTTAAAATAACATCTCTGTCAGATATATGGTATATGATAAAATGTTGTGCAAAACCGTTGGATCACGTGATTGTTTATCAATCACTAAGGGTTTTTGAAATCAGTAGAGTTGAGATATACTAAGGACCGCGTTCTTACTATATAAATAAGTTTAGTTAATAACGTCCCTCCTCTAATCTGACTTCGGCAGGCGAGCTTTGTGGTGGAGATTAAATTTTTTAAATGAATTTTGTTTTTCCTTAGATTTTTTTAAAATAAATATAATTTCTTTTTTTTATACACATATTTTTTTTCTCTACCGATAGTAATAGTAGATTTTTTTCTAGTTGTTAGCTGACCTACCATTTAATGTGGCATAGTCGATAGAGCAGAAGCTAGGTCGAAAGAAGCGGAATATCGTCAATTGGAACAGAAGAAAATTGAGGCAGAGATGGAAGTCCGCAGGGCAAACGAGAGAGATAGGGAGAGACAGCATGAATTGGCACTTAAAACTCTAGAAGTCCAAAGTTGGGGTGCTTCTACTTCCAATAATGGAGAACCGTCTTCACCCCAGTCTCAGTTAACGGATCTATCCAGCACTCAATCTTCCTAATTAACAGCAATGTCTTTTGCCTTAGAATCTTTCCCGAGCCCCAACGAGAAAATTGACACTTTACTAGAGAAATTTGAGAAAATGGCGAATCTGTATGGGTTAGAGAGTTCCCGGTGATGCCTAAAACTTTCACAGGCCCTAAAATGTAAAGCTTAAGATGTCTACGTGAAGCTGGGAAGCAGCCAAGATGACTACGACACTTTAAAGAAGGCTTTACTGGAGCGTTTCGAAATGACCGCTCGCAAATTTCTGCAAATGTTCAGAAAAACCGATTCTTCAAATTCCTCCCAGCACTATAAGGAACGAGAAACTAATACCCAGAGATCTCCCCAAGAAAAATCGAAATTCTACAAAACCCGATATCCCACCAACAACAACAATCCTGATCAACCCACCAGGCCTAAATGGCAACGCGGCCACCAAGATCAAAGCAAGGGAAAGACCCCTACAGCAGGGACGTCTGATCAGGGCAAGCACACCGGGCCAAATCGCATCGGATGCTTGCAAACAGCCTCGCGAGGAAGAGACAATGTCAGTGATTCTCAACCTGAGGGAGAGAGACCCTCAACGCGAGTAACTGTTATTTTGAACGGTACCTCAACAACATGTCTTTTTGACACTGGATTATCTTTTGACTGTATTGTCGCCAGGCACCTAGTCAAACCCGGTCAGGAGACAGAGGACACCGTCAAATTATGTGGAGTTTTTAAGGGTGATGCACCCAGGACGCTTCCTATCGCACTGGTAGAAATGCACTCTATTTTGTCAGAGGTGTTATTAAAGCGTCCATTATGGATGATCCTATCCACCCAGTTATCCTGGGATGTAGATATGTGTTTGTTGGGAGACCAAAAGAGCCGATTGTGGCAGCGGTAACCACAAGAGGACAAACCAAGAAGGAATGGGAGCCTGCGCCAAATTTGTTACCGAATGAACTAAAAGAGGCGCAACAAAAGGACCCTACTCTGGAGCCCTGCTTTAGAAAACTGCCCATGGCTAAGGACCCCAGACACCACGGAGACATCTTTTCGAAGGATGGCGTATTGTATCGTAGAACGGGCGACCCTGATACAGGGAATAACCAGCTTCTAGTACCGACGCAGTACAGAAGCCAGATCTTAGAAATGGGACACTCTCTTCCCTTTAGCGGACATATGGGACAAGACGCCACTATTCAGCGAATAAAAACTCAATATTGGTGGCCAGGAATGAACTCTGAGATTATCAGGTACGTGAAATCCTGCGCCCAGTGCCAACGTGAGGCACCCAAGCACTTGAACCCCCCGTCCCCATGAGGGAAATGCCAATAGTGGGGACTCCATTTTAACGGGTTGCTGTCGACATCATTGGACCCCTATAAAGGACCAAAAGAAGGAACAGTTTTTTCCTGACCTTAGTCGACACTTGCACTATGTTGGCCGAAGCTATACCGCTAACATGCACGGATTCCAAGCATGTCGCAGAAGCCATCGAGCAAATTTTTACACGGTTTGGATTTCCTCAACAAGTTTTGAGAGATAATGGATCCCAATTCCTTAGCCTGTTAATGGAGGAGATCTTTAAGATCTTGAGGGCCAAACACATCCACACAAGCCCCTATCTTCCGGTCGGAAATGGGCTCGTGGAGCGTTTTAACGGCAGTCTCACCATGATGTTACGTAAGCTGGGTCAAGAGAAACCTGAAGATTGGGACCTTTATATATCTGCAGCTTTCTTCGCCTACAGAGAAGTTCCCCAGGCATCTACAGGATTTCCCCCAGCTACGCTTTTATTCGGCAGACCTATTAAGGGGCCACTAGAAGCCTTACTTCGGTCCCTGACAGACCAAAAGGCCGACGAGACAGTCGTCTCATCAAGCAAATATGTATCAGAGCTCAAGGAAAGGTTACAACTAGGATCGGACCTAGCAACAACCACCCTTAAGAAAGCACGCGCAAAACACGCTCAAAGATACAACAAAGCAGCGAAAGAGAGAGAACTCCAACCAGGGGAGAAAGTTTTGTTGCTACTTCCAACCGGAAACAACAAACTTCGCATCGGATGGCAAGGGCCGTTTACCGTCCTTAAAAAGATCTCACGCTCTAATTACAAGATCTCTATTAAAGGAAAGGAGAAGGTCTATCACGTAAATCTGCTAAAGAAATACTTGGAAAGACCGGTGCCGTCCTCCAAGCATCTCCTGGCGGTCGCCATAGCGACAAAAGACGAGGAAGATGACGATAGTTGCATGGAGTATCCATTGCAACAAACGGAATCTTCTAAAGATGTCAAATTCGGCGACAATCTCTCGGAAGCACAACAGACAGAAACAAGAGCGCTACTGAAACAGTACACTGCAGTCTTAACGGATGTACCTGGTCGAACAAATCTCATAGAAATCGATATGGAATTGACAAACGAGATCCCTGTTCGAACCAGAGTTTACCCCATTCCGTACGCTAAAGCTGATGCACTACGCGGAGAAATAGACAAGCTAGGTAAAGCAGAAATTATTAGTGAGTCTACCTCTCCTTACAGTTCGAGTGTAGTGCTGTTGCAGAAGCCCAATAAGGAAGTTCGGCTGTGCATAGATTACCGTTTACTAAACACTGTAACGGAATTCCAGCCCGAACCTCTACAGACCGTTTTTGAGTTGTTCACCAAGCTAGCAAGGCAAGAATTTTCTCCAAGATTGACCTGAGTAAAGGTTATTACCAAATACCAGTCAAGGAGGAAGTTAAACCCTTGTTAGCTTTCAGCACCAGTGAAGAACATTTCACATTTAATGTGATGCCGTTCGGACTGCACAACGCACCAGGACTGTTCACCAGGATGATGAGGAAGCTTTTAGAACCTTTGCACAGTCCCCATATCCATAATTTCATGGATGACATACTACGAGGGGCATTCAGAAAGTAATGCACCACATCGTTTTTCTCAGCTAATAATGAAGATAGAAGCATGAAATTTTGCACACTTCAAATATGGCATGTGCCAATTGTGTGCACCAAATTGCACCGCAACCGGCCAAATAATACGGCTGCCCTAAACCGTTGAAATGGAGCGTGTTAGTAACTTGCGTTATAAACAGCGAATTGTGATAGAATTTCTCGTTGCAGAGAAGGAAACTGTTGTGAATATTCACAAGCGTCTATGTGATGTGTATGGAAGTTTTGCAGTCGACAGGAGTACAGTCAGTCGCTGGGTTCAGAGAATCAAAGAATCAGGAAGTGGAGATACGGAGCTGCTTGATCGGCCGCGCTGTAGACGTCCTGCCACAGCCACCAACGCAGAAATGTTGAAATGCGCTGAGGGCATTATTCTTACTTATAGGCGAATCACTACTCAACAATTGGCCTTACAGCTGTCAGTCAGCATTGGTAGTGCAAATGCAGTTATAAAAACTCTCGGATTTTCTAAGGTTTGAGCAAGATGGGTTCCTCGAAGTCTCATTTCAATACTGATGGAGATAACTTTTTGGCTAAGATCGTTACAGGTGACGAAACCTGGGCACATCATTTTGAATCTGAGACAAAAAGACAGTCAATGGAATGACATCATCCGCAATCACCAAGAAGAAAGAAATTCAAGACAATTCCTTCAGCTGGAAAGGTCATGATCACTGTCTTTTGGGACATTGAAGGTGCGATTCTTGTGTACGTTATGCCAAGAGGAGAGACAATCAATTCGCAAGCTTACATTAAGACATTTAACAAACTCAATCAACGTTTTCACAGAGTTCGGCCGCACAAAAATCCAGCAGACCTGCTTCTCCTTCACGACAATGCGAGACTTAACACAAGTCTGGCAACACGGGAAGCAATCACCAAAATGGGTTGGACTGTACTACCCCATCCACCCTATAGTCCCGATTTGGCACCCTCTGATTTTCATCTATTTGTTCCACTTAAAGATGCACTCCGTGGGACAAGGTTTGAAGATGATGGAGTGATTCATGCAGCGATGAAATGGCTACATGATCAAGACAAAATATGGTACTGGCTAGGAATACATGCACTTGTTTCGCGCTGGCATAAAGCCGTACAAGTTGATGCGGATTATGTTGAATAATACCGATGTTTACATGACATATCCATGTATATTGTGTATAAATTTCATGCTTTTTGAATAAACAGCTCCTGAGAAAAACGATGTGGTGCATTACTTTTTGAACGCCCCTCGTAATTGCATCGGAAACCTATGATGAACATATTGCTACGGTTGCTATGCTTCTCAGGAGACTACAGGAAACTGGTCTCACAGCCAGACCTAGCAAATGTCTCATCGGGTTTGAAAAGCTAGACTTCCTGGGGCATACTATTTCTCAAGGCTGCATGTGGCCTGTTACCAAAAATATTGAGAAAATAGTTGCAGCTAAAAGGCCCCGAACGAAGAAAGACACTCGTTCTTTCCTTTCACTGTGCCCTTACTATCAAAAATGTATCCGAAATTTCAACGGGTTAACGGCACCCCTTACTGACCTTACCAAAAAAGGGCGACCGGACAGGGTTATTTGGGATTCCAAGTGCGAACAAGCACATGTCACTTTAACAGGACAATTGTCCGGATACCTCCTTTTGAGGCTACCTGACCTCAAGAAACATTTCATATTGCGGGTCGACGCTTCGGGTCAGGCCATCGGGTCAACCCTGCTTCAAGCAGATGACACCGATCCGAATCTGCTATTTCCAGTTGCGTATGACAGTCGTAAACTGAATACGGCAGAACGTAACTATTCCACAGTTGAAAGAGAATGTCTTGCACTAATTCATTTCATAAGAAGGCACCATGAATTTCTTTACGGTACATCATTCACGGTGCAAACAGACCACGCTCCCCTAGCTTTTCTTGGCGCTAATAATGAATTTAACGCAAGTATCATGCGCTGGGCCTTGCTATTAAGCGTGTACTCCTTCAAAGTGGAATATATTCAGGGAAAACAGAATGTTGGAACGGATTTCATGAGTCGAAATTGGACCACGGAAGAAGAGAACGTAACCGAACATACCAATCATCCAGAAACTACTGATCAGGGCAGCTTCACTGTCATTAAAGAAACATGAAAAATGGTTTCATGTCTCAAAGCGGGGACGACTGTGACGGATGAATAATGGAAGCTACCCTTGAATTGTCGGATGATAATAAAGTACCCTTGAATAGCACCGGGTGCCCTGAATTTACGTTGAAATTAAATCGCCAACGTGGATCCCACGTGGAATCCCCACGCGTGCTAATTAGTATGCATTATCCCACGTGGAATCCCCCACGCGGGCTAATTAGTATGCAAATAGTTATCATGCGGGCAGCCACGACATTCGCTTTGTCTTAATTTTAGTTTAGCCACGCCTACTATCTTCTCTCTCGAGCTATTAAAATCAAACTATCTATGGATCTCTTCTGTCATCCCTTCAAGGAGGCGTCGCCAGAATGGCAAGCGGTTAGCTATTAAAGACTGTTGTAGTCCCTTAGAACGAAGCAACGTTTTAACACCTCCGGTTGACACGTTAACGCGAACTGGTTTAAGAGGGTTAGAAATCGGTGCAGGACAAAGACGAACGGGGGAAGTCAGCGGTAGATATTTGGGTAACAGAGCTTTGACTCGCGGCCCAAAACGAAAAAGTTCCCGAGAATCAAGAGAGGCGAGAAATTTCGCATGGGGCTATTAATTGTCATTAAATTCATATATATAGAAATCGCTTTAAAATGCAGTTATCATTCGCGCCAGAGAGTTGAAGAGGAGGCTAGCTCATATTATTAGAATTCTACAAGAATTTCTTTGGATCTCTTCTATACGTGGAGTCTGAATTCATTCTGTGTGCTGCGGTAATATATGTTGGACTTTGAGTGATTTAGTCGTTTAGTTCTTCATTTATTTCACTGGATTTTTGTGTTAATTTAAACCTATTAAATAAACCTATAGCAAAGTTCTCCAGATGTAAATCGAAAAAGTAACTATCCGTTATTTCCCGAGTAATAGATGCGTAACATAATTTTAGACGCTAGGTGATCGTAATTGTTTAATAACCATATATTTCTATGATCAGATGGCTTATGGAATCCCGAATTATATGTTCCTAAACATACAAACATTGACAGTAAAAATCTGATGTTAGAGACCCTTATAAGTCCACCTTCTCAACCCACGAGAGCGGTTAAATAACCAGAACACTTCAATGTTAAATGGTGTTAAATTTTAAACTGGAACGAGACAATGCCAGAAGATTTTTTTCTATCTTAATCATAAAAGGTTCCCTGGCCTGATGAGGCAGAACTTACAGCACAAATTTCTTTAATCAAACCCATACGACAGTACAGTGTTCCTACCACCAAATTCTACAGAGAACATTTACGGCTATTTCCTCCAGAGAACAGCCTGGAAGTAACATTCTGCGGTTTGATAATATTTTCACACTCAATGCGACAGAACCTAAAAAAAAGCTTACCCCCCACCAAATGCCTGCAGTACAGAGAGGAATACACCCCCCCCCCCCCAGGAAAAATATAATCAATGCACCAATTCAGCGAATCTCCGAGAAAAATAGCAGTTGCCTAGACGGAGTTTTCTGGGGCTGAACTGGACAAACAACAGGACATATAATAGTCTTAAATACATTGTGTTTGATTAATTCCATGGAACATATGCAGCAGCGACAGAGTGGTAAGCTTGTATGTAGTGAGCTCACTGTATGTATGTAGAGAGTGAAACGGAACGAAAGAATTTATTTTCTTAAGTTACTACTAATATAACATCTTCTCTCTTTCTTTCATTTATCTCTCACCCACATCTGAAGAACCAACGGGATAGTTAAATTAAGGACATACCCTTTACTCATCCTGACTACTCCCCACTCCCATTGTTAAATCATTTGTTTGATCTTTTGGGTAAATAACCTCGGTTTGGATCATTCTTAGTTTTCCATATACCAGAGGGAGGGTCTATGAGAGTATATTTTCTTTTTCTTTGATGTAACATAAATTCACGAATGTAATGATAACTATGTATTGATGTTTTATTAATCTATTTTCTATAACGATATAATAAACTTACTAAACCTTAAGTTATTGGTGTTGGTCAAAACCTCCCCTGCCATTTATACGTGACCCCATAGTTTAACTGTTTGTTTCTACGTATGTACGTATTTATGTCACAAAAATTGTTTGTGTGTGCGTACGTGAGGTTAGTGTAATTTGAATCAGTATCAAGTGAGAAAACACGTCTCCATTAAAGTGTGTCGTACTAGATAGGTTGGGTTGAGCAATTACTCAATCCAAGACAGTATTTTCTCTTACACCAGTTCTCCTCGTAAACAGGACTATTTCTCACACCTTTCTCTCACATAGCTCTCACTATATCACCTCTGCTCGAATGGGACCATAAATATATTAGGCCTATCAATATAAATTACGACACTAACCGCACTCTCTGACGGCTCTACACCAACTCCTCGTGCAAACGCCAATTTTCTTATTCCCCCGTTGACCGCTAAGTGTCCTTTTTCCCTGATTAGTCTGGCCCTCTGACCTAAGTCCAATCACTGATCTCGTTCTAACCTTAATCATCTATTTTGTATTGAGCCCTGGGAAATGTATCCCGAAGGTAGAAATTCCCGTGTACTACCAAAAATATATCATATTCCCTAACAAAAACGTTTATCTCCATCGTCACGGACGATGAACTCGTGTATGTGGTCACATTTCCTAACATCAACAAAAATCTTGACCATACAATTAACATATATGACCAATAGAATAAACTACTTGTGATTGCCATTTACATATTATTCTAACAAAGAAATATCATCATAACTACTACAAACAGTGTTTGCCATTAATGCAAGTTATTTTTATCAATTCATCATCAATAATCAATTATCAATAACAATCACTTACAACACTTTCACGAATGTACCATAAAATTACGGATCAACCTAGTGGCCGCTAGGACATACACAGTCCTCGCTACTATTTCCAAACTCCTCTCTTCCTTCCCTTAATCTTGCAGACATCCTCTGCCTTCACGACAATTTGTGTGCTAAATTATCTAAGTGTTGTCATCACTGACCATACTCACTTCTCCTCTACTTCAATAATTCGTACTCTGTAATAACTTTTAAGGATTATAACTGATCTCTAAAGTACTCATACTTACCTGTTCTATTATTTTGCAACCTGACACGTAATTATAATACTCTTAATTTAGTACTGTCACGGGTTGCCTCCCCTGCTTTGCAGTAGTGGTCCAGCAGTGGCCAAAACTCAAGAGTATCTAATATGGGCCTTCAAAGGTGTCTACCTTCGCACAAGATTACTCTTGGCAGAGTGGTAGATAGAAGGACAATGATGCTTCTATCTCAGGGATGTTTCACAAGATTTTCAGAACAGCGAGAACAATGCTGCATTGGTTGAGCACGTTAACTCTATGATCTTCCGACAACTTTTATGAAGGATTAAGCAATTATTAATGTTAGCTCGTCAAGCCCCCACCATGATTTACTCAGTGGAATTTTTATTATTATGGTATAGCTCTGTTTAGAGTGTATTTAGTAAATTGACTGAGACAAACATGCAGTACATTTAAAATGATTAAATCGGAGTTAAATTTGCATAATTGCAAATAACAAATTTAATAATCATTTTCTTTTAACAAGGGTTTAAAAGAATGAATAATGTTTTTTTTTTTTCTTCAGAAAGGTATCATCACTGTTGTGATGGGATAACAGTTTATAAAGGAGTTCCCGTGGCAGCTTATAGGTGTCACTTATCTGCCATTGGTAAGTTCTGCTCCCGCTGATGGGTTGGTTCTCGGTAGATTGGTCACTGATAACACTCCTCGCTGGTCAAGGATGTAGGGCGTAGCACGTTCCCAGAAGTGTCAGAGAGTGTCTACAAAGTTGGTCCCTCGTCTTAAAGCTCAGGCCACTGTTCCCTTCTTGTTCCAGAGATAGTACCCTCAACTGGTACCACCACCAACAACTATGGTAAAAGAATATAAACCAAACGCTCTCCTGAGTATTGCATTTCCCGACACATACTTATGTGCCCCCTTTCTCCTATTCTACTATCCCATCTACCTCAGAATTTAACCTCGATAAGAATTAAACTTAATCCCGCGAGAGAAGGCTTTCATTATATTTAAATTCAATAGCTTTATCTTTATTTTACATTTAAATGAAAAGGTTAATTGTACAGATAAACATCTACATCTCCACTGACTGAAAAGTGTTCACAGTATAAATTGAATATGTTTTCATTTATATCTACACTTGTTGAACAGTTTGAAACTTTCATTAATTTTAAAGTGGATGTGTTTACATAGACATTTACACTGGTTTGAAAATGTAAATTTTACACTTAGAATGTACTTCATTTCTTTCATCTTTCCCTCCCTGCTTCATATGGAACTTGGGACAACCTATGCTTTTAGCTCTCTTTAAGAAAATAGCGATAAAACAGTCACCAGCCCTTGCAGTGGTGGTTCATGAAATCATTAATCTATACGCTGAGGTTGCCAGCATCAAATAACTTGGACATCCACTAGCGATTTTCACATATTAATATTCACATGGTAATATATACATTTTAGTTCACATGTTAGTAATGAAAAATGACACCTTACGCCAATCCTGGCTCACAGACATTTTGCTGAGATGAATAAAGGCACTGGCAGATGCCTTAATTTTCACGTGTTCTTGGGGTCTTTACTTTTACAAGATAATTCCCTCTATGACTCTGTGTGTTCAGTTTCTTCAGTCCCCGTTTCTTTATTAAAATGATAGAGATTTCCTGGGCAGTTTTGTAAGTCCGTCAATTCTCCAAGAAAAGGTCCGGCCTGATAAAATGGAATTCTGAATTCTAACTTCTGGCAGTCTAGTTGTGTCGTCTTGGCAAGCGATTTCTCACAGTGAATTAAAACTGCGAAAAGGTCCGGTTACATTGCCTGTCCTACCCCCCGCATCTGTTTGTTATGAAGCTACTCAGGGCTCCAATCATTTCAAACATGCTTGTTGGGTGGGGTAATTTTAAAATATTCCAACATGGAATAATTTTGCGCGTGATGCAAAGGTCAGGTCTCCCATATGTGGCAATAAAGCATCCGATGCCTGGTGTACAAACTCACCAACACATCTGTAAACTCATAAGACAATGTGTTTCAGATGTAACAACATATTACTTTCGGATAAAGTAAAGTCTACGTGAAAGTCGAAAGGAAACGATTATGTCATTCGTGTCTGTCCAAAATGTGTTGCACAGACAAGTAATCTTGTTATCTGTTGCTTGAGCACACAACTCTACGCGAAAACTAAGCAGACTAATATTGGTTTTACCTGCGATAATCTCAGCAAAGCATTCCGCGCCTAGCAAATGTGATGTGTTATCACCAACAAGGACTGTCAAATGTTTTGATAATATCAAATGTCTGCTACATAACAGAGAAAGAAAAAAGCGCTGACCAGGGAAAAGCACGCAATAGTCAGTATAACAATTTAAAATGAGTACTGCCTGAGTGAAAGAGAGGCCGAGAAGGGGTCGCCCCAAATCCATCTTGTCACAAGTACTCATTCATAAGTTCTCGTTCCGCATTTTGCGCTACATCTCCTAGTGTATATATTGAATGTGTGTTCAGTATTACGATTGTGATCTAATTTTCGTCTACGTAGGCTACCGCCACAAATTATGTTCTTCCCTACTTCCTGTCTTCCTCATTATCTTCACCGTTTAGTCTATAGTCTCCCTCACTTCTCAATTTCCTCTACAGCCTCTCCTCACAATAGCGTTCCATCTGGAACAATGTCAACTATCTCTCTTTCTCTAACTGCTCTATTCTTTCCTTATACCGGTGTTATCTCAGGAACCATATCACTTAATCTCTTCTCCTCTATTGTCTCTATAGCTTCTCCCTTATCTGACTTAACTTCCGCTTCTCCACTTTAACTTCTCATCCTCTAATAAATCCTCAATCTCTAAATTCTCGATTTCCTCGAACTTCTTATCTCCTCCATTTCTCTATGGCTTGTTACTTCTCTCAGTAACCCTTCTGCTATCTCTCACAGCTTCTCGAATATCTCAACTGTCTTTGCCATCCTGCTTATGGCTTCTACTTCCTTTCCTCCTCCTCTGTTGTACCCTATCACTCGGCATGCTCAGATTCGAATCTCAATGTGCTCGACCACCGCCGCGAAACAATCTCCTAATATGCTATGACTCCCCCCTAAGTCTCCCCTACTTACTCAACAACTCCAACATCTTCATCTCAACAACTCCAACATCTTCATCTCAACAACTCAAACATCTTCATCTCAACAACTCAAACATCTTCATCTCAACAACTCAAACATCTTCATCTCAACAACTCAAACATCTTTATCATAGTGGCTTCCCTGACCCTAAGCGTTTCCAACACCAGTTGTTTATCAATACTTCGACTCTCTTCCTCCTTTATTTCTCTACTATTTCTTACTAGGTCGACTATTTGCCTCTGTTTTTGTCTCTCATATTTCGCTCCATATCTCATACTCCTGGGATTTTCATCTCTGTACTTTTGATTTGTCCTCGTCTGACTTCTAATCTCTTCTTCACAATTACTAAGCCTATATCCCCTGCCTATCCTGTCCGTACTCAACGGAATCCTCGATTTTCTACATTCTCTACTTCCCGAAGTATTTTACATCTCCCCATTTCTTGAGCACTTTTTACCGGAATCCTTGATCTCCTGTTTTTGTATCTCTTGACTTTCCTATCTGGACTGCTTGCACGATAATCCCACTCGATCCCTGTTTCTTCTGGACTTTCTGCTTTCCTCATATTCACTATATTTCTCGTCAATGTATCTGAACAACGCGTCGTGATCTCCTTCTTGCTCGGACTCCGAATTTCCCGCACAGTCTTACATGGAGGTTTCCGAATCCTCCTTGATCTTTCTCAATGTCTGTACCTGCAGCTGCTCTGTATTTCTTAATTTCGCCGGGAGTTTGTTGTAACTGGACGAGCCACTCGATGAGGTCTAATACGTATCCAGTTCTGATGACTGTGGTGGATTTTAATGTTATGAATTGTTGTTAGGTATTTTTATTGTAATAAATGAGATTAGCTATGAAGGTCCCTGAATTTACCCAATAGTATTGTGAACTTTTCAGGGTACCTTTCCTCTACCACCCCTTTTATCTCATTCAAAATGTATTTATATTATTATATTAAATGACTTCGTGTTGTGTCTAGGGTTATGATGGTAGAGTGTAATGTACAATAATCAACAAACATACAAACAAATAGTTTATTATTCACAACAGCACACAGTACTACCACAACAACATACAAACGACAATTTAAAAGGCTATCTTATTTAAGACTGTGGTTGAAATTTGTGTAAATATAATTTTTACAATTTATTATCCTGATTCTAATTTATTTTGAACCAGGACTGACAACAAAATGTGCAATCAAAAGAATCATTTACATCAGTCAAATAGCACAGTAGATCTTCTGTCCATACATCAAAATATTATTCTAATATACGTATGTAGTTGTATTTTCCTACTTTAAGGTAATACTGGTAGTACCCTTAGGTTGTTGTTTAAAATCACACCCTTTTAGATATGTTTGTTTTCGTTTGTCTCTTGTGGGACTATTAAATATTTGTCCCAGTTTTATTCACTGTCACTTTATAGTCTTTTTAAAGTTCTGTTAGTTGAGCTTCCAGGTGCCGAACATGAACTTAACTTGGCAGTAGAATACAGGTAGAACGTTTCCTCTGCTCGCTTGACAATCTGTTCCCTGTTTGATAGGCAATGGCCCCTAGCATGGGCTCGCAGTATGCAGACAGAGTCCTAAATCAATCAGTTTTCAAGCGTTTGGTACCACATTAACGTCAGTACCCAGGACCTCTGAAATGTGAAGGTTATGCATCCTTCTTAATACCTAGCATACACTAATAGTCCACATTTAAGGACAGGTACATTACAAACAAACGAAAAGGGTCATAGTCTTATAAAAAACCTATGCCACCATTATCTTTTGATGTGACAATGTACACCAGTATTCCTCTCCCCTAATAGTTACAACGCCACTGCAATTCCAGCTGTAATCTTTTCCATATAATAGGATAGGTGTTATGCTCCTTTATGACACTCATACATATTCTTGTAGTTTTACACCTCTCTGACAGTCTATCACATGGTGGATCAATCTCTAGGCTTTGCCTCATGGTCGCTATAGACCCACTCATGTACAGACATATATTATTATTTCACATTCAATTTTTATATAAAATACATGTTAATAAATGTCAATCTTACCACAATTTCTTCACTGAAATACACAGTGACGATGACTGACATAGTTTCGATCTGTTTTATTGTCCAGGCTGCCTAGAAATTGTATTTGAAAGCACAGCCTGATCTCATCAATCGCTGGTAGAATTTTTTCAAGAAATGGCGTCCCCCCTAACGCTTGTTCTGACAATATCGACTCAGTTGGCCAATCACTCTTAATATTACAGTGTAAACAGTCTTTCAAAAATATCATTCAAACCTTTCTACGTTACTAGGCTATTTATGTTTATTCAAAGGTCAGCCAATAACATTTCGTCTCACTTCAAATTCCACCCAATCGGATTCACCGTACTATCTTAGCCTATCTGTCACCTACTGTTTTTCCAAAAAATGTGCGATCCAATCTAAGCAGATATGACTTTACCTGACAGTATCTCTGATCTCTATGTATTGTTTTATCATTATTTGATTATTTAAGGGACTATTTAGCTAACGAACAACATATTTTTGGTCAGCAAGTCTTCAGGTACACGAATATACGATTTTTAAGGGGCTATGTGGTTTGAATCAAAATTCTATCTTTTTCATCGTATTGGGGAAACCCCTATGGCAAGGCTTGCCCCTGTGCTGTTGTTGGCTTTTAGTTTGAAATCAATGCGAAACGAATTAGCATTTTCATCTATCCTTGCCCCTCCTCGTTCCACAATGCATTTTAGGCAAATATTTCTTAGAACTAGGAAAAGTGGTTCGTTTATGTCAAGGACGAATTTGAAAATTTGGGTACCGTTTTGTTTGGCTATTCGTTAGCAAATAATAATCTGAAGGCGTAGGCGACACCAACCGTTCTAGCAGAAATTTTTTTGTACTTTCTTATCTTTGCCTTTATGCCCTATACTGTTATATTCTAATTTATATATTGTATTTAGAAATTCACTATAATGACTCGTCTGAAACCTCATCGTCTTGTTTTTTCCGCTTACTTTTGCCGTTATTTTCAATCTCCGTTTGCGTTGCGACCGTTCTACGTGTTTCTGTTTATGTGGCAACACTACACATTTTCGTCCGAGCTACTCCTGTTTCCTTCCTAATTTTGGACTGCATGTCGTTCACTTGAATAGCCTACAATGAGTTTGTCTGATGCTTCCATTTTCCCCAAAGTTTTTCTGATTTCGGTTGGTTCTTTTCCATAAATTTACTGGGCATATGTGTATTTTCTTTCCATCGTCCGTTGTTATCTTGCACCTTTGTCCGTTTCCTGCTGTTTCGTTGCTTATTTCCCAGGTTTTTTGGTCTCTTATTTCACAGATGAAATCCCTGATATCATTCGGCTTCTTCTTTTATTAAGACTATCCCAGTGTCTCGATCGTTGTTGCGCATATTTTATATCTTTAGCTCTTTCGGATTGTTCCGGATCATAGACATGATAGGAAGATCTAAAATATGTACAAGGTGCTAGGTCTGTTGTATTCATGCGCTCATGTGCAGTATTCTTTGTAAGTTCCATATTACTACACTTCTTAATGAAGTGGGTTCGCTGCGGGCGAACGTATGATGAAGAAGAAAAGATAGAACCAGTAGGAGTTTGTTGTGTGTCTTGTTGGACGGGGTGTGATGGTGTACCACTATGCATATACTCCATAATGATACCTACATGCGTATCAAGTACATATGCCTACAATAGTATCTGATTATCTCTGTTTATAGTGACTGTTTAAACCAATATCAACACTTCTCAATTGCTTTTGGTGCTAACACTCTTAAACTAAGTACGTGTCAGTTCACAAATACTGTCCAATGTAGTAGCACCCAACCAAAATGCCACCAAAAAAAATGTCAGCAGCAATCAAGGTGCCAGAAAAACAATGTCAGCAACTTTCTACAATTCTTTGTTGCTAATCATAAAACAGTTCATCAATTTACAAAAACTTTGTTCGTCTAATACAATAGTCAACTCAAAATATACCAATGTCAACAACCTTTTTCAATTGTCAGATACCAAAAAAAAAATTGTATGATGTCAGCAACCTTTTACAATAGTTTGTTGCCAACAACTAAATAACTCACCCTTGAACAAAAAAGAATCAATCAAATATCATAGCATCTATTGCCAAAAACAACACATCAGTGTACATGTATACCTACTTGAACTGGCCTAATCAACTGCTATAATCTCTAAATGCCAATTCGATAGTAATATAAATCGATCTAATATTCAATTACAATCATACATCAACAAACAAGATGATAATATTTCACGAAATTATAGTGATGTTCACTTGGTAATACGCCTTTCAAAAAACTAAGAAATGAGCTCGCTCAACTGAAGCATCACAATATAAACAAAATGTGTGTGCTAACCCTGACACGCTAGCAGGCTGTTTGTGCCTCTGTTGAAAAACTGAAACAATGTTACTGACTGTGTACGAAATACTAAAATAAATTATTAGTGGCTGTGGGAAAAAAATCGATACCGGATAATGGTCATAATTAAACAATGTAGTGTGACCGCTTGGCATACACTACAATTAGGCTTCGAGAAAAGCTGTCCCAGAACAACAAAATAGTAAATGCATGTTTATTGAATGGAAAGTTTTGGGAGAAGTTGCTAATCTGGGTTTTTTCCGTTGCTAGAGTGAGAGTCGTGTGAAAAAAAGTCGAAAAGCTGAGGAAAGCATGTGCAAATGTACATGTTTGGTATCGTGTGAAAAATAAAGCATCGTGTGAAAAGTGGCGGGAAAAAAGAGTGGGCTGTATATAAAGAAAAGACGTGGGCGATTGAGAGGGCTTGTACAGATTTTAGGATTCGTTAGGCGAGAAGATTTTTACAGAACTTCGCCTTTGAGATTATCAAGACAAGTTGTTTTTAACTTGACAAGTTTTTCAAGTTAGACAAGTATTTTTAAGTAGACAAGTTTGTATTTTACTCTATTGGATATATTATTCCTGTGGATTTACATTTTCATTTTTGGATACTCACTACTTTGTGTAAGAAAGAAATAAGTACTTCACCATTGTGCCAATAACATTGCTGTTCCAAATCACGTTAATAAACTATATTTTATTTTTCTACATTGCTGAGTTTTCGTTGGAATATTACAGTTGGATACTTTGACAAAACCATTATACGAGATTGCTTTTCACTAAACATAAAAAGGGTACGAACGAATACTGGGAAGAAAGGTAAACTAAGGTCAAGAATTTCCATCTCGGGCGCAAAGGCATGTAACGACTTGAACCAAGAAACGTACAAGAGTTAGCGCACGTCAAAATATTTACCTGCGCACAACACGATTAACTGAACTGACCCGGCCTACTGACGGACACACATATTCTTTCATTGATGTTGTAATCAGCTCAGCCCGGTCACACGATACTAATTGGCGCCATGACCAGCCCTTTTCGTTTGTGAAAGCATACTCATTCTGGCGAGCGAACAGCCACCTTTTTTTAGTGATAGCAGACAGGCCTAATCACTATTAATCACTATCATGGATCCACAAGCGTTGCAACAGCAGCTTGATCAGCAACAACTACTGCTACAACAGCAACAACAACAACATTTAATAAATATACAGCAACAGCAACAATCAGCTCTACCAAGTCACACACCCCTTCCAGACGACGCAGAGCCAGCTATGATTGCTCTACAGAAGATTACGGAAACTTTAGGTAATGTAGACCATTTCGCCAAGTACCAACAGGTCCGAACTGTCGTAACTCCATTTGCTGGGGATGCTAAGTCTTTCAGGAAGTGGCTAGTGGACATGGACAAATTTGCTTCTCTAATAAACGCTGCATGTGATGAGGACCGCAAAAGAATAGCTTACCTGTCTTCAGATTCTTTGGTAACCGATTTTCTCCGTCGTAGATCTAAAACATATCCCAATGAGACCTTTGATTCACTGAGGAAAGAGCTTGTACAACGCTATAGTGATATAACCGATGGACAACATGCTTGGACTTTACTTCGCAAAATACACCAAGACAGACACGAACCAGTGCAATTCTACGCAGATCGATTACTCAACTTGGCTGAAGATGCTTTTCTAGACGGGAACATCCCTTCCCAAGAGCTTGAAAGACATTTAGTTGGTATTTTTATTGACGGATTACACGCAGATAACCTTAAACTCCATCTTCTTAGAAAGGACACAAAGACCATTACAGAGACCATTCAACTAGCGGTGACTGAAGAAAATGTTCGTAAAAGGTTCCAGCAACGAATTGGCAGGGAACCAAAACTAGACCATTCCGACGAATTCCATGAGCCGATGGAAATTGGCCACTCAAGACCACATTGGAGTAGGAACAGCTCCCACAGAGTCCATTCAAATTATAATCATCCCAACCAACATGCAGGACAGTCTCATTCGCATCAGCAACCCAGAAGACATCAACAGAATGTGCACCAGGTTACTGCCCTTACTTGCTTTATTTGCAAACGCCGAGGACATACTTCTTACGAATGTACACAAAAACAGAGTTACAATCAATACAGAGCACATCCGCATCAGTATGAGAACCACTCACCACGTTATTATTATGCAAATGGTGATCAACACAGACCTCACCCACAACGAAATCATTCCTTCAATCGAAGCCAGCCCAGATCTTACAACCAAGGTCAGGGAAACGCTTATGTCAGCCGATAAATGGGACCATTCGGTATGACCACAACAGACATAACTTTAACAACAGTTATGAACAAAGGTCCTACACCACCAAAAACAAACCTCGACATCATAGTACCGATTGCAAACCACAGCTAACAGAAATCAATCACATAAATTTATCACCTGATCCCAGTTCATGCTTAATATCCATCAATAACAAAAATTACAGAGCTCTGATAGATACTGGAGCCACCATTAGCTTGATGAGAGAGCAAATATACCTACAGATTAAGAAACATGTCAGATTTGCACCTTCGAAAACCTATATGGCTTCTGTGACAGGCAAAAAGTTACAGTCGATTGGAACTGCTTATGTGGCATTTCAGATCGGACATCAAAAACTTATTCATCCTTTTATAATTACAAGAGGCATGTCTCGAAATTTCATATTAGGACGTGATTTCTTGAATAAACATCAGGCAAGAATTTACTTTGATCTACACAAAATAAAGATAAATGGCGATTATATTATGTTGCAAGATGATATTCATATCGCATCGTTAGTTCGACTTACATCGCCAGTGACATTACAAGCAAACTCTCTTACTATAGTAAAAGGTCGTATTAAAGGATCCCAATACTTCAGTCCAGGACACAAAAATGAAGTACAACCTTTAACAGACAATGCAATTAACGATGATCCCCACATCAGTATAACAGAAGGAATAGCAGAAGTTACCACCACCCGTGATTTTCCTGTAATGATTTTAAATACCTCAGGGAAGGCGACATCTGTTGCACGCGGTGCAATTATAGCGCAAGTTAAATTTGTGAACACAAATATAACAGACAAGGTTCAACCTTTTCCGACCCCCACCACCAAGAAAGAAACACAGATTGATGATCTGAGTCACCCTTCTCCATTCAATTTTCCTCGTCAGCCCTCACATTTTTCCCACGCCCTCATACGAACTTTGAGAAATCACAGCGCCGGCATACACGTCCTGTCACCAAACATTCAGTCTACGTTCCGTACAAACCGTATGGAAGGAGATCCCACTGCGAAGCCGAACACAGGTATTACAAGGATAACATGTATGTTAATACTGGTAAACATACAAATTACACCCGCCGAACAAACGAACAGTGTAACTTTTCACCTGCCTACCCAGATAAATATGTGCGTAAATACCACAATATTCACTGCCTTACAGAGGTACAGAAGCGAAAACCTACAATTGATAATGACTTGAATTATGCGGATATCGTAGATCAAGTAATAGTTATTGAAACCTACCGTAATCCTCTAACACCAGCACACTTACCGGCTTATAAGACAAATGACAGAACTTCTCCAAGTAAATTTTACGCTTATACGAGAAAACAGCGGGCAGGAAATAGAAAGGCTTATCACAGGAACGGATTTGGCACTGAGAGATATTATCCAGAATTTGATAATGACAGCTTACATCACAGGACATGCAGAAGTTTTCATGAGATTAATCTTGTGACACACGTTACCCCCAGATACCATCGCTTAATTAATATGAAAAACCAGCGACGTAACCAACTAGTGCATACCCAGACAAACACTCAGGGAAACAAACCTTCAATAAATCAACGACAGCTAAATCCACAGTACTGCCGTAGTGGTAGAGAGAGCGAAACTTACATTCAACACAACAAACCACGATACTGCCGGAGTGCAGGACAGATCGAGAGTGATCATCAACGCTTCACCACCGAACCACAGCAAGAAAGCAGTTCTCAAGGAACATCCAGTACAACTGATGTGCAAAAGAATAGGGAAGACAGGCTGACAAAATTACTTGAAACCTTGCATGCAGAAGAACCTCATGTCAATAGGCTTCAACAGTTTGTCACCAAACACCAACACATGTTTGCCATCAATGACATGGAACTGGAGCGCACATCTACAGTCCAAATGGATATAAACACCACAACTGATGTTCCAGTACACCTCAAACCTTACCACACTCCCCTTAAGAACCGTGAGTTAGTGGAGAAATCTATAAATGAGATGCTTGAAGCTGGTATTATAGAAAGATCAAGATCTCAATGGTCATCCCCCATTGTCATCGTCACAAAGAAAGACGGCAGCCACCGTTTCTGCTGCGATTATCGTGCACTTAACAAGATAACGAAGACGATATCATACCCACTTCCCAGGATGGATGATATACTGGCGACGCTTGGAAATTCCAAATGGTTTACAACATTGGATGCACGATCCGGTTTCTGGTGCATCCCAATGTCACCAGAGGCAAAGGAAAAATCTACATTTTGTACGCATGTCTATTCCTTTTCATGGAATGTCATGCCCTTCGGACTTAAATCAAGCCCCGCCACTTATATGTCCCTCATGGATGAGGTCTTGAAAGGATTCCAGCCCTTTGCCTTGGCATACATGGATGATATCTTAGTCCATACGCCAGGTACAATACAAGAACACCTGAAAAGGGTTGAACAAGTCTTTGATCGTCTAAAATATCATCACATAAAGTTGAAACTCTCGAAATGTAAATTCCTAAAACAGGAAACAAAATACCTAGGTTTCATTATTAATGGCAGTGGAGTTCGCCCTGACGACGAGAAAGTACGAGCGATCAGAGAGATGCCACGCCCTACAACTGTGAGACACGTAAGAGGTTTTCTTGGATGTTGTAGTTATTACAGACGCCACATCGTCAATTTCTCCAAGGCGGCGGAGCCATTAATAGCCCTAACTAAGAAATATGCCAGGTTCAGATGGACGGATCAATGTCAACAAGCATTCGATTATCTAAAAAATGCACTCACAACCATTCCAATGTTGGCACACCCTGATACCACCAAACCAATGATCCTATACACTGACGCTTCTGATAACGCTGTAGGAGCTTGCCTTGTCCAACCAAACCATTCTGATGAAACCCCTTTTATCCCTAATGTGCCCAACGAAAAGCCAATTGCTTTCCTGTCACACGCATTAAGTAAGTCCCAAAAGCGTTGGACTACAACAGAAAAGGAAGCATTTGCCATTCATTATGCTATGCAGAAACTGGATTTTTACATCCGCGGAACAAAAATTATCATTAGAACAGACCACCAACCCCTTGTTAGTTGGTTGACGAAGACATCCGAACAACCAAAGAAGCTTCAAACTTGGGCGATGAATTTGCAGAACTATGACACTACCATAGAATACATTGCCGGAACCCTCAATACATGTGCTGACTTGCTTTCTAGAATTCCATATCCTGACAACCCGACACAGAGTAACGAAAATGAAGCAGCTGCAACAGACATAAATGACAATACTAGACAAATAAATGTCATAAATTTAAACCGAATTGCCGATCAATCGGACACTCACACAGACACTGACCGATTGTCAGAAGAGGATCAAACAGACAACTTTGACATCCTACAGGAACAAATGAAAGACCCGGAAGTCGTTAAACTAATGAAACAAATTAAAGAAACACCAGCAAAAGTCAAGGATTTTACTATCTTTCCTCATGACCAAGCACTCTATCATATTGACTCCAAACAAGATGGAAGATTACAGAAATATATTCCACATCCTTTAATACCTGACATCCTCATCCAGTTCCACGATGAAAATGGACACCTGGGACGAGATAAAACGATAGACGTCATTAAGAAACGGTATTACTGGCAAACCATGTATAAAGATATAATTGATTACGTGGCCAATTGTAAGATCTGCAAAAGGAGAAATATGAAGGTGAACAAATCCCCATTACAAAAAATGCAACCTTCCAACTATCCCATGGAAACTGTCAGTTTAGACATCTCTGGACCGTACCCCTAACACTGTCAGGAAACAGGTACTTGTTGCACATTGTAGACCAGTACTCTGTTTGGCCGGAGAGTTTCCCTATGAAAGATATGACTTCTACAACTGTCACAGATTTCTTTTTGCATGAATTTCTACCTAGACATAGTTGTCCTAGAAGAGTCATCACGGACAATGGAAAACAGTTCGTTGGCAATCCTTTTAAATCAACATTACAAAAGTTAAACATCAAACACACCACAACTAGCTTCTATCGGCCCCAGAGTAACGGAAGAAACGAAAGAATGCATTCAACCCTTCATGATATTCTATCCAAACACATCGAAGGCAACGATCAATATTGGGATCTATAAATTACCAAGGCCTTAGAAGCAATACGAGTAAACATTAACGACACCACTGGTTTCTCGCCATTTTACCTACTTTACGGGAGGGAGCCGGTATTCCCGATGGACAACCTTCTCCAACCAAAAACGCAGAAAAAGCTTTCCGGAAGAAACAGTCAAAGATACACACCTCTATCGACACCAGTTCGACATTCTATTTGACAAAATGCAAGATGTGGGTGTCTTATCTGGTTTAGATTGTTGCTGTGTGTGTTGCAGTAGAACAGTTCACAGGGTACACCACAGGCAACATGACGTGTAGAGTCATAAAAATGGTAACTTCGCTTTAGGTTTATACCATTTATTGCACGCCACAAAACAGTCATGATACTTATGTTATCATCAGCATAGTATAACGAATGCAGCATTCAAACTCATGTTAACTGACAGTCATGTAGGAGTCAATACTCAATAGTTGTATGGAAAACAAATATCATAGCGAAGCTTGATAAATAATACATATAACTTCTGCAACCGTGGTCCGCTGCAGATCCTTAATGTTCATAGACAATAATAATTATTCCTTCCTGATGCTAGCAGATCAGATGTATACAATACGTCCGTTTACTGTCTGCACGTGAGTAGCATACATGGATTACAGGTCAGCTCGACCTTTATAACCTTCCTAAGTCTAACCATCTGACTTGGACGTGATCTCTGATATAACGAATCCTGGAACACAGACAATAGTCTTGTTGGTCTAGAGCGACCCATAGATATATAACTAGTTCAGGTATAAAGATACCGATGACTTAATCCTAGTCAAAGTACCTCTCCATTTTGAATCACACAGGCGAGCAAAAAGGCGACAAAATGACGAACCTCTAGATGATAGCCTAAAGTTCGATACAAGAGGAATTACCTTATTTCGGAAAATCAACCATGAACATATGCCTCCAGGCAGGCTTGAATAATACGGGGAAATAGTCTAGTTAGCTAACTAACTCACAAAGACAATGTATTTCCCTCAGAGAATCACAAGACGCAGTCGCGTCCGCTCGCTAATCAGTCCATTTCTCAACTCCCCGACCTGGGCGGAACAACAAACGACAACCAAGTCGAGACATGCGCAGAGTGACAATCTCTGAGTCGCTGTTCACAATAAGACGATTCTAAGAACATTCGAGATAAAAGTCTTACACAGTCGCGCCTTTTATGGACATGAACAGAAGCGTTAAGAAAGGTTTCAAACATCTACAACAGTTGACTGATACTACCAAATAAGGAGATATGGTCACGCTTCGTTCAAGACATTATAGACCGAACGTGTCTCTATACAAGAGGAGGTAAACTCATAAAAAATAGCAGTATCGATATATCGGGTTCTGTCCCTTTGACCAAAAAATATATATAACATGCATTTCAGTCAAATAATGATCATACATACGAAAAACGATCATACAAAGACTTTGGAAAAAAGTAATTATTTGTGCGTAACATTACCGCACCCTCCCGGGAAAAAAAAAAATGTTTCATTTTTTTTTTTAATCCTGGAGCCGGAAAAATCTAGGCTCCTAACGCACGTATGATGCGCGGATATACCTAACAAAATAGCTCAACACTTGGAGCGAAACTGAGATCATATCCCAGGTCCTTAGAGAAAAATTTATCTAAGTATACGCGTATATATCCCAGGAAGGTGCCACCAACACAAACCACAATGCTGGCAACATCATAATAAAAGTCAAATTATTCTCATACCAATATATGAAATCAAATATATTATTATGATATCATACAATGTGTTGCAAATAGCGGTGTAATATATTAATATACCGCACTATTTTATTACATTATGTAATGCATCAGTAACTAATAAGTAATACATGTGTTGATCTTCGTTGACATAAAACATTCAATAGAAGAAGATGTGGACATCATCCGCTCCCAATCTAGGACAGGACTTGATATACTCAAAGTTCCACAATGGACACAATCTCGCATCTTCAATGATGTGCTGCGAAAATATCAATAACACAAATCTTAAAGACAACTGGTAAATCTCTCAATACAATCCTGAAAATAATTTATTTAAATGTGGCCGAGTGATCTTTTGGCCCGTATATCACTAACTAAGCCTTCTTAGATAATTACATGGAACAATGTTATAAATTCCCCCTCAAAAAAGTGAGAAAAAAAAAATCTACTAACATGTCATTATAACATTGGACTGTATATCAGGAAATATATATATGACAGAAGAATCATGTGGAATCGTGTGGGCATCTGGACAGAATGTCCGCCATTACATTATCCGAACCACGGATAGCTCGAACCGAGAAATGAAATGGTTGAAGAGCTATGGCATAACGAGTGGACCTCGAGCTCTTCAAGTTTTTGCTCTGAATAGCAGTAAGCGCTTTCTGGTCGGTTTCCACAATGAAATGTGCGCCTAGAAGAAATCTTTGTAACTTCAGAATAGACCATACCATAGCCAATAACTCACGGTCTAAAACCGAGTAATTCTTTTCTGCAGCATTTAATTTCCTAGAGATATACATCACCGGATGCAGAGTATCAGAATACTCCTGCATTAGTGCTGCCCCAATCCCAGTTGACGAGGCGTCACTTCGAAGAACAAAAGTCTTCTCAATAGTAGGTAACCTAAGAATAGGTGGAGATGAAAATAGGTCTTTAACCTGGTCCAATGAGGATTGACATTCTTTTGACCAGCGGATCAAATTAGGCGACCCTTTCTTCAATAAAGTAGAAAGCGGTGCCATAATGGAGGACAGATTCGGAATGAATCGTCCGTAGAATTGGATCAAACCTAATAGACTCCTTACTTGTTTCTTTGTCTTAGGGACCGAAATGTTAAGTATTTTTGAAACATTGTGGTCCTCTGTCTTTAAAAGACCATGACCAACACGATGACCTAGGAAAGAAATCTCACTAAATCCTATAAAGGCTTTAGAGGGTTTTGCAGTCAAGTTATACTCGCGAAGAGTAGACAGTAATTCGTATAAACCCAAATAGTGATCTTCCCAGGAATCACTGAATAGACAGATATCATCTAGATATGCTATGACATCTGTACGATATGCGAGAATTCGCCGCATCATGCGTACGAATGTAGCAGGGGCGTTCATAAGACCAAAAGGCATGAAATTCCATTGGAATAAACCCCTAGGTGTAGAAAAAGCTGTAAAAGGTTTGGCACGTTCAGTTAGCGGGACTTGCCAATAACCTTTAGACAAATCTAGTTTGGTAAAGAATCTAGAATTAGAAAGTTTATTGAGTAGCTCTTCTAATGAAGGCATAGGTTCAGCGTCGAACTTCGTAACTTGGTTCAATTTGCGATAATCTACGCAAATGCGAATGTTATTATCCTTCTTTCGAACAATAACCATAGACGAAGAGTATGCTGAAGTGGATGGTTCAATGATTTCCAAACGTATCATTTCATCCAATTCTTTTTCGACTTGAGACTGGAAATGGATAGGTATTGGATAGGGTCTGACTCTGATAGGATTATGATCAGTTAGCACAATGTCATGTTCAATGACATGTGTGTGTCCCGGGATGTCTGTAAGAACATCCTGAAATGTTTGCAACATCGAAGAAACTTGTCGATGTTCCTCAGCGGAAAGATTTGGAGAAACGGTCACGTTTTTCCAAGATTCCGTAGAATAAAGTGGGACCATAGAAAGAGGAAGATTGACATCAGAAAAAGTAGTTTCCTCATCCTGTATAACTGACAGCGATGAGTATTGACCATGAGGTACTTGAGAATTGTCCGTTGCCTGGAAAATAGGCTGCAAATAGTCTGGTCTTTCATGAAATTCCGTGAGCATATTTATGTGGAAAGTTTTATGCTTTCCATCAATATCGACAACATAGTCGACATCAGAAATTTTGGAGACTATTGCATATGGACCTTTCCATGCAATTAGAAGTCTGTTCTCCCTTGAAGGAAGTAGGACGAGAGCTTTGTCACCTGGACAAAGTTGTCGTAGACATCTATTCTTATTCGCAAACTGCCTTGCCTTTTCTTTAGCAAATTCGGAAGACGAAGTTGCTAGTCTGCATGCCTCAATGATTTTTTTTCCTAAGAGCAATGACGTACTCATAAGAAGACTGAGTCTCATCGCTAATATTATCGGCAGTGATTAGATCGTGAAGTAAAGACATAGGGCCGCGCGGTTGCGCGCCAAAGACAAGTTCAAAAGGGGAAAACCCCGTATGTTCATTGGGGACCTCTCTATACGCAAAGAGAGCCGCGGGTAAGACCCTGTCCCAATCCTGAGGATGATCCTCAGTTATTTTACCCAGTAAAGTTTTTAGAGTCCTATTTAAACGTTCGACCAACCCATTAGACATTGGGTGATAGATACTGCTGAGAGACCTTTTTATATGTAGCATAGACATTACCTGTGACATAGTGTCTGATATCAGTTGAGTGCCATGGTCTGACAATATTTCTCCGGGAAAACCCAAGCGAGAAAATATCAGCCAAAGAGCGTCTGCGATATCAGCAGTTGAGATGCTCTTGAGAGGTATTGCCTCTGGCCAACGTGTGCACATATCGACACATGTAAGAATAAATTGATGCCCTCTAGCCGACTTAATTCTAAAAGGACCGATAATATCTATTGCCATTTTTTGAAAAGGGCGAATTGGAATGTCAGCAGCCTGAATAGGCGCAGCATGTCGTGGTCCTTTAGATTTGACCTCCTGACATACTTTGCAAGAGCGACAGTACATTCGTATGTCCTTGCTCACAAATGGCCAAAAGAAAGCCGCAAGAACTCTCGACTTTGTACGGGAAAAACCCATATGTCCAGCACATTGCGAGTCATGAGCATGTTGCAATATTTGCACCCTCATGCTCTTAGGCACAAGAATTTGTGAATGAGTGGATGTAGTCGAGTCTTGTACCATACGTACAAGTACGCCGTTCTTCATAGAAATCCAAGATTTTCTATTAGTATTTTGATTAGGATCACCTTTTTTTGCTAGAATGAAGAATTTTTGTAACGACGGATCTTCTTCTTGCAATTTGATAAATGAGTCACGTGTAATAGTCAAGTGACTATTTTGTTCATTTACTTCATCATTATTAGTTAATGAAGTTTGAGGTGGATCCAGAGCATGTGCTCTTGTGACCACCGTATTGGTAGCTTCAATGTTTTGCTCTTCCCAAACAGCAATCTGCTGTGGGGTACATTCCCTAACTCCGTGAATACGACCAATAATAAGGTCCGCAATAGGGTTTGGAAGTAGACACGCGTGGACCTCTCCCGTGAAGAAAGGAGTAGCAATATGTATTATGGCAGTAGGATATTTTTCCAACGTGCCACCAAATGTGACACATTTGATGACCTTTCCTGTAGCACAGAATGGATCTACAAGAGATTGCCTAACCCCGACAGTAGTACATCCAGAATCAAACAACATCGAGACTGGATTACTATTTACAAGCCCCTTATGTAATATAAGAGAACCTCTCCCATCATGAGCAACATTAGCAGGAAGAGCGGGCAAAGGATGACCACAGCTTAGAGTACTAATGGTTTTCGGATCAAATAAAGTACTGCATTGGATACATTTATTTGCCCTACCAAAGTCAAAAGATGAGCATCCGATAGCATTATGGTCTTTATCATTATTAACCTGTTTATCTGCTCCCTGAGATTCTTGTTGAACAGAGTTTGTCTGTTGATATCTTTTTCTCTTCTGTTGCGATCTACCGCGACCATTATTGCCTCTGCAATTATCATTAAAGTCCCTACTGTAATTTTTATCCTGGTTTGCGTTCCAGTTTCCATAACTGTCATTACCATCTCTATGCTGTTGAGAACCTCTATTATCTTGGTATTGAGGTCTCTGCAAAAAATATTTTCCTCTATACCGATTACCTTTATGAAAATTTCTAAAGTTACCGGGAATAGAATACCGTGTAATATTAGGTTGTCTCCAGTTCTGGGAAGAAGAATCTCCCTGAAATTGATTACCATGGTTCTGGGCATAATTACGGTTACTCTTTTTATTGAAATTTTTGCTGGCTACCCTGAAATTTACGCATAAAATTCGGGCCATAAGGTGCTGCCGAAGCAACTGGCAGACCTTCTTTTACCTTAGAGTTGCTAATGGTTATGTGAGGATGTGCAGTAACATACTGGCTACAGTATTCTTCCATTTCTTTTATATTTTTAGGCTTACGCTCATGAAGAAAAGAAAGAAAAGCTTCATTAACAGAAGACATAACCTTGTCTCTAAGAAGTAAGTCCATGAGGGCTTCAAATGTACTTTCTGTCTTAGAAAGCTCAACCCATCGTAAAAAAGTAAGACGTATGCCTGAGATGAATTCTGAGAATTCAACTCCAGTTTCTGGTAACATGTTTTTTAAATTTAAGACGATATCCGTCTTCGTTAAGTTGGTACTTCTTTAACAATGCCGCCCTGACAACCTCATAGTTGTTCTTGTCAGGCACATCTACCATACCCAACAAAGTCAAAGCATCACCTCTAAGTATCTTGGACAGATGATAAACATATAATGTTTTATCTATATTATGCACCTTACATGCACTTTCAAATCTATCTAGATAAAATGTTATATCATCAATTGAAGCATTGAATGCTGGTAAATTAAGCTTGAAATCAACAGCATTAGACTTATTAGCAGATGATACCTTATTAGCATCATTAGCATTACTAGATAACTTCAACTTTTCTAACTCCAAAGCTAAGAGTTTTTCTTCATGTTCCATTTTTGCTTTTCTCTCATCAGCTTCTCTTTGTAACCTTCTTTCTTCAGCCTCAGCCTGTTTTTCTAATCTTTTATTTTCAGCCTCTATTTCAAGTCTCTTATTTTCAGCTTCTTTTTCAAGTCTCTTATTTTCAACCTCAGCCTGAAGTCTCTTCTCCTGAGATTCTGCTTCTCTTTTTTGTTTTTCCATTTCCATTTGTAATCTCTTTTCATCTACCTGCATCTGCAGTTTTAAATTTTCAGCATCTATTCTCTTTTGTTCAGTTAGTTCTTTCATTTTCTTTTCCTCCGACTTCAATGCCTTGGCATATTGAACAGTCGCAAATTCTTCTAATTTATCACCTGTCTTCCCAAGGGCTTTACCCTGCTCAATAAAGTACTCAAATGTAGACATGATGTCTAAAATGTGAGTACAGAACCTGAAATAATTAATTATCTTATTTCAATCTTAATAGCAACAAGACTTAATAAAGTGCTTGTATAATTACTATGTTTACTCCAATCTCTGTGGGAAACAAGACTTGACACCAATTTGTATTATCAGTTGTACAATAATATCACAAGTCACCTCTTAATTATCAGTGCACTACCCAAATCAGTGCATAACCATCAGTTATTTATCATAACTGCACTACAATAGTGCATAAGGAAAAAACCACCAGCTAGTTATGATAAGTGCACTATAGATCAATAGTGCATGAGCATATATGTAACAATAGTGAAAGCTAACTATGCAAGAACTATGCAAACAATAACAAGACAATGTAAACAATAACAAAGTACCAACAATGTAAACAAAACAAAGATCAAAGTCAATGTAAACAATAACAAAGATCAAACAATACGAAAACATTCGCATAAGTCAAATAAATAAACAGCGAAACTAAAAAGAATATGATGACAGAATGCGAAGATATGACAAACAAATGACGCTACAGTATATACACAAAAATTTACGTGAAGAACTGAATAATAGAAAAGAGGAGACCTACAAATACAAACAATTGAAATCGAAACTAAAAAACAGAAAGAAAGAGAGAAACAAAAAAAAAAAAATATACAAAAACGAAAATAAAGCACAACTCGTCACAACTAAACAGATATAGCAACGATTGTCGCTAGCAAATTTCACAGTAGGAAATTCGCACAGTCCCTAACGAAAACGCTAACAGTAGAACCTCTGTGATGTGGTATCATCTACTGAAAGACACCGCCCAACCGAGAAAACCCGCAGAAATATAAACATATAAATACAAATCCAAATAACATAACATGTAAACATATAAAGAGTGCGAAAAATGTGATAGACAGAAGGCTCAGTTAGAACATAAGGGCACAGTTCACAAACAAAACAGGCCACTTAACTTCTATGTATCCACAACGTCAGCACAGTTCAGAACAGGATGTGATCAGCATTCTTAGGACAATGATCCAACGTTGATCCATATCTGCTCTCGTAAACTGCCATGACGATAGAAATGAGCTTCTAACAGGAAACAGCTTCTGACAGGAAACAGCTTCTGAACTTGACCTTCTGAATCTGCAACAGTAATTCTGAGACCGGAACAGTTGTTACGGCACTTGTCCTTCTTCTCAACAGATCAGGAAATCCATTCGCTCGGTACTTGTCCTTCTATTTGTAGACAAACTTCAATACCGCCGAGCAGCGCCGGGTAGTTTCAAAATATCAACAACTGTCAGTACTGCTGCGTCTTTCAAAAAATTTCATCAAAGGTGATGAATAGCAACTGCAATGTTGTCTTGTAGTCTGCTGATGATGTCTGGGTTTGTTGACCCCCTTGAGAGTTGGTACCAGAATAAACCAACTATTGGCCACCATGAATTGATAAGGGTGGAATTAGGATGCCGTCAAATTACCACCTCTATCGACACCAGGTATTACAATGCAAGATGTGGGTGTCTTATCTGGTTTAGATTGTTGCTGTGTGTGTGTTGCAGTAGAACAGTTCACAGGGTACACCACAGGCAACATGACGTGTAGAGTCATAAAAATGGTAACTTCGCTTTAGGTTTATACCATTTATTGCACGCCACAAAACAGTCATGATACTTATGTTATCATCAGCATAGTATAACGAATGCAGCATTCAAACTCATGTTAACTGACAGTCATGTAGAGGTCAATACTCAATAGTTGTATGGAAAACAAATATCATAGCGAAGCTTGATAAATAATACATATAACTTCTGCAACCGTGGTCCGCTGCAGATCCTTAATGTTCATAGACAATAATAATTATTCCTTCCTGATGCTAGCAGATCAGATGTATACAATACGTCCGTTTACTGTCTGCACGTGAGTAGCATACATGGATTACAGGTCAGCTCGACCTTTATAACCTTCCTAAGTCTAACCATCTGACTTGGACGTGATCTCTGATATAACGAATCCTGGAGCACAGACAATAGTCTTGTTGGTCTAGAGCGACCCATAGATATATAACTAGTTCAGGTATAAAGATACCGATGACTTAATCCTAGTCAAAGTACCTCTCCATTTTGAATCACACAGGCGAGCAAAAAGGCGACAAAATGACGAACCTCTAGATGATAGCCTAAAGTTCGATACAAGAGGAATTACCTTATTTCGGAAAATCAACCATGAACATATGCGTCCAGGCAGCTTGAATAATAACTGGGAAATAGTCTAGTTAGCTAACTAACTCACAAAGACAATGTATTTCCCTCAGAGAATCACAAGACGCAGTCGCGTCCGCTCGCTAATCAGTCCATTTCTCAACTCCCCGACCTGGGCGGAACAACCAACGACAACCAAGTCGAGACATGCGCAGAGGTGAGAGAATTCAAGCACGAAATCTTCGACTTCAAGCAAATAATTACCAATCGTTGTCCACAGATAGCAACACATCTTTAAATGCAGAAAAACAACAACAACAGACTCTACAAGATGCCGACACCCATATAGATACACCACAGCCTTCCAATACAGAGTTATCACCTGCCTCATTAACGGAACGAAATGCTCCCGTTCCAACTTCCACACAACGCGATGACTCAGACCTTGATGCTGAAGAACACCAAAGTGATAACGAGCATACCGACGATAATATGGACACATCCATTCGGTTCGCCTCGAAACGGCCCTACGCATCTTCTTCAAACGAATCGCTACCACAGACAAAGTTTATACGCCTTCCGCAGGAGCATGTACGTGCAAAGCTGTACACGAAACAGCGAACTAAACCAAAGAACATCGCACAGCACAGTGCATCAACTTCGCAACACCCTACCTGTAACACTACATCAACCGTCACTGCTGTAGACACTGAGAAGAAACACGATAGAAGATTGTCTACGACAGACGCTCTGTACAGGAAACTTCAACTAAGCGACAGAACATCGCACAGCACAGTGCACCAACTTCACAACACCCTACCTGTAACACTACATCAACCGTCACTGCTGTAGACACTAAGAAAGAGTACGATAGCAGATTGTCTAAGAGAGAAATCGCTATATTAGAGATGGCCAAGTTGCTCCAGCTGGGCTATTCTCAATGGTTCCATTTTTTTTTGTCCGTGTACGTTAGCAGATTTGTCCAGGAGAGACAATGCTATATTACAGTTAACCCAGTTTGCTCTGGCTGTGTTACCCTAAATGGTTTCATTTTTTTTGTCCGTGTACGATAGCACATTTGTCCAGGAGAGACAATGCTATATATTAGAGTTAACCAAGTTTGCTCTGGCTGGGTTACTCTATATGGTTTAATTTTCCTTGTCCGAGTACGATAGAATTGTCTAAGAGAGAAATGCTATTTTAGAGTCGGCCAGCGTGCTCTTGCTGGCTGCTCTAAAAAGTTTTTCTGATGATGATTCCAGCCACATTCTATGTCGTCCAGTTGATGCTACCAGCGGCAGTCATAACCGCCAGTGAAGAGAAAAATCTGCAGGGGTGCAACTCTATTCAACATGCACAGTTACAGTATTCAAACCATTATATTTTGTATTAGAAGATTTAAATTACATTTTATTTGCACTTAGAAATATATGTATTGTTGTACATTATAAACTTAACCAAACACATGCATGTACTATTTGCCACTAAGGAAGAATCTCAAGGGTTAAAGACGGCATTGTTTGGTCTTAAGCTACACTCTCATGATATGAGACAAGCACATCAACCAAAACGGGCGATTTTGCCGTTTGTGCGCAATGCGCTACATTTTTATTATTTTTTTTTGGCACTGCACCCGACCACAACTATGACATTATGTCATAATATTAAGACTTTAGCGGAAAACCAAAACATTATTACACATGTGATTAGCCGGAACATCACAAATGGTGAACGATACTCAGAGTTTTGTTTTTTTAACACATTTCTCTGCTGGTCTGTTCAGGAGTTGCTGAAACTAGACATATGCTATGGATCGATTTTATGATTACTTATTATGCATTGTTTGAATTTCATTTATATCGCATAAATAACTATGTACCATGTATCATGTCCTTTTTTTCAAAACAAATTATTGTGTTGAGACACACAGATGTTGTACTCGTCCAGTGCAAATTATTTAAGCTCTAATGCGTAATTGGAATGTTGACCCACACCTCTCTACTCCCTTTTCCCTACGCACAAACTGTCCAGACGTGACCTCAGCGGCACCTCGCTGTGTTTCGCTGTGTCAGGTCCGATCTTCGTTTTCACCGCCTTTATCTTCCCCCCCCCCCCCTCCCCGTGTGGATTTCCCCATGCGAGTTCTTCTTCTTTTTTTCTTCCCTTTCTCCCACGCCTCGCGTTCATTCATCCATCCAAAACAGGAACTACTTTCTCTACTCCCCCCAGCTATTTCATTGTACTATAAAACCCACCCTCCCTCTCCCTCAGTTGACGCCACGCTGTGTCGTCAATGAGAGTTCAAATATCCAGTGTGACCTTTCACCGCTCCCGTTCACACTAGCGGAGGTCATGGTCACAGGAAATAGCTATGGTCAGTTACCATTCAGATGTAAATATTAAGATAGGATTCACTTATTGTCCTGAGTGTTGATTAACACTCGAGTTTTGTTTGGCATGACCAAACCTTATATGTGTTGACTTTAAATAAAAAGTTCAATAAGTTTAACATTAAGTATGTATATTTCATATCATAACTCCATATTTTTATAATTAATACTAGCATTTTGTTAAATAAAGATTAAATTACTGTATTAATACATGAATAATTTACATTGTGTATTGCACATTGCTATCCATATCCCATACTGTTTAATGACATAGTGTATAAACAACTTGTATGTGCCCCCGTTTTACGCAATATAAATCTACTAGGTCCCTCGTTTTACGAAATAATAGTTTTTTTTTCCTTTTTTTCGGCTCACATGTATACCGAGATCTTGTAATACATTTTTAAGTTAGCTTACATGTATACTGAGATCTTGAAAAACAATTTTTTTGGCTCACATGCATACTGACATCTTGAAAATTGTTTTTATTTTTTTTAATTTTTTTTTTTGTTGGCTCACATGTATACTGAGACCTTGTAATTTTTTTTTCTCATTTTGGCTCATAAATATATGCCCCCAGTCAATGACTTATACCAGTAACATAAATTTTTCTCAACCATTGTCCATTGCCAATTGACTCATAAATATATGCCCCCATTTCATATTTTGCCCCAGTATGTATGTTAGGGACTTGATTTTTTAGTTGATAGGACGAAAATGTCTCCACATGGGATACATTTTTGTGGCCCCGGGACTTGTGTGACCGCTTGGCATACACTACAATTAATACGTGTTAAAAACCACATAAAATGAGAAATAACAACGTTAAAAGCAGTTAAGACATTTGTGCACAAAATACAGTATCATGAAAAGTTCACGGCTTCGAGAAAAGCTGTCCCAGAACAACAAAATAGTAAATGCATGTTTATTGAATGGAAAGTTTTGGGAGAAGTTGCTAATCTGGGTTTTTTCCGTTGCTAGAGTGAGAGTCGTGTGAAAAAAAAAGTCGAAAAGCTGAGGAAAGCGTGTGCAAATGTAGATGTTTGGTATCGTGTGAAAAATAAAGCATCGTGTGAAAATTGGCGGGAAAAAAGAGTGGGCTGTATATAAAGAAAAGACGTGGGCGATTGAGAGGGCTTGTACAGATTTTAGGATTCGTTAGGCGAGAGGCTTTTTACAGAACTTCGTCTCTGAGATTATCAAGACAAGTTGTTTTTAACTTGACAAGTTTTTCAAGTTAAACAAGTATTTTTAAGTAGACAAGTTTGTATTTTACTCTATTGGATATATTATTCCTGTGGATTTACATTTTCATTTTTGGATACTCACTACTTTGTGTAAGAAAGAAATAAGTACTTCACCATTGTGCCAATAACATTGCTGTTCCAATTACGTTAATAAACTATATTTTATTTTTCTACATTGCTGAGTTTTCGTTGGAATATTACAGTTGGATACTTTGACAAAACCAATATACGAGATTGCTTTTCACTAAACATAAAAAGGGTACGAACGAATACTGGGAAGAAAGATAAACTAAGGTCAAGAATTTCCATCTCAGGCGGAAAGGCCTGTAACGACTTGAACCAAGAAACGTACAAGAGTTAGCGCACGTCAAAATATTTACCTGCGGACAACACGATTAACTGAACTGACCCGGCCAACTGACGGACACACACATTCTTTCATTGATGTTGTAATCAGCTCGACCCGGTTACACTACGTTATGGTCAATGATAATTAAAAAAAAATACGTACCACTTGTGATAAACAATTAAACAATAAAGCTCATGTTTTCTAACAATAAAACAAGTATCAATTGTAAACACTAACTAATGATGACACCCAAATCAACAAAGGTATGCAATATAAAAAATGGTAGAACGACTTATGATTCTAAAACAAAAAATGATATTGCGCCAAAAACTATGGTAATGAGTTAATGGTACAACGTTAAATGAAATAATGGTAGTGTGTAAAATGATGGTGTGTAATATAATCTAATCTAAATATTACCGACGCGAATAGGCCTTTCCACGGTTCGCGAATGTAAACAAAAAAAACGTAGCGCGCACAAAAAAGTAACACGAATTCACCACTTAAAAATAACACAGTTCGCTGCTTCTAAAGCTACCAATCTTTATATAGTTCACGTAAAAATTGTCCGTGACCACATCATCACCCAATACTCGTGGTGAAGAGACAGAAATATATGCCGCTCTTCAGGTCTCTACTTGTCGTATAAGTCAGTTTTTTTTTTTCTTACTGTAGTATTCTGGCTAAAGCGATTCACGAAATAACTTTACATACCAGTGTCTTGTTTGAGTACACACTCGCTGGCTCCGCATCACACATCTGGTTGGTGATCGTGTATCCTCTTCAGCTGAGCACAAAGCATAGGGTCTCAGCACATCTGGATTTGATAAGCTCCCACTGAAGAATGGGACAACGGCTTGTTCTGTCACCTGCGCTCGTCTTGGCTGGATGATGACGTCACACGATGTCTTGATGATTATTTCGTTATTTGCATAGGTTTTCCAGCAGGGTTGCCAGTGTTAGGAACGGCACCAAATATACTATGCTGCTGCAAGCCGATAAACTACTGGTTGCTGGTGGTATTCTTGCGAAAACTCGATGTATCACTACAGTGGGTGATATTCTGGGCTTCGTGTAAATCGAGTATGACACGTACCTGTTACTGGGCTGGCACTGGACTCATGGTTTGATGACAACGATAATAAACGTTTAATTGGGTCGCTTGAGCTGATCACAACAGTAGATGATACAAGTGGCAATCTGACACAATTGGCAAATCTTACAATTCTCTTCAATGTTACATGGCATCAGCAATTTCTTTGGTTACTTCTTGCAGGGGCGTCACTAGGGTTGGTGTCACCCCCATGGACCTCCTCCCGTACCAGACCATACATAATCCTTTGTAATGTTTTTTGTACTAATGTTACTCGTAAATCGTAAACCCCACCTTATCACTGAATGTTTTTTTTTTTCGTACGCCCGCTAATACTCGAGGCGAAATCTCAGGTTATTATTAATGTCTAACCTGACATTGATTTTACGTGAGTATCCCTTTTTCTTGTACAGAGACAGGTGTCCCTCGCCATTCAGGCAGATACTCGCCGATTTCGGAGGTACCCATTAGAGCTGAGTCGGCTCAGGAGCCGCCAATCCCTGGTCGACGACACTCTTTCAAATGTCCTCGCCAGGTCTCGAGTTAATCCAGTCCATATCCCGGTCGACGAAAAATCCTCAAATGCCGTCGCCCGGGTTTGATCCTGAATCAACCGGGCGCCAGAGCGGTGTTGTAACCACTACGCTAGCGCGGCTCCTATCACTGAATGTAATGGCAATAGTAGTGACATAAACAACTAGCACAATTAAAATTACACCTTTAAATTACAATATCATACGCACAGCCTAAATGTATTTACATTTACATTCTCGTAGTTTCATGTTGTTAAAGTGAAAATTCTGTAAGAAAACAATCGAATTCGAAGTAAATACGTGGTTATAACTAGCTACGGGGATATTTTTAAAAAATATAATAAATTGCTGCTGAAACACTGCACAACAATTGTATAGACAGTCATTTTGGTGTCACCCCGTTTCTGATGGTGTCACCCGGTGCGGTCCGCACTACCCTAGTGACGCCACCGACTTCTTGTGACCAGTACACTCTCGACGGACTTCAGTTAAACTCTATGACAGATCACTATGACCTCTACAAAAATCTATGCTCTGTTAGCTAGGACGCAATCTTCAATACTGATTTACAGGTTTTCGACTTCGATTTTACTCACTTGTAGTTGAATTACTTGGTTGGTTCTTTAGATTTCTACACGAACTAAGAATTGGCTTGCAGCGGTAACTTACTGCATTTACGAATCTTCGTTACCGCAAAAATCTGTCTCTTGGAAAACTTGTTCTTAGTTTCTGCTCTTACTGCTATTCATCGAGCCAACCGCTCTATCTAACGGCTCTATACCAACTCCTCGTGCAAAAGCCTATTTTCCTATTCCCCCATTGACCGCTAAGTGTCCTTTTCAACCCTGATTAGTCTGGCCCTCTGACCTAAGCCCAATCACTTATCTCGTTCTATCCTTAATCATCTATTTTGCATTGAACTCTGGCGAGCTCAGGGCGACAATCACGCCAATCTGTTTACCACCGAACGTTATAACCCCTACCCCTTACTTAAACGTTTCGCGAAGGTTCCTATGTTACTGTTCCATCCCTTTTAATTCTTCCCTTAAACTGCATTCCCTACTACACCGTGTTCTAGAGGGATTTATGTATGCACAGTTAACTTATGGAAATACTGTATATTTCACTGCTCTTTTGTGATATAATAGCCCCTTTCGTCATAAGTGACTATGGAAATGCGCCCCTGAGGTGATATCCCTCAGCTGCTTATTTTCCTGGCGTTCCTTTCGACGGTTTCTTCTCTGTTCTCTTGTCGTGAGAGCTTCTTTTCGCCCAGTCTGAGGTGGCGCCATAGATAGCATCGCCACTTGGTGCGATAGGCAGCTTCATCCTCCCAAGTTGCTGGATTTATCTTCAGTGCCCTCATATCTCTCTTGCACACATCTTTGAACCTCAGCTGCGGTCGCCCAACTGTTCTTTTTCCATCTGCCAGGTGTCCGTAGCAAAAGAAGTCGCGCTGGCGATAGGTTTATATACAGAGGTAGTTATGATAGGAAACTATACAGAGCGATACAACAGGAGGCAATCTGATCATAAGTAGGAGACCCGTCGATCAAGTGTTTCGGCCCTTTACACTCTAAGGGGGCGGAACCACCTGGGTCACGACTCCCTAGCGATTAAGCGTCGTAATAAAATTTCATAGTACCTCAACGTATTAAGGAAAATCACGCAACCAGTGTTTGCTGCCCTGTTTCGTTCTTTAAGTCACGTATTGCTAGCTGGTGTGTCGCGACACGGAATACGGTGTTATGAAATCTTGCAGCTTCGATCAGGTGTGTCGGCGTCATTCGTTGAAGTTATGAAACCTCTGCTGTGAGTAGGTAGCTCCAGGGGGAAATGCTAATTTGCATCAAGGAAGTCAAATTACATTCATCAACAAGGCAGCCTTGAGTTCGCTTTAAAACTCCTAAAACTCCATAGTTAAAGACAGAAAGATTGAAAATAAAGACAGACAGACAGGCAGATATACAGACAGATTAGATAAGATAAGATAAGATAAGATAAGATAGATAGATAGATAGATAGATAGATAGATAGATAGATAGATAGATAGATAGATAGATAGATAGATAGATAGATAGATAGATAGATAGATAGATAGATAGATAGATAGATAGATAGATAGATAGATAGATAGATAGATAGATAGATAGATAGATAGAATATCAGATACATACGACCTCATAATCAGAATGTGGTGGTCTACGTTGTCTATTGATGTGTAATGTACTTGTGTGTTAGTTATAAATACACCCCTAGACATTTAAGAAGACTAATAAGATTAACAAGTGTTAAAATACACTGAACTAACTCACGTGTATAAAGTTTTTGATATAATTATATTACATTTATTGGTTCTGGATCAAGTTTTATGTGACCAGAACGTGTTTTAAAAGAAGGATCGAAAAAACAATGCATGGAATCATAATTAGAGTACCGCAAGTTAGTTTTATGCTAAACTCTCTTGCCCAGGAAACAATTGCCAAACGTTCATATTGACTACACAATTGAAAATTCATTTAGTACACAATAGTTTGAATGTCCAGACCATCACTCATCTTTTTGTAGCTCTGGTGCTGAAAACTTGCGGTCCCACCTCTCCGTGCTGGCGGGCAATAATGGTGGTCTCTGTCACAAGAACTGCACAGATACACTCGAGTAAAGTCACCCACCGAATAGACTCTGCTTTGTTGTCGATAGAACTCACAGCTCTGCAATCAAAGTATGGGCCATGTGTCAAAATCTATTCTCTACCCACGTCTGGACACAACACTGACACAACAACCACATCATACAGACAGGTCAGATCTCTCTGACCAAACAGCACATTTACCATGGACATGATCCTCCCAGAAAAATTCTGAAAAATATTTATTAGTTTGTCCCCTAAAAGAAACATTCACGCTGTAGTTTATAACCTTCTGACTGGACAAATCACTTGTTTGTAAGGCAATTTTGATCTGGCACACACTGAACATGAAACAATAATTCAAAATATGAAATAATTTCAATGGTAACCAGATTATTGTAATTAACACAGAAGTGCTAGCAAAACTCAGCCTTAGTAAGGGGTGGTTGATCTTTCCTAAATTTAACTCACTGTCTTTCATATGGGAAAACACCACACTTTAAAATCTGTGTCTAACACTGAACAATTATTGAAGAATGACCCCAAATGCGCTCTGAGCGCTAATGATATGATTGTCTGTGGCCAATCACTGCCGAGGTTTATTTTTAATTTCAAATTTCTACACTAAAGTCATTTCAGTCATGCTTCAGTCAAGTATGGATGGTTATCTGTTAGTCTGTCCGTCTCTACTTGTGTTTCAAAAAAAATGTGCTTGATGTTTGAAGCAACCTTTCTCTTCCCTTAATTTTTTGTCGTAAAAAGTCATATTTATACTCAGCTTGTCCCTTTCACTTCTATGCCAAGTAACGGTTAACACCTGCGGCCCCAAGGTCGTGTTTTGTATGCAAATAACGACACTTTTTATTCAAGGCAGTCTGTCGATGAGGTAAACTACACTGTCTTTTGTCATTATCTTCAATATTATCTATCCGTTTGTAAAATTAATATCATATTATTTCATTTTAATCCTTAAATGTTATCTTTTGAGTATTTTACCGTTGTATCTCTGTCAATTTCACTACACTGATAACGAAGCTATAGTGTCTTTCCGGTGGCTTCATAAACCAATATTCTTTACAAATAAAAATGTTAATTTTAAAGACTTGTTTAATTTTCGTCTTTCACTGATATTCTTAATTTCTGTAGCCATCTTTTCGGGTGATGTTATAGTCGATGTTAAGAATTTCCAGTTACTAACGTGAGAGCTTCAAGCTGACACACCTCTCAAAGCCGTAGAAAAGTCTCTTCTCTGCTACAAATCATGTTTCAGCATTGTACAAAATTAAAAGTCAGTGGATCCTTCCATTCACAATGAGGGGTGACAGTATCCGGTTAGAAATTGCTAACGAAAACATTGTTTCTTTCCAGTGGCTTCACAAATGAATATATATTTTTTGTAGATGAAAAGTTCAGTTTCAAAGACCTTTTCGTTTTTTTAATATCACAAATATCCCTAGTTAGTAATTTCCTATCTTTCGTACCTTTTTGGTCCGCAGTGAATATATGTACCCGGTAGTTAGGTGTTGTTTCGTAGCAGTTAGGGTTAGGATTAGTATTATGGTTAACACTAACCCTAACACAAACCCTAATCCTAACCCTAATCCTAACCCTAAGCGCTACGAAACAACACCTAACTATACATATTCACTGCGGAGCAAAAAGGTAGGAAAGATAGGAAATAACCCCCTAGTTTATGTAACAATCTCTTCGAGTGTTGTTATAATAGGTGTTAAGAATATCCACTTACTACCGTGGGGTGCCTCAACGCTAACCATCAGGTCGAGCTGGCTTGACATGTTTCTATTGTCATAGATCGAATAACTTGAAGTTGAACCAATACATGGCTACCTCATTGGCATGTATGATTATAATAAGGCATTGCTTCAACTTGCGATATTAATATGGCCTCTCGAAATTTGATAACAGCAGTAACAATAGCCTTCAATAAATTTGTGATGTTTTGACACGCTGTCCGGTTGACACATCACAAAACCGCCATCTTGGCTACTTGGTACCTAGACAAACAGTGAACTCGCATGACAGGCAAACTTGATGTTTTCACCTTTAAAACACTTAGCAACATAATCCTGAACATGAGCCAAACACACTACAAACTCATACAGCGTTAATGAGGTCTGTTACCACAGATGCAGACTCCAAAACGACGACATGAAATGCACAACACAAAAGTGCGGCCTACCACGCCGCCATCTTGGAAACATACATACATACACACACACATACATACATAGAAAAAAAGAAACAATTATACCACAGACCACAAAAGCAGTAAGCAATACTGTGATTCACTTCAATGGTATATTGATTAAATAAAAAATTACATATCGCTTCAAAGTCCAAAGCAAACAATGTTTATTTTACAAAAACCATGAACTGTTGTGTGGCTATATGTGGTGGGTCGATATTACTTATATATATATTTGTGTAGCAGATGTGAAGTCAGCTATGCTAGCTCCTGAGGAAGTTTACCTTTTAACTATATGTCAGGAAACCTGTCTTGCTTCCACCAATGACTACCACCCGCTATGTATGTTATCCCCAATTTATATGTTATAATGTATGGATGTTGTGTAGCTACGTGTCTAGGGTATATGCAATGCATGTGCAGAAAATAACAACAACCACACTTTAAGGTTAATAAACAATTAAGTAAACAACCCCCTATTGAATTTTGGTCTGAACAATTGTTTTCAAATGTATTAAGTATAATTGAGTTGATTCATAAAAAACATTAAGATTAAACATTTATATACAGTTACACACAATCTAGTTTCACTACTAAAGTCCTTTTATTTCTGACTAGGAAGTGTTCTTGTTGTAATACTCTAGTCCAAACTAAAGCACATATTTTGGGGAATCACTACTGTCATCATTTTATTTAATCTGGTTGAAATATCAAATTGTGGAGAATAGTTCAGTGAATTCACAAGGCCCCAAAACACAGGGCTTATCTTAAGATAGGTGTCGAAAATTCTGCGATGTCCTGGTTATAAATCTTCCTCCTCACAGCACTGCTCAGCTTTCAGGATTCAAGATAAGGTAGGGCCCTCAAATCATATGGCCTCGAACAGTTACCAGGGTTGAACAACAACGTGACTGGCTCACTTCAGTTTCACACCCAGAAACTCTGGAAGTAGAGGATTAATTTCCCCTCAAAATAATATTCTGACCTATCTCCATTTGTAACAGTTTTACAGATATCAACCAATCAAAAATCAGAACATAATACATAAATAATTATTTTCCCCCTCGGGTAGTGTGCTCTAGTATCATTAAATATCTCAAACATATGTTTTTTTTTTTTTTTTTTTTTCTTCCTAGTCCTAATACAATATTATAATTTCATAAATACATTCAGGTAATAACATGGATTACATAAAGATGGCCAGTGATTTTCTGGCTATACTTGAACATTATTCATTAAAGTCTTTTCCCTTATTAATCTCTCTTTATCCCAACTTTTAAGTAAAACTGCAAGGATTTTATTAAGTTCTTTCCCCACAATGATAATATCTTTCTTAGCAACTCGGTGAAACAACACAAAGTTTGATGTTAACTTTACTCTTTATATAAATTTATATGTTCTTTTATCTCCCAAAGTACAAGCAAAGCTGTAGGGCTTTTACATGAAGCTATAAGATTATCTAACCCCATTTAATGAGTGTACGTAACATGTTGAAATGGCACTTGTACGACTGGGACTCTCCCCTTCAAATATTCATTCATAATCAATATGGCAAACACATTTTCAAATACAATAATAATTATATAAATGTTGGTCTTACCGAAATATCGAATTTTTTCACTATGTAAGTAAATTACAGGCCATAAATGGTCACACAAGATCTCCTGCTGAATAACAGAACAGCGAAGGCATCTGAACACACTTGTCTGTAAACGTTATTAACTTTACATGTGAAAGTTTAAATTGAAAGTGGCAAGGAACGCTCGTCTTTCTGAGTATTTATTTCACTTTCTTAGTTATGCTCCTCAACCAATCAGGTGACTTCCGTTCCTACGCGTCTATTTTCAAAAGCTAACCTACAATTTTCAAATCAGGAGACACCCCTTTCTATGGCCTCAATATGGCTAGCTTCAGTAAAGAAATCCCAGGCACGTCTTTATATGTCTTCATTCTACCATATCGCTAGTATTATCTAAGTCATGTTAATCCAGAATGAAAATATTTACTTATTCTACCGTTTTGTCATCTAATGCATCAGGTTTCACACTTCTAGCTATTATTTTTACCCTTTTCGTCTTTCCTTTATATTTATTCAAATAACATATCTTTCTTTCTACAGTAGGCTAAAATATTTAGACTAACGCATATTATATATTTAACAACTAATTAGTAGCATTTTAATCTTCATTTCTAGTCTTTATTTTTCCTATCGCTCGTTTAGGCCATTTAGTTTCAGTTTAGAAATTCAAACAGGGTCTATGCATTTCCCCCGTTCTCTCCCTTGTCTTTTCCAAGAAATACACGATTTCTAACTACACTAACTTTCACGCATGCATTTTTGGTAAGGCTTGCAAGTCTGTAACGTCACATTGGCATTTTCAACTATCGGCGTTTTACGCGTTAACCCTTTAGGAACCGAGAAATAAAACTAGTCTTTTGGTGGTGTGGTAATACCTATGTTATTTTATACCTACAAACTACTAGATGCTATATTTTGATCGGTGAAATATCGGATATCATCACACATCTCCCCACTTAAGAACATGCTTGTAAAGCGAGTTCAAAATCCGAGATTCACATAGATCAAATTAACTTATTTGGCCTTATGACTCCCCTGAGTTTCTTCCAAAGGATGTCTACTCAGAAAATCCGCTCCCACATTCAGCGAACCGGGTATGTACTCAATGGAAAACGAATAAGGTTGGATTAGTAACGACCACCTTAATAATCGGGCGTTTTTCATGCTTAGCCTGTGATAAAAATACGAGGGGCTGATGATCCGTTTGGACCACAAATGTTCTACCATAAAGATAGATCTGGAACTTTTTTATAGCCCAGATTAAAGCTAGACATTCTTTCTCACTTGTTGAGTAGTTTTGCTCCGCTTTATTCAGCTTGCGGCTAGCATAAGCGACTGGGTTCAGCTCCCCCTTTTTTGAATTGGACCGTTGCAACAATGTAGCCCCTAATCCTACGTTGCTAGCGTCCGTTCTTACCACAAATTCCTGAGTCAAATCAGGCAATTTCAAAATAGGCTTGCTAGTGAGTTTCTCCTTTAACTCTTGATACGCCGATTCACATTGAGCAGACCACACAATTTTATCTGGATTTCCTTTGCGAGTTAAATCCGTTAGAGGAGCACATATAGAGTTAAAATTTTTTATGTACTTCTGATAAAATCCACATAGCGACACAAACGATCTCACGTCCTTCTTGGTCTGTGGTCTAGGTGCCCTCTGTAATTTCTCCAGGTTCTTGGGGTCAGGGGTCATGTTACCCTGATATATCGTATGTCCCAAGAACTCCAACTCTTTACAACCAATATAGCATTTGGTTGGTCTCGCAGTCAAATTTGCCTCTCTGAGCCTATCAAATAGCATCGTCAAAGAGTTAATGTGTTCCTCAAATGTTTCTGTGGCAATGAGGATGTCATCCATGAAATTCGTTATACATGGATTTTTTAGTGGATCCAACAATTTTCTCATCATTCTTGAGAACACACTCGGAGCATTTTTCAACCCAAACGGCAACATGTTGAATTCATAATGTCCATCCGAGGTGCTAAATGCTAAATAAGATCTGACCTCAGGCTTTACTGGAATTTGATAATAGCCCTTGCTAAGATCCACCTTAGAAAAATATTTTGCCTTATTCAGCCTGGCAAACAGCTGATTTGGGTCAGGTAATGGATCCACCTGATTCTCTGTGACAGCATTCAGTTTTCTGTAATCTATACACAGACGATGTTCCCCAGAGGGTTTCCTCAGCAAAACCACACTGGAGCTGTAAGGAGATTCACTGTGAGAGATAATCCCTTCTTTTAACAAATAATCTATCTCCTTCTTCAATGCTTGTTCCTTAGCGAACGGAATCGTATAGGCCCTCATACAGATAGGTGTTGGGTCTATTAATTGCATATCATACTCCAACAAATGGGTGTGCCCCGGTTTATCCGTTAACACATCTGTATGTTCTGTTAGAACCTTTTGAACCTGTTCCCTCTGGTTTCTTAGTCAGGTGCTTACTGACTTTCACCTGTACAGGTGTTTCACATGGTTTTAAGGGGTATTCCTGCGAGGTGAGTGGTTCATTTTTCATTTGGGTTGCAATGGACAAGGCCAGTAAAGGTGTCCCTTCCTGGTTTTCTCTCTCGAGATACTTCTTTAGGAGGTTTACATGATATATTTTCTCCTTTCCTTTCTTGTCTATTTTATAATTGGTTCTAGATATCTTTTCTAGAACGGTGTATGGACCTTGCCATCCAATTTGCAACTTGTTACTACTGGCGGGAAGTAAAAGAAGCACCTTCTCTCCCACATGTAATTCTCTATCTTTCGCTTTCTTATTAAAGTATGCAGCATGTTTCTTCCTGGCTTGTCTGAGGTTATCATTTGCAAGTTTCCAGCCAGTTTTTAGACGAGTGGTCAGTTCGTTCACATACGCATATGATGAGGTAACAGTCTCTTCTGCCTTCTCATCGGTCACGTCCTCAATAGGGCTTCCAATGGACCTTTTATTGGCCTCCCAAATAACAGGGTTGCGGGTGCCATCCCGGTTGAACTGTGTGGAACTTCCCGGTACGCAAACAACGCAGCGGGCAAAAATTGGTCCCACGTATCAGGTTTTTCATGGGCCAGCTTTCTCAGGATGGAAATGAGAGTCCCATTGAACCTCTCCACCTGGCCGTTCCCTTGGGGGTGATACGGACTACAATGAAAAATGCTTGGCCTGGAAGATCCTAAATACCTCTTCTGTTAGTCTCCCCTTGAACTGTGAGCCGTTATCAGTCAAGATTTGGTGAGGGAAACCTAACCTCGTGAATATTGTGAGTAATGCCTCTGCCACATGCTTCGAATCAATTGATGACAGGGCTACCGCCTCTCCCCACATGGAACATGTGTCCACCAGAGTCAGAATGTAACTGTTCCTCCTCTTTGTCCGAGTGAGAGGTCCCACAATGTCCACCGCAACTCTCTCAAAAGGTGTTCCCACTATGGGCATTTCCCCTAGAGTTGCTGGGGCAGTCCAATGCTTTGGAGCTACCCGTTGGCATTCTGGACATGATTTTACATATCTTTTTATATCCTCAGTTATTCCTGGCCAGAAATAATGACAAGCTATGCGCTGACCTGTAGCGCTGATCCCCATATGACCACTGAAGGGAATAGCATGTCCTAATTCCATCACCTTCTCCCTATATGCCTTGGGAAGGACCAGCTGTCCGTGACCATTGGATCCAGTTCCAGCCTTCCTATATAACAATTTATTTTTCATATAATATTCTCCTTTGTTTGGAGGTGTATGGCATTTAGGTAATTTTTTATAACACAGCTTGAGTGACCTATCTTCAGCTTGTGCCTTCCTCATCTCCTCTGGATGAGTATTTATAGGTTCATCTTCCTCCTTCCTTGACTGTGACCTGGTCTGCACTGTTGCCATAATCACAGGTCTCTTGGGATTCCCCAAGAAGACATAACGACATCCCAATATTAGAGGGTATATGGGTTCGTTTATAACTGCTGCTTTGATGATCCCTTCCACATAACGAGTTTTCACCTCTATCCTAGCTACGGGAAGTGTCATGGTTGCTATATCCTTAGTCGCCCCTTGTATCTCCACTGTCTCTGTGGTATACTGATCTGGGTTCACTAGGTGCGAACTGACGACTGAATCATAATCTAGACCTGTATCATAAAGGCACCTTATGGTGACCCCATTACATACAACGTCCTCACATACTGGGGGGTGATAGGGCTCATGTGGCTTAATAGGTTTTGCCTTTACTCCCTTGTTCCCAGTTTTCATTGCAGCAAAGGTGGAAGGTTTTCTTTTACAGTCATGGGTGTCATGGCCATCCCTCTTACACCATTTACAATATTTCTTTCCCTGGTTAACAGGTTTTCTTTCATTATATTGAGGGTTTCTGTCACGTTGTTCGTACCTGGACCTATCATAATATGGTTTATTCTTGTTAAACTTATCTCTATTGTCATATTTGTTCTGAGGTTGAATTTGGGGACCCTTATTATGATCTATATGTTTCTTCTTTGCTCCTGCCAACTCTGACTGGGCTGCTAGATATCTCTCAGCTACATTTAAAATATCCACCAGTCTCTCTGCACCCTGTTCTGTGAGAAACTTTCTCAAGTCTGGAGCCATGGACTCTCTAACCTGCTCCATCATAACCATTTCCTTTAAATCTTGGGTTTTCCCCAGAGCAGTCCATTTCTCCAAATAGGTCTCTAGTCGGGCCGAGAACTGGTGGTAGGTCTCCCCTGTGAGTAATTTAGCCTGTCTAAATTTCTTCCTATAAAATTCACAGTTTTTCTCGTATCTGACCAATAGTGCATGTTTAAGAATGTCATAATCGTCTTGGTCATCTTTACTGAGCTTGGAAAATACTTCATAAGAATTTCCCCTAAGTCCCTGGGATACTTTAAGGCTCCACTTATCCTTCTCCAACCCATATGTTGTAGCTAAACTTTCAAAACGGCTAAGGAAGGACTCAATATCATCGTCTTTCTCAATAAAAGGATCCAAATGAAACCCCATGGCTGATGAGGAGGCCCCCTGGCTTGCAGCTGAGTCGGAAGTGGATGGGCTAGTTCCATTTTCAGGAGCATGGCCTTGTAACTCTAACTCTCTTAGTCGTAACTCATGCTCCCGCTGTAACCTTTTATCTTCTGCTTCCCTTTCAGCAGCCAGTCTTTTGTCTTCCCTTTCTGCCTCCAACCTCTTTTCTTCTTTCTCTCGTTCCGCCTCCCTCTGTAGACGTTTTTCCTCCTTCTCAGCCTCAAGTTTCTTTTCCTCCAACTGCAGCCTCTTAATCTCAGCCTCCCGATCAGCCTCTAATTTCTTAAGTTCTCTAGCATCTTCTAACATAATTCGTTTCTCCTCCGCCAATCTATCAGCCTCTAATTTCTTAGCCTCCCTAGCATCTTCCCTTTCTCTGGCTATATATTTATCAACCTCTGCTGTAACATAATCAATTAAAATCTGTCCCTCCATACCCATTTCCTTCGCAGTCTGCACAGCAGAAGATCTGTACTTGGCCAATTCTGCCATCTTAATATTCTATCCAATGTGATTTAAATAAACCAAAATATCTAATTAATATCTAATTAACAGGACAACACAGAGCAATGTCAATTCACCAAAACCTCCACTTATTTACTTATTATAAAACTTTGGAAATCCCGGACGAGCCAATCCCACTATATGTGGTGGGTCGATATTACTTATATATATATTTTGTGTAGCAGATGTGAAGTCAGCTATGCTAGCTCCTGAGGAAGTTTACCTTTTAACTATATGTCAGGAAACCTGTCTTGCTTCCACCAATGACTACCACCCGCTATGTATGTTATCCCCAATTTATATGTTATAATGTATGGATGTTGTGTAGCTACGTGTCTAGGGTATATGCAATGCATGTGCAGAAAATAACAACAACCACACTTTAAGGTTAATAAACAATTAAGTAAACAACCCCCTATTGAATTTTGGTCTGAACAATTGTTTTCAAATGTATTAAGTATAATTGAGTTGATTCATAAAAAAACATTAAGATTAAACATTTATATACAGTTACACACAATCTAGTTTCACTACTAAAGTCCTTTTATTTCTGACTAGGAAGTGTTCTTGTTGTAATACTCTAGTCCAAACTAAAGCACATATTTTGGGGAATCACTACTGTCATCATTTTATTTAATCTGGTTGAAATATCAAATTGTGGAGAATAGTTCAGTGAATTCACAAGGCCCCAAAACACAGGGCTTATCTTAAGATAGGTGTCGAAAATTCTGCGATGTCCTGGTTATAAATCTTCCTCCTCACAGCACTGCTCAGCTTTCAGGATTCAAGATAAGGTAGGGCCCTCAAATCATATGGCCTCGAACAGTTACCAGGGTTGAACAACAACGTGACTGGCTCACTTCAGTTTCACACCCAGAAACTCTGGAAGTAGAGGATTAATTTCCCCTCAAAATAATATTCTGACCTATCTCCATTTGTAACAGTTTTACAGATATCAACCAATCAAAAATCAGAACATAATACATAAATAATTATTTTCCCCCTCGGGTAGTGTGCTCTAGTATCATTAAATATCTCAAACATATGTTTTTTTTTTTTTTTTTTTTTTTTTCCTAGTCCTAATACAATATTATAATTTCATAAATACATTCAGGTAATAACATGGATTACATAAAGATGGCCAGTGATTTTCTGGCTATACTTGAACATTATTCATTAAAGTCTTTTCCCTTATTAATCTCTCTTTATCCCAACTTTTAAGTAAAACTGCAAGGATTTTATTAAGTTCTTTCCCCACAATGATAATATCTTTCTTAGCAACTCGGTGAAACAACACAAAGTTTGATGTTAACTTTACTCTTTATATAATTTTATATGTTCTTTTATCTCCCAAAGTACAAGCAAAGCTGTAGGGCTTTTACATGAAGCTATAAGATTATCTAACCCCATTTAATGAGTGTACGTAACATGTTGAAATGGCACTTGTACGACTGGGACTCTCCCTTCAAATATTCATTCATAATCAATATGGCAAACACATTTTCAAATACAATAATAATTATATAAATGTTGGTCTTACCGAAATATCGAATTTTTTCACTATGTAAGTAAATTACAGGCCATAAATGGTCACACAAGATCTCCTGCTGAATAACAGAACAGCGAAGGCATCTGAACACACTTGTCTGTAAACGTTATTAACTTTACATGTGAAAGTTTAAATTGAAAGTGGCAAGGAACGCTCGTCTTTCTGAGTATTTATTTCACTTTCTTAGTTATGCTCCTCAACCAATCAGGTGACTTCCGTTCCTACGCGTCTATTTTCAAAAGCTAACCTACAATTTTCAAATCAGGAGACACCCCTTTCTATGGCCTCAATATGGCTAGCTTCAGTAAAGAAATCCCAGGCACGTCTTTATATGTCTTCATTCTACCATATCGCTAGTATTATCTAAGTCATGTTAATCCAGAATGAAAATATTTACTTATTCTACCGTTTTGTCATCTAATGCATCAGGTTTCACACTTCTAGCTATTATTTTTACCCTTTTCGTCTTTCCTTTATATTTATTCAAATAACATATCTTTCTTTCTACAGTAGGCTAAAATATTTAGACTAACGCATATTATATATTTAACAACTAATTAGTAGCATTTTAATCTTCATTTCTAGTCTTTATTTTTCCTATCGCTCGTTTAGGCCATTTAGTTTCAGTTTAGAAATTCAAACAGGGTCTATGCATTTCCCCCGTTCTCTCCCTTGTCTTTTCCAAGAAATACACGATTTCTAACTACACTAACTTTCACGCATGCATTTTGGGTAAGGCTTGCAAGTCTGTAACGTCACATTGGCATTTTCAACTATCGGCGTTTTACGCGTTAACCCTTTAGGAACCGAGAAATAAAACTAGTCTCTTGGTGGTGTGGTAATACCTATGTTATTTTATACCTACAAACTACTAGATGCTATATTTTGATCGGTGAAATATCGGATATCATCACATGTTGTATAATATAACTCTGTCACATTTTTAATGGCATGTTTACAAGCACAGTGAGACAGTTTTTTTTTTTTCATTTGTCTTTCTTTCTACTTAACAAAAAAGGTACATTTTCCATGAAATACAAAAGAAATGCAAGAAAAATACATTGCTTGTTACATATGAAACCTCGTGCGCACTCTCACTTCCATTATGTACTTAAACAAGTTAAAAGTAAAAGAAAAATAAAAGGAATAATTGAAAAAAACAAATACTTAGAAAACAATTTAGATAATACATAATGTAGATTTTATATAGGCTTAAAGAGTAAAGTGGAATAAAAAAAAGTTAATTTAATTTTAAAGAAGAAAGAAAAATAGAATTGGTTTAGAGCTAAGTAAATTCCTTTTTAGTTCATAGTATTTTACATGTACACTTGAACTACTGCTTAGACACTCCGAAATGAGCCAAAGCATTTAAGAAGGAACATGAAGAAGAGAAAGAGCCTGGAATCTGCACCTATATACCGATATATACGTACACACACATACATACATTCGTTCTGTTTTATCCTTGATTTGTATTTCTTTTCCAATTAACTAAAAACCAGTGCAATTTTATAGTACATATAACCACTCACTCGTACTCGCACTCACTAGCCCACTTAAAAGAAAGTTTCCATATAAACTCGTTCACACACACACTGGAAATTTCAGCCATAAAGCCAAAAATGGCTATCATTTTTAACATATGTACAGTCAATTCTGGGTTGAAATTAGTTTCCGGTTTTGTTTAACACGTACACTACTTATACATTTCCCTTAAAATACAGTTGCAGTATATGCAAAAAATGTATATTGTTTGTCTTTTTGAAGATTACGTCAGCTGGGTTAAATGCTTTGTTTTCTGGGTGAAAATATGTAGAAAAAGTTTTGCATTAAAGACCCTTTGCTCGTAGAGGGCTTTATTTCTACAAATCCATGCCAGATGTCTATATTCTGCTAAAAGCGTTTGTAAATGTAATTCAATGTGTGGAGTCATCTTTGGAAGGATGCAGAGCATAACTGCTTTATACATATCTACTTCTGTTGTTGCATATTTTTGTAATATCTGTTTCAAAGTGTGAGACAGTGTGCATACATAACAAGGATTTCGTTTCAATTTCACATACACGGTAAAGGTAGTCCCATAGTGTAGTAAGAAATGCAGTTTAAGAAGAGTTAAAAGGAATGGAACAGTAAAATAGGAACCTTCGCGAAATATTTAAGTAGGGGTAGGGGTTATAAGGTTAGGTGGTAAACAGAGTGGCGTGATTGTCGCCGTGAGCTCGCCAGGGCTCAATGCAAAATAGATGATTAAGGATAGAACGAGATAAGTGATTGGTGGGCTTAAGTCAGATGGCCAGACCAATCAGAGGAAAAGGACACTTAGCGGCCAATGGGAGAATAGGAAAATAGGCTTTTGCACGAGGAGTTGGTGTAGAGCCGTTAGACAGAGCGGTTGGCTCGATGAATAGCAGTAAGAGCAGAAACTAAGAACACATTTTCCAAGAGAACGATTTTGGCTGTAACGAGGATTCGTAAATTCAGTAAGGTACAGCTGCAAGCCATTTCTTAGTTCGTGTAGAAATCTAGAGAACCAACAGAGTAATTCAACTACAAATGAGTAAAATCGAAGTCGAAAACCTGTAAACCAGTACTGATGGAGCGTCCTAGCTAACAGAGGACAGATCATAGATTTTTGTAGAGGGCATAGTGATCTGTCATTGAGTTTAACTTAGGTCCGTCGAGAGTGCACTGGTCACAATAAGTAACCAAAGAAATTGCTGATGTCATGTAACATTGAAGAGACTTGTAAGATTTGACAATTGTGTCAGATTGCCACTTGTATCATCTACTGTTGTGATCAGCTGGAGCGACCAAATAAACGTTTATTATCTTGTTTTAAGAACTGAGTCCTGTGCCAGTATCTAACAACTTAGACGCTGATGTCATGTCTTACGTAAACCAGAATGGTCACCTGTCTTGAATTGAAGAGTCAAATGTGTACTACCATCCATTACCAGCAGCCATTGTCCGAGAACCTGGTGTTGAGCAAGTATCCCACTAGATCACGTGCTTGCTACTTGCCCTTCGAACGTAACATAGCCTTCAATAGCTTGTCTTACGAAGTGGCCCTAAATTTATAAACTGTAGTAAAGACCCAGTGTAAAGCAGTGTTCAGAAGTGCCATTCAACAACAACTTATGAACCTCAAGAAATCCAAGAACTTTAGTGGCACCCCCTGGCTGCCACAATAGCAGATACTGCCGTAGGGGAGTGACGTGTTAGAGACTTCACTATACTAGGTCCAGCTTCTTAGAGGTGTTGTGACCAGTTCCATTACTCGCTGCCTTCTCTTTACCTAACTCAAGAGCAAAGTCAAGTACCCATTTATAGCTGGGTAGACTGCAGCGTGTCGCTACCGTGAACTGAACCGGGCACCTTTCCTGCGTTCTAACCACTGTGTCAGTCGGACGTTCCACTTACTCGGGGATAAAAAGAAAAAACCCTTTAAAACATATGACAGCTTTAGGAAAAGAGCGACTATTTAAAATCAAGGAACGAAAGACACACTAGTAATAGATGAAGAGAGTGTTAATTGTGGAACAGGAAAACAATTCGCACAAGAGATGGTTTAATCGCGCCTTACTATCATAAAGAAATGTTTCGTTTCATTCTGGTGGTTTTGGACAAAAATTGGAGCTCATATATCATTTTGCTGTTCTCAGAAGATAGAATTAGACAACCGACTGTGCCCCCCCCCCCTCCCCCCCCAATACCTTGATATTTTGTTGTTCAACTATGACAACGCAGTAAATTTAGCTTCTAAGAAGTATGCTGGTCTAGCATTTCTTTGTAAGAATAACTAAAAAATGGATCTGAACTAACTGTCTCGGATCGATAAGTATATTCTTGGAAGAGCCAAACATTTGGCAAAATGTACCTGCAACACAGAACTAGCAGGACCGTGTGAGACTTACTAGATTAGACAAAGATGAGTGAGAACATCTCATTCAGACAGAAATTATATAAGAATAATATAAAGAATTTGTCAAATGAACTGGCACTCTAGTCGCCCGAAAAAACTGTTGGTGACGCTATTAGCGTGTGAGACTTGATAACATTACCTTAAACAACAATATACAACAGACAAAAGAGACAAAAACCACATACAATTTAAAAATGGCTGGTTGTTTAAAAAACCACAAAAAAACTTGTCAAGAAAACAAGTTGGAAAATAAGTAATTAGATATCACGTAATAAAAAACGTATTCAGTCAAGTTTAGATACAGTAGACTGGCAGAAACATAAGTGACAGAACAGTAGGTAGAGATAGAAGAAGATGTTAATCATCATCATCATTTCCATTTTCGCTCCTTAAGCAGCTGGTCCCCAGGAAGCCATGCACTAAACCATTACATCAGTTGTTCTTGTAGCAATTTTTTTTAATACGATGACATCATCAGCCCCATAAATAACCTCGCATTAATTGCTTATTACGATTGCCTGAATAAGCAGTAGCCATGTTCTTTGTTTCTTTTCTCTCTTTTTCTGTGTGCTCGTCTTCTCAGAGATCCCACCCCGGGAATTACACACGGGGCGAAGAGAACATTACCGACAATAAACACAGAGAAGACATAACTTATCTGTGAATAATATTCAAAAGAGCATCAATCACTAATGTGGAACTGATGACAAGAACCAGACAAGCGTCAGTAGAACAACATGTGAGAAGAAAACGCTGGGGATGGATAAAACATCCATTGAGGAAACTTGCTGATAGTGTTACCAGACAGTCCTTGTTCTGCAATCCCCAGCGTAAAAGGGGGGGGGGGGGGGGGGGAGGGGGTTTTAGGGTGGGGGGGGGTTGGTGGGGAGGGGGTAGAGGGAAACCAAAGAACACATGGAGAAGAGAACTGGAGACAGACATGAATGGGGTGAGGATGACACTGAAAGACCTTGACCTGATGGTATGGGATAGGAAGACTTGGCGCAAGTGTGTTAAAGGCATATGCTCCTTGAACTGCCATGCAGTGGACTCCAGAAGAAAAGCGAAAGCAAGGACGGAAAAAAACCACCTGGCGGAGAACTGTAAAGGCAGAGATGCTGGGCATGAACCAGAGCTGGGGTACCACATGAAGGATGGCTGTCGACCAAGCAAAGCGGAGACAGTTTGCTGCTGCCCTACAAGATGCCACCAGGCGTGATGGTCACTGATTGCTTTTTCAGTCAGCGATCAAGAACCAAAGTGAAGACAGTTTGTTGCTGCCCTACATGACGCCACCAGGCGTGATGGTCACTGATTGCTTTTTCAGTCGGCGATCAAGGACCAAAGTGAAGACAGTTTGTTGCTGCCCTACATGACCCCACCAGGCGTGATGGTCACTGATTGCTTTTTTTCAGTCAGCGATCAAGGACCACAGTGGAGACAGTTCGTTGCTGCCCTACAAGACGCCATCAGGCGTGATGGTCACTGATTGTTTTCAGTCAGCAATCAAGGACCACAGTGGAGACAGTTCGTTGCTGCCCTACAAGACGCCACCAGGCGCGATGGTCACCGATTGCTTTGTCAGTCAGGAGCCAAGGACCAAAGAAGAACAATATGCTCCTTGAGGAGCTGACAGGTCATGGAATGAACCATAGACAGACATAGAAAGAGGTGAAGAAAGCATAGAAAGACCATGCAGCTGACAGCACGGGCCTGGAAGACTTGGCATAAGTTTGTTAAAGGCATATGCTCCTTAGAGAGCTGAAAGGTCATAAAATGAAATGTTTAAAAGAGTATTCAACAAAGGTGAATATATATCTTTGGTGTTCAATGAGATGACAAGACATTTTTTACTTAAAGCAATGATGACTGAACAAGCTCAGATTGTCGTATAAAAAATAGAAGCTCTGGAACTATTACACACACACACAAAAAACACTACATGCGTCATCATTGTGGTCCGGAACAGTGTTTCCCAAAGTGTGGTAGGCCTACCCCTGAAGGTACGCACAAGAGATTCAAAGGTTACAAGGCAGAATTTTTTATTTTACGTTATTACACCCTTCTTTAGCTGCAGAAAACAATTCCTTAACATTGAATTCATAAGAATGGTTTACTGTAGAAATGCATACACATGCTTATTTACCATTGCAATAACAAAATAGTTGTATTAAAAATGGGATTTCTTCGCTAGTTATAATGTATATTTTAATTTCAACCCATATACATCTACAGTCCTGTCATAGTGTTGATTTTTTAATTTATTTCTTACCTTTTTTTAATTAGTTTTTTAAAATTTAACTTTATTATTATTTCTACATAAAGCGAAAGAGAGGCTGACCAAAAACAACTAGGCAGAGAACTGTGGAGGCCAAGGTACAAAGAATAAACCAGAGCTGGGGCACTGTACGAAGGATGGCCACCGACCAAGCAAAGTGGAAGCAGTTTGTTGCTGCCCTACAAGACGCCACCAGGCATGATGGCCACCGACTGCTTTAACAGTCGGCGGCAAATGATCAAAGATTTCTACATGCAGTATATTGAGCAACACTTATATATATATATATATATATATATATATATATATATATTATATATATATATATATATATATTATATATATATATATATATATATATATATATATATATATATAATCAATCCCGGTCTTACGCTGTTCGATTAGCATCTTTTCGACATAACGCTTTTTCTACTTTATGCCACATTTTTGTTACACCCTTAAAAAATTCGATCTTACGTTGATTGAGAGCCACTATCTGATGAGGATCTCGTCGACTTGGAACAACATCGAGCACTTGGGTACCAAGAAGAGGAAAACGAACTAGTGCAGACGAAAGCATTTACAACAGTAAACCGTAATGAGATTTTCACACTTCAGGATGCATTAATTGCTAGCATAATGAAGCACTACACCAAAACGTAACACAGTTCACCGGTAATCCATAACGTAGGACAAGATCTACTTCCTACAAGATGCTTCTTGAAGAGAAAAAGAGGGTTACAAAGCAAAGCAAGCTTGATTCATATTTTCAAAAATCTCCTGGAATATTTTCTACCTCCATTGACCATACAGCCGTGCCTTCTATCGCTGGAGGTAGTATAACTTTTTCAACACCTATAAAACCTTCTGCCAACCAGTCGTCTGATGGGGAAGACTGTTCCGACGTGACAACTGTAAACACATTGTTTATTTGGAAGTTGCAGAGATTAAAATCCTATAACTGTTTTTATAAATATTTTTGAATGTACAGTACATACATAATACTACGTTTGTGTTAAAAAATGTCTAATAATCATTTTAGCTAATACATGTTGTTAACTATTTATTTTTTTATTTTAATCACTTTTTACTTTATTTTGATACAGCTTTCTGGACTTTGGGAACGAATTATTTTGATTTCTATTAATTCTTATGGGAAATTAATTTTCATTTAGCGCTTTGTCGGTTAGGGCTCATGTTTTCGAGAACGAATTAACAGCGCTATGTGAGAGATTGCTGTACATATTTTAAAAATATGCGCTAATGTAAATAACAATCAGTAATATTAGAACTATCCCCAAATTATGTTTGCGCAAGAGGGGTACGCAGGTAAGACTGACTCTCTAAAGAGGACATGATTATTTTAAGTTTGAGAAACACTGACCTAGAGCGTACATATATGTTTGTACATGAATATATTACAAAAGTATAGTTGTGCATGAATACATAACAAAGTATAAAATGTTTTCGTTGTTTATTCAAAGGAAACAATGTTTTGTTTACAAAAATATAGAAGGAACTGTTAGACATTACCAGAGACATTAAGAGGAAAAAAATATTTTAAAAAATATATATTCTCGTGTAAATGATTATATACATAACAAAGTGTGGCATCAACATTAATTCTGTATGAATTTACAATGTCGTTGCATGGTTTCAGCTGTGCTGATGTAGCAATCCTTTAACACTTGATAACCAGCGGCACTGTTCAGATGCCGGTAAACGACCGACTGTTAAGTACTGGTATGATGTGTATGGTGACTCCCTTGCTATTTGCTTTTGATGGGACGTTTGCAAACCACCACTGGACAAACAGCATGACGGACAAGGTAGTCGCTGACTGAGCCCACAAATGTTCGGCGTAGTGTGCTCTTCCCTCGGCTGCCTACTACAATCATCTCGGGATTCTCTTCTTCCCATGCTCTAAGGATCCCTTCCTCTGGTTTGGAGGCCATAATGTTTCTCACTCTTCCTTCGAGCTGGGGAATAAAGATTGTGTTCAAGGTGTCAACTTTTCTCTAAAACACGTTGCTTCCAGAGAATTATAGAATGCTCAAGATATCAAGTGTTTTCTAAGGTAAGTTGTATCCATAGAATTATAGGAATGTTCATGATATCATGTGTTTTCTAATGTTAGTCGTATCCAGAGAATTACAGAATGTTCAAGATATCAAATGTTTTCTAATATAAGCTGTATCCATAGAATTATAGTAATGTTCAAAATATCAAGTGTTTTCTAATGTAAGTTGTATCCAGAGAATTATAGAAAAGTTTAAGATATCAAATGTTTCTAATGTAAGCTGTTTCTAAAGAACTATAGCAGCATTCAGTATATCAAGTAGTTTCTAATGTAAGTTGCACACAAAGAGGTGTTAAAGATATGAAGTGTTTTTAATGTACGATGTATCCAGAGAGCCAAAGCAGTGTTCAAGATACCATGTGTTTTATAATGTAAGTTGTATCCACAGAGCTATGACAAGTTCAATACATCAGGTATTTTCTAATGTACACTGTATCCAATAACTACAGCAGTGTTTAAGATATCAAGTGTTTGTGACGTACGACGTATCCAGAGAAGCATAGTAGTGTTCAAGATATCAAGCATTTTTTAATGTAAGTTGTATCCACAGCGCTATAGCAACGTTCAAAATATCATGTGTTTTCTAATGTAAGTTGTTCCCATAGAGCTATAGCAACATTCAAGATATGTGTTTTCTAATGTAAGTTGTTTCCACACAGATATAACAACGTTCAAAACACACAGATATAACAACGTTCAAAATAGCAGATGTTTTCTAATGTACAGTGTATCCAGAGAACTATAGCAATATTCAAGTTATCAGGTGTTTTCTCATGTAAGTTGTATCTACAAAATTAAAGCAGTGTTCTAGATATCAGCTGCTTCAAATGTACTTTGCATCCAGAGAACTACAGCAATGTTCAAAATATCATGTGTTTTTTAATGTAAGTTGTGTCCAGATAACTATAGCAATGTTCAAGATATCAAGCGTTTTAGTATACAGTGTTTCCAGAGAACTGAAGCAATAACCAAGATATAAAGTGCATCTAATATAAAGTGTATCCAGAGATTTATATTGATGTTCAAGATATCAAGTGTTTCTCATGTACAGAATATCCAAAGAACAGAGGCAATGCTCAAGATATAAAGTGATTTCTAATGCACCGTGTATTAATAGAACTATAGTAATGTTCAATATATTAATTATTTTCTTATGTACGATGAAAAAAAAGGTAAAGGATCCCGTTACACGCCCATTGAGGCTATCAGGAATTTTATTAAAATGTTTTAGGCCCATATTTTCTTGACCATCGGCACACTACGGGTGATGTGGTCAGCATCATGCCGGCCGCCTTAACCTTTCCAGAGTTGCTCTGGTACCCAATTCATGAGGCTGGGACGACCCTGGAGCCGTTTGCGGTCTAAAAAATCCCGTCTCAATTGGGGATTGAACCATGGACCACCGATCTAGGAAGCCAGTGCACTAACCACTGTGCTACCACGGCTCCTATGTGTGATGTGCCCAATGAAATAAGGCAATGCTCAAGTATCAGGTGTTTTCTCATCTGCAGTGCATCAAGAGAGCTATTAAAAAAAACTTGTTGGAGCGAAAGACCTAGGGCAAAAGAATGGCATCGGTGGACAATTTGATAGAAAAGATCAGTGTTCCTGCTGGTAACGATATTTTTGAAAGTGGAACAATGACTCTTGACAACCATGGAAGGCAAACATGAGCATCCATCATGAACAATTGGTATACACTATGTAACAGATTTGGAAGCTTGTTTATTAGAAATACAGAGAGCCGCGCTGGTGTAATGGCTTCGGCGTTGTACTGGCGACCAGGTGTTCATGGTTCAAACCCGGGCGTCAGCGTTTGAAGAAATGTTTACGGCCGGAATTCGACTGAATAGCCTGAACGGCTCCTGTGATAAACCCTCTGTGGATGGGAAGGAGCGAAGCTCCTGACAGGGTTGGAAGGAAAGTCCTCAGGTTCCCCAGCCTTGCAATGACATGTCATTGGGCCGAAGGGCTGAAAGCCCAAGTGCCGCTGGTTAAGAAAAAAAAAAAAAAAAAATTAGAAATACAAGAGAGAATTGCCATTTTACTGTATGTGTGTGTATGGTTCTTTTTTAAAGGACAATAAAAGAGTCATTTTAAAGTCTGTGTGTTAATATATATATATATATATATATATATATATATATATATTTATATATATATATATATTGATAACCATATATATATATATATATATATATATATATATATATATATATATATATGGATATATATGTATGTATATATTATATAATATATATATATATATATATATATATGTATATATATATATATAAATATATATATATATTTATATATATATATCTGTGTATATATATATATATATATATATATTAGCCCCTTCAGTCACAACTAACTATGGGAATGTGCCCCTAAGATGATCGCCTTTAGCTGCTTGTTTTCCTGGTGTGCCTTTCAGCATTATATATTTCATTAAATTTAGAGTGAATATGTTTAACATTTACACTGGTTGAAAAGGTTGAAACTACCATTACATTTAGAGTGAATATGTTTTCCATTTTGCTATAAGTTTCCACTTTGATTTGTGTTATAGTTTCCTCAGATTCCGGTTTTCCTCGTTAATAATGATAGTCCTCAAGAATTTCAAACAAGTCCGGTCTGATAAATGAAATCTGCTGCTATTCTTAACTCTGACAAGATCTGGTTGTCTTCTAGGCGTGAGTGAATTTTCACAGTGCTTTAACCTGGCTAAAGTGTCAGGTTATATTGCCTGTCTTCCACCGCATTTGTTTGTTATGATGTTAAGCAGGGCTCCAATCGGAAGGGGTGTTGTTCCTTTATTCCAAATGTCTGCCAATCGTTTCAAACATGCATGTTTTGTGTGGTAATTCAAATTATTTCCACATGGAAATTTCTATGCGTTACTGCAAAGGTCATGTCTCCCAAATATGGAATGAAAACATCCGATCCTCTCTCGGCAATGTTTTCTCAAATACAACATCTTACTTTCATTAAAAGTAATGTCTTTGTAACAAGGTGTACCGGAAATGATTATGTCATTCTTGTCTGTCCAGAAATATGTCGCGCAGGCGAGTAATCGAACTACCCGTTGCTTGCACAAACAAAATTCTTCATTTGCCCATCTGGTCGAGGAAGACACATCAGCCTTATCAGCGATTAAACTAATTCGCTGGGCGATTTTAGTGCTAATCCGTAGCCTGATGTCGGGCACACCTGAAACTTTCCAACATGATTGTCGGGTAATATTATCTCATCCATCTCCTTTTCCAGCAGGGATGAACGGGTAAACAAACAGACATGACGACTTATCACTGAGAGGAGTGTAAGATGATTTGAAAGTACTAAATATTTGCTTGATAGCAGGGAAAGAAAATGTGCCGACCACAGAAAAGCACGTAATTTAGTCCACTCAAAATATGTAACTAAATACTGCCGGAGAGGAAAAGAGATCGACCCAATGTTTATGTGACACACACACTATATATATATATATATATATATATATATATATATATATATATATATATATATATATATATATATATATATATATATGAGAGACAGAGAGAGAGAGACAAAGAGAGAGAGACAGAGATAGAGAGAGAGAGATCTTTACAGGGCTCAGTGTTACTAAAGTAGATCCCAAAAGCTCTTGGGTTGCCGACCCTTGATATTTACCAATAGTAATCCACTTACCCCGAGCTGTTGAAGTCTTTCTGCAAATCTTTCCAAATCAGCTCTGATTCTTCTCTCTTCTTCCTCCGAAGCGGCCATCATAACATCCCGATTAAGCGAGTACACAGCTAGGAGTAGACGACAGATAGACGTTATGACAAAATGTATATAATTTTTTTCAAATACTCCTGTGATTATAGAAGGTGGTTAAATGTTACTCCTTATTTTTTTGACTATCCAATTAAATTATACGAAACAAACGTGAAAAAAGCATAAATAACAAGTATTTTATTACATAAGATTCCATGTCCCGTTCACATTACAACTCAGCGTTCACATTACAACTCAGCGTTCACATTACAACTCAGCGTTCACATTACAACTCAGCGTAAGATCCGGCCTATTCAACACACGACCAGAAATCCGGCAACAATTTTTCATATCTCTTGCAACTGACCATTTTAGATGGTATGTTATTTAATTTTGTTTCGGGAACGGTCAAATAGTAGTTTTTATTCCTTGTTTTGATATTTGTTTCATGTATAACCAATCTATATAAATGAGGATATGGAAAATGTTAAAACATCGACTGATTTTTAATTACCCTGTTTTATGACCCTTAGATGAATGTGGCTGGCAACCTCATCATATAAAACAAATTGCTAAGGAAACAACCGGTGCACGAGCATACAAATGCTTGGTGCAGGCTTCCGACCACCTGACGTGGTAGCTTCATGCTACGTAAGGAGTGCAAAGCAAGATGATGATAATGATGATGACCCTGAGTAAGACAGATAGTAGACAACACACATTCACAAGGATGTTCACGAAGGATACATGAAAGTTGGATAACAGGAAACTCAAGAAGTATTCATTAATCCTATATATAAAATCCCAGCTTTTTCTGTCAGTGCGTAACGCTAAGGGATGCAACTTTGGTTGAAAGTTAGACAGTACGGTAATTGTATTCTTTCCCTTATATGTACTCTCCCAAAAATAGTAAAACTTACCAAAGAATAATGCGCAAATGACGGTGTGCACAAAAATATTTATAGAATGTGTGATCCCGTATACACACATTGGGATCCTCGCTGCTGCTACGTAGTTGGTGTACTGCGGTGATGCACGGCGGTTTTTTAATTAAATAAGTAAAATTGCCGTTAGGTATTGGTGCTTTTGAATTTAATTCCCGTCTTATGACGGGCTTTTACACTAGTTAATATATATATATATATATATATATATATATATATATATATATATATATATATATATATGTGTATATATATATATATATGTATATATATATATATATGTCTATATATATATATATATATATATATATGTATATATATGTATATATATATATATATATGTATATTTATATATATATATATATATATATATATATATATATATATATATATATATATATATATATATATATATATATATATATATATATATACACACACACATATATATATCTATACACATATATATGTATATATAATCTATGGTTTTCCAACAAAATATGTGAATATAATCAAAGCGCTATATGACAATGCAAGATGTTGTGTTAGAACAAATAAAGGGAATACAGAATGGTTTACAGTAGAAACAGGGGTGAAACAAGGCTGTATTATGTCACCACTACTTTTTGGAATAGCTATTGATTGGGTTATGAGAAACTATACCCACAATGAACAATAGGGTATAAAATGGACAAATGGAAAATTCCTGGGGGACCTGGATTTCGCAGATGATGTAGCATTCTTAAGTTCAACACCAAGACAATCCCAAGAAGCAATAAATAATTTGTGTCATCTCTCGGTTAAAATTGGTCTCCAAATAAATGCCTCTAAAACTAAAGCTATGAACTTTTCTAACGAGACCTTTGATATCATCTTGACCGGGGAAAAACTACAGAAAGTTGAAAGTTTCAATTATTTAGGCAGTAAAATGACTCAGGATGGTGACACAACAAGAGAAATCCATACTAGAATTGCTTTGGCAGCTAGCGCCTTCAATAGATTATCTAACATTTGGAAATTACGATCATTGAATATACATACCAAGCTTCGTCTGTTTAATTCAAATGTTTATCTCAGTGTTAACATACGGCTGTGAGAGTTGGAAAATAACAAAATCATTGGAGAACAAGCTGAATACATTCGAGAACAAATGTCTTAGAAAACTCATGAATCAGTTGGAAAGAATTCAAGACTAATCGACAAATAAGAGAAGACTCTAGGCAGAAATATGTCTCCGACTATATAAGGAAAAGACGATGGTCATATATCGGTCATGTCCTACGAATGCAAAACAACAGAATACCACTACGGGCGCTCACTTGGGTTCCTGAGGGTAAGCGGAAAAAAGGAAGACCAAAAGAAACACTCAGAAGAACAATAATAAGAGAAGGAAGAACGTTGGGCCTAAATAATGTGCAAGAGCTAAGAGGAGTGGCGTCACAACGAACAACCTGGAGAGCACTGGTTTCTGCCTTATGCGCCCTGTTTGGCGCTTAAAGAATTTATTATTATTATTATTATATATATATATATATATATATATATATATATATATATATATATATATATATATATATATATGGATCGAACAGAACCAAATAACAGAACGCCAGGAAAGATATAAGAAAACGATAATGTATATCGTCTATGAAGAGACAAAGAAATCAAAGTACTACTTCTCCGTCTGCCATGTCGTACAGGGCAACTAATAAAGGGCTGTGCATGGGAGCTAGCAGCCTCAATAGATTGCCATGGAAACAACTGCTGCAAGAACATGTGACTGCTTGGAGCAGGATTCCTGCTCTGTAGCGCAAAAGAAAATGATGATGATGATTATGATGCACTGCTGAGGTAGAGATCTGCACGAACCAGGTCTGGTAATTTAGGCACTTGCAGTTTCCTATGCTGATGAAGCCTGCTTTTCAAGTATAGGTTCCTAACTGGTTTATCGCAGTGGACCATGAGGATGAGGTGTGTCACGAAATAATAAATGTACATACAGTACCAATAAATTACCCACGCCCCCTATCTCTCTCCCCCCCCCCCCTCCCCGAGTTGTTCTCTGTTAATACAACTACTCACTCATCCATTATGGCGTCACAGCACACTAGTATGAGGTTGTGTATGGGACTAGGCACCTTTTCACACAGCAGAAATTGCTACACACGCCACCACCGCCAAACCATGCTACGAAGTGCCTTTTACAGACTTACAGCATGGAGGCCCATTGCAATACGTCAAAATAAGCAATAAGTGGAAATGCATTTATTCACGAATAAAGTGCCTATGGTAGAACATCAAGTGCTGCGTCGTAAAAATCGATCGTGCGGGTTTGATAATGTATCGCCATTCAAAATATGTTAGAAGCTATTTCTCTATAATTAAAAACAAGGCGCTGATATGGGCTCCACTGAGAAAAAGAATAGATAGAAAGGTAACGAATACATGCAGAAGAGAGTATGTGAAAACCGAAGACTTGCGGTGGATAGTTCTTCTTTGAACACCTTAAGACGTCAATTTGAATATATTTGAAGAAAGTTGTGGTCATCATTAGGTTCCTGCCATCTCCATAGAGAGTATTTAACGAAGACTGGAGGATGCACCAGACATGATATAAGCATAATAAGATAGACAGAGAGAGAGAGAGAGAGAGAGAGAGAGAGAGAGAGAGAGAGAGAGAGAGAGAGAGAGAGAGAGAGAGAGAGAGAGAGAGAGATGAGATGTAAGGAAGCTTGTGGTCCAAGCAACAACAAAGTATAAAAGCAGTGACTCATTGGTTGGTCAAGAGACTGGATTTTTTTCCGAGCAGATGAACATTTGTAAAAATAACAACACTCAATAAACATGCTGCTAGGAAAAAAAATAATAATAATCAGGAAAACAGGTGGAAATTAGAATGACTTTAGAAAACGTTGATGGGGAATAACTCTCGGAAACATTTCCTCGGTACAATAAAAACTAAGAATACTACAATGTAAAACCTAATTTTAAAACTGGCCAGTGTTGTCTAGCTGAATTACCATGTCTGCTTATCTTTGTTGGTTGTGGCAGGAAACTTATATTGCAGGTTTGGCGTCCAGAGAGATATTTTTCTGAGATTATTCTCTCATGCACACGGAACTGGCCACAAGATGGCTTCTAGCAGAAATGTGTATCAAGAGACATTTCAAGATGAATCTTTATAAAGAACTTTAACTCACAACATAGACATAACATTCCTGCCTCTAGAGTTATGAGCATGGGTTTTTCTCTACGTTTGCTACCGATAAAGGTGCCGAAACCGTGGCATGAGCACTTGTTAATCTGCCGCGGGCGTGTTGATGCGTAGACTACGCTGAAGTCATTATAAGCAGGCAGCTGGCCATCTAGATCTTTCACAGGCATGGGAATGCTCAAAGCAGATACCACTCTGTTAACTGTTACAGCATTTTTAAAAATTCATTAGGAAATCATCATATACATCTGGATTCTAAGATTTGTGCTTTACAATGCCTGTGCGCGTTTGCTTCTGGCGCTTCCGGACAACTTGATCTTTATAAAAGCTAATGAGCTTTAGCACGAGACCTGGTTTACATGGGATATGACTGTGAAACGAGAGAGACCCCATTCCGTGGCGAAATTCTAGATGAAATCATTAACCTGGAATATAGAACTATTTTGACCCACCATGAAATGACCTTCTTTTCTGCCGCGGGCAGGAATCCTGCAAGTGAAGTATTCGAAAAAACAAGTATGCATTGTTCTGTAAGCAAGCATCACTTCGTCTGCAACAAGGTGGTTTGTGGTCTCTTCCCAGCATATTTTTGTCATCACAAACTTGAAAGGTGTTAAGAAGCAATCAGCTTATTCTTTTGAGGCGATATGGAATGGGGCTGTGGTAAAAGCTAGGACAAAAAATGTCAGATTTGCCTTGAACTCCTTCAGACAAGTACGTAACTCCGCGGCGTTTTCCCACGAAACAACAGTAGTAGCTTTTCAACATAAACATAAAATCTGACGTCTCTATGGCTCTTATACGTGGTGTGAACCAAGAAAATCAGGTCCAAACTCCAGACATTCACCAACAGATGAGTCCATCAACAGTCGTCCCCCTTCTTCCGTGAGGTGTAGAGATTTGGAAGAGAGAGCGCCAGACTATCCTATCGGCTGTCTTCCTCCTGGCCTGGTTCCATTCTAGTCCTCGGTACTTCGAAGATTGTCTAATGTTGTCCTCCCAGCGGACTCTGGGTCGCCCTGGAGGTCTGGATCCCTGGCTCTTTGTTTCCCAAGCTTGTCGTGGTAGCCGATCTTCTCCCATTCTGCAGACATGGCCAAACCATCTTAGTTGGGACTGTTCTACTTGGGTCTGCAGAGGGTGGGATTTTTGGCCTTGACGTATCGTCTGGTTGCGAACCATGTCTCTTCTTGTTACTTCAACCATCTTCCTCAGATACCTCATTTCTAAGGTTTGGATCTGGCTTTTGTGGGTTGTAGTCACTGCCCATGACTCGCAACCATATGTCAAGACTGAGACATAGGTGGAGCGGTATACAGCCATCTTCGTTTTCTTACCAACCTCTCTCTTGCTGAGGAATACTCAATTTATGGCCTGAAAAAGTCTCCCAGCTGCTGCTTTTCGAGTGGCCAACTCTTCATTGATGCCTCTCTTTCGGTCTATAATAGCTCCGAGGTATTTAAAGTGGTCGACCTGCTCCAGGACCTGTTCTCCCAGCTTAATCTGATGTCTTCTTTCTTCTCGTGATATCACCATGGATTTTGTGTTAGAGCTGCTTATGACCATACCTCTCTTCTCCAGCTCTTCCTTTCAGACTTGCAGGTTGGATTGGAGATGTGCCTCTGATTCAGGGCAACATCATCAGCAAATACCAGCTCTGAAATACAGACCTGTCTCATCTTCCAGTACCCCACTGAATACTTTCTTGTTCTATTCTTACATGCCTTGATGACATCGTCCATGAGGAGTATAAAAAGATAAGGTGACAGGATATCACCTTGTCTTACACCAGTGGTGGTCCTGAACTCTTCTGACTTATGGTTTGCTGTCCTCACATAATTTCTGCAAGACTTGTAGAAGTTCTGTATAGCATGAATCAGAGGTGCTGGAATGTTCTTCCTTGCCAAACAGTCCCAAATTTTGCTCCAGGGGACCCTGTCAAACGCCTTTTCCAGATCTATGAAACAAAGGATTCTAGAGTAGATTTTACCAGGGACACTGAGAAGGGATATGCCTCTATGGTTTACACATTGTCGATTGTCACCCTTTTTGAAAATTGGTGTTATGATGGCAATCTCCCAATCTTTTGGTATGGTCTTGTTGCACCACGCTGTCTGTAGGACCCTTAAGAGTAATAGGTCACCTAATGCTCCCATGTACTTAACCATTTTTGGTGTTATACTATTATACCCTGCTGCTTTGCTCACCATCCAGGAGTTCTGAGAAATATTCTTTCCATCTTTCCATTACTTCCTACGGGGCAATAAGCAATTTGCCTTGCTTGTCCTTTATAAATTTGAGAGGGCATTGTTTTTCCTTCCTCATGTTCTTTAGGGTCTTATACAACAATTTCTGGTTTTCTTGCACATCTTTTCTAGCTTTTCTCCAAATTCTTCCTAGGACTTCTGTTTGCTGCTAGCACCTTGTTCTTTGCTTCTGTTTTGAGTGTCACATATTCTCTATATTTCTCCATTTGTCCTGTTGTGTTTTTAGCTCCTAAGTATTGTGTCCATGCCATTTTCTTCTCTCTTATTTTCTCTTTGACTTCCTCTGTCCACCAAGGTGTCCTCTTTCTCTTGTTCCCAAGTCGGACTTCACATGCTTCTGCAGCAGCTGTCTTTATGATGTCCTTGAATTTAAGCCAGAGGGATTCCAAGTCATCAGGTTGTTCTTCTGTGTTGCTCACCGCTGCAGCTATAAGCCCCTGATATCTGGTCTTAATTTCTGGTACTCTCAGCTCATTTCAGATGAAATAACAAATACAAACCTGTGGAACAAAACCATTCAACCGCCAGTTTGAGTTTAGAGAGAACGGGGGTGTGTATAGGATATACTCTAAATATAAACTAAAAACCAAACAAAATAATCAAATATGCCATTGATTGGAATACACAGGGGAAGAGAGAAGATAGGAGTGCAAGAAGAACTTGAACAAGAAAGGTGGAAGAGGAAGACTAGGTAGCAGACAGCTTTTGGGCGGAGCTGAAAAAACACTTAGTCCAAAATCGACAGAGGCTGCGAGTAATATTTAGTATCCTTTCCTCATGAAAGACCTCGAGCGGATGGCACGAGACAGGATGAGTTGGCAAACGTTTGTCGAAAGTCCACGCAACAACCACACTGTTGGTAAGCCCTTCGAGTTGTTCCTACCCTCCACCTCCACCCCCACTAAACACACACAAACTCTGTCAATGTGGCAGCTTACCGTTCTCCCACTTTGAGGCATGAAGCAGACCGTGACCTTCAGGTACGTAGACCAGAACAACGTCATCCCCAGGCTTGTAGATATGTTTGCTGAACCCTAAAACAACATAAAAAATAATTATAATCAATAGTCAAACACTTCTGATTAATTAATAATCAATTATATATATATATGTATGTATCTATGTATGTGTGTGTGTGTGCGTGTGTGCGTTAAGTAATGCTAACAAACTAATATACCAGTCTATTAATAATACTAGTATGTACCATCACTATGCTAAGGGTTTAAACAAATTATTAACTATTGCCTTTTAGATGAAGGGGGCCCAAACACCAAATAGCCTAGAGGCCTTTCTTTGCCTTAATTCGGCCCTGTATGTATATACACATATCCAATCACCATTTTTCCGTTGTGCTCCTTCCAGAGCAAGGAACCACCTCTGCATCTGGTCCCTTTGCAGGAAAGCCTGGCCCAAGCAGTCACGTGCTCTTCACGGCTGTTTGTGCCCTATACCAGAGCGCTCTTTTAGTTTCGGTGACCGGAATTCTGACACCGGGTATAAAATTTTCGTGTGCACCGTAAAAGACTATTTAAGTTTTTGGCGGGGAAAATCAGCTGATGTGTGTGTAAAATCAGTAAAATATAAATCATTACACACTCGTTCTGGATAAACACAGCGCTAAAATTCTTTTGTGTACTATAACTTTGTTCTCTGCTCTATTTTCGATTCCATTTTTATTTGTTTGAAATTAGTTTTGACGGAGTTACAGACTTTTGAAAACAGCGTCATCATTTGAGGAAATTCATAAAATAAGTAATCTTTTTATTAATTTAATATCTAAAAATCGGCCCATTCGTTTGAGTTTATAATTATAAAGACTTCTCGAAGGGAAGCTAAAGATTATTTCCACATACTTTTTTTTTTTTTTGGTTTCATATCTTGAGAATGTGTGGTAGTCAGTTTTGTGAGTTTGGCATTACAAGAACAAGCATATTGTCACCAGATTTTATAGCATTTAAATCACTGTAAACGCATTCCTGATACTCACAAATCTTAAATAAAGTTGTAAAAAAATAACTTTTTGTAAAGCACCATCTGTTTTTGCATTTTCATTCATTTATAATGATATTTAGCTACGTATATAAGCGTCAGAAAACATGTAAAGCTATAGATAGATTACTTCCACATACTTTGTTCTATCTTTCAAGTCTTGTTAATCTTGTATTTATAATATGAATCTTTTTTTTTTAATTGTGTGTGAGATAAGGACTGTTCCATTAGTGTTCTTTGGTAGACAATCCTGTGCACATGACGGCTGCCAAAGAATTCTAAGTAACTGTTTGTATATCTTCTTTCATTCACAGATAAAGCATTCTACATCCTGGTGTTAGACTTGATAGTCCCAAATATTCCTCTATTTTTATACATACACAAGTAAACTATACTACATAACAACGAAATGGAACATACTGTTTTGCATCATATGAATTGTGCTAGTGCACTGTGCAGAGCCTGTGGCAAGAGAGCATTAACTTCCAAAACAACACGTTCAATTCAGAAAGCACTGAACTGTTCTAATTACGTTAATGATCTGTTCTTTGTGTTTGGAATTAACGTATCAGATGATAAACCCACACAGCATTCGACTATATTTTGTAAGAAGTGTTACTTACGAATACAAAACTCAAAAAGGAGGCATAATGAGAAGTGTCTTGAAACAGCCAAGTTACTATCGGAAAACAGTCAGCACATCTGGAAAGACTATGACCATAATTTAACTATAAGTGAATGTCAACTGTGCAAATATGTTGCAAAGACATCTTTTGGTGTTTTAAAAACAAAAAGCTGCTCTATCCCCTGTGATGTTCTTTCTGACCCCTCCATGTCCAGTCAGTCATTTAGCTGTAGTCAGTCAGTTAGTTGTAGTCAGTCAATTAGCTGTAGTCAGTCAGTTAGTTGTAGTCAGTCAGTTAGCTGTAGTCAGTCAGTTAGCTGTAGTCAGGATAGCTCTGTACAGTAGGAGGTTAATGTGCCTGCCCACATTAGTGATGATATTGTTCAACTGGAGGTTGATGTGCCAGCTCACATTAAAGGCGATACCATTATTCATTTGGAGGTGGATAACACTACTCACCCTAGCATGCCAGTTTTTGTTGCCACATCTACACCTACCAAGTCAGTTATACATACGACAAGTACATCCATCTCGCCTGTCTTCAAAAGCGACATCACAGTACAACAGTTACTTGCTAAGCCACCTTCACAACCACTAACACAAAAGGAAGAACCCCTATTCACATCCATTGTTAGAAAAAAACTAGAAACAGCAAAAAAATAATATCATAAAATGCAAATCCAGCCTATTGTACTACAAAAACTAATTAAACGTAGAAGAGAAACATCAGTCACCAGAACGCCAACAAAACGTAAGCGATCTCAATTTCTCCACATTGTTAGGAAACATATTGTTGAAACATCAACTGACTCACTAGACCTGCAGCAGGCACATGAGAGGAGAATTTATACATTCCACTATTTCCAAAATTGAAAGACGCGCCAGCGGTATTAAACATATAACTTCACAATTAAAATTTATAATGGAAATTCATTTGTTATAAATTTCTCCATCTGTGAATGTACAGATTCCTCTTATTTAAAAAAGGAAGTAGGAATGATAATTGAGTGAAATTTTGGGGCTAGAGCAAATTATGGCAGTTGTTGCGTGAGAGTGACAGAATTAACAGAGTGTGGAAATCATTTAATAGATGTATTTATTAAATACACCTATTTATCTATTAAATTGAACATTTCGTTTTACTCATGACCATACTCGTTTTTACATGACCATCGTAATGTATGATTGAGAGATAATTGTTAGCTCTCATGTTTTGGGGACAATTTGGTGTGTTATTTTAAGGTAATAAATGTGGACTTGCAATTTAATGTTTCAATAATTAATGTTTGACGCATGAAACCAAAACAAAACTTTGATATCCATTTTCTGCAGGTTTTCTAATTTTGATTTCTGTAATTTGTTATGCATGTTGATTGTGACCGTTTTAGAGTAAATTGCATTAGAATCAAACCATAATAAAATATAAAAAAAAAACGTAAATTTTACACTATTTCAGACTATTATATCTTCTGTTCTAATTGTGATAAAATGTTTGTTCTTGTTCTGAAATTTACTCTAACATTTCTAGTCTAGCTTTACGCAAAATTAAAGCCGGTATTTATAATAATAAAGTAGCCTAAAAACATTAATTAAGCCCTATCAAAAGTAAAATCCGCCACCTTTTTTTCCAGTTAGGAAGTTACCACGTGACCTCTGACACGATAGCTATAAATAGCGCGGTCAGGGGAAAAAGGGGAAACAACTAAAAGATCGCTGGCAAACAGCCGTGTCTTACAGGGGTGGTTTATGTGGCAATTTGTTTGACATGATGAGGTTGCCAGCACCATGCACAACCTCATATTAGTCGCTTTGTACGACATGCCGTAAAGTGTATTAGTCATATTCCTTCTTTGTCTCGTCAGATACACCGGGGAACTACATATACAATACTGAAGTAATACCAAATCTTCATCTTATCCTTTCTTTCCCCCTCTCCCAAAGTTATTCTGTCTTATTCTTCATGTTCAGCTCTTAAGTCTATTATTTGTTGAAACATTTATCATCTCCAATCCGTTGATGTTAGATCCCTTAGTTAAACTTTTCTGGCCTCTCAAATCATAACGGTTACATAGAAATATCATAACGGTTACATAGAAATATCATAACGGTTACATAGAAATGAGAATGTGTCTCTAACAGTCTGCTCTTTGTCTGACAGTCTAAAAAAATCTTCAACTTCTGAGACCTGATTCTGAAGTCCTCAGTGTGTGATCACTGATATACTCGTAGTTTTCCTTTCCTGTCGATTTTAGTTAATGTGAAGCCATAGTATTCGTTTTTTTTTTGTTTGTTTAGTTCCTTTGTCTCTTCACCCGCGGTGTCTATGTTCATTCAGTCAATTCCCTTTTCGGGAGCCGCGCTGGTGTAATAGTTACCACACTGCGCTGGCGATCGGGTGATCCAGGTTCGAGCCCTGGCGAAGACATTTGAAGCAGTGTCGTCGACCAGGGACTGGAATAACCTGAACGGCTCCTGAGCCGACCCAGCTCTAATGGATACCTCCGAAATCGGCAAGTATCTGCCTGAATGGCGAGAGGACACCTGTCATTGTACAGGGAAAAAGGGATACTCACGTAAAAATCAGTCTCAGGTTAGATTTTTTTTTAAAAATTTAATTCCCTTTTCGCTCCCTATGGAGTATAGAACCCCCATTGCAGGTGGTCCCCTTGCAGGAATGTACCAAAACATTCATGCAGTTCTTGGAGAGATGGTTTCTGCAACACTTTATGTTACATGGTGAAGTTACCAGGCCCGTACACAACCGCACATTAGTCGTCTTGTACACTGTTTATATTGCTAGAGGTTATAAACGTTCTTTTTTCACACTGTGTCCTTCGGTTTGGTTTAGTTTTTTAAGGACTATCTTCATTGCACACGGACAACGCCATCAGTGCTCCGATCTCCTCCCTTAGATCACACATGGAGGATCTCAGCGCAGTGCACGAACTCCGTAGCACCGTCGAGAATCTCAATGTGTGTATATAATGTATAAGAATCACACATTCTATAAATATTTTTGTGGTGGGTAGGTTTCCTAATTTTTAAATTTTGCCTGGGCAGCGGCCTGATAGGCCTACTCTTTACGATTTCCAACTGCCGTGGGACTTTTAACGTGCGCAACTTGCACACGGGACCTCCTATTTTTTTCGCCCTTATCCGACAAGGCTAGGCATCCGATCTCACTACCCATGAGACCGGGGTGGGGTTTGGGAGAATAACGTAATTAGGACAACTGGTTCTGAAAAGAATCTTTCAATAAACGATAATCCCTCAACTGGGATTCGAACCCGTACCTCTTGAATACGAGGCGGACGCCATACCTCTGACCCACTGCTACCTACGTTGTGTTCTTACATTCAGCGACAAAGACTTTTGTCCTCACTTTCTGGTGTCAGTGTGCATTTTTTTTTTCTGAGTGATTTAACGTCTGTCTACTCACAGTGGTATCCTAGGTTACATCTGTAATGACCAATAATGCTGCAAAATTTAATGTTTAATTTATTGTAATGTTTATATCGTACTTATAGTTTTCCTTGTCACTCCACAGAGAGAGGAGGAGGAGGAGGGGGGGGGGGTGTCGGAGTGGCTAAGAGGTATAGCGTTTGCCACTCATTCTAAAGGTAGCGGGTTCGGATCCCAGTACAGGGAATTTATTTGATGGACATTTTTTTTCAGAACCTGTGGGGCCTAATAATGTCATACCCCACCATTATATATATATATATATATTCCCAGCTTTTTCTGTCACTAACGCTAAGGGATGCAACTTTGGTTTAAAGTTAGACATTAATTGTATTGTTGCCCTTATATGTACTCTCCCGAAAATAATAACACTCGACAAAGAAAAGTGCGCAAATGACGGTGTGCACAACAATATTTATAGAATGTGTGATCACGTATACACACATTGGGATCCTCGCTGCTGCTACGTAGTTCGTGTACTGTGGTGATGCACAGTGGTTTTATTTTCAAGACTTTTGAATAAGTAAAATTGCCGTTAGGTATTGGTGCTTTTGAATGTAATTCCCGTCTTATGGCGGGCTTTTACACTAGTAATATAATAAATGTCCATGCGATAATAAGTCTTGCCCTCTACCATAAAAATTCCTCCAGTAGGATAAGTTTTGCTTTAAAATCTCCAGACAACGAAAGAACAGACCAGATCATCGCTCTTGATCACCTACATTGTCGTCACGTTGTCGGAATCAAATCTCCCCCAACCTTAGGGCTTTGAAGTGCATAAGTCCTACATAGCGAACAAGTGTTAAAAAGCAGTGAACCATTTCAAAGTGTCTTTTTCAGTGCAGCTACACTATTTGGGACAGGAGATCCTGTAATAAAAATATATACTTCAGCCAGAACTAAAGGTCTTTTATATTTGGACATGCGCCCTAATATAACCGACTAGGTTGAACGGGACGGGACGCACCTCGCCTAAACGAGGCAAAATTCTTTTTTTAAATCAAATAAAAAATTAAGGAAGAATCGCTAATGAAGTTAGATCATTTGCAGATTATTCTTTTCTGGTGCCAATTGGCAGAGTGATTAAAGGAGTGGCCTCTCGAGGCATAGGTACCGTGTTCGGAACACGGTGACGTCAAGCTCCAGTTTACCCAACTGTAAATGGGTATATAACTCTGCTCTTGAGTTAGGGAAAGCGAAAACAGTGAAGAAGGAACTGGTTACCACACCTGTCAACAATGGACCAAGTATATGAAGTCTCTAACATTTCACTCTACTACGGCAGTATCTGCTGTGGGACTAACTTTATCCTGTTTAATATGAACGGTGGCTGCGAGAAAAGGACCTGATAACGTGTACAATGTGAGTGCAAATAGAGATATAGAACAAATACCGTATAGATACAGTATTTGTTTGTTTGTTGTAAAAAGGACACTTCTTCTTCTCTGATCCATAACCGCCAAAGCAGTCAGCGGCCATCACGCCTGGTGGCGTCCTGTAGGGCAGCAACAAATTGATTCCACCTTGCTCGGTCGGCGGCCATCCTTCGTACAGTGCCCCCAACTCTGGTTCATTCTTTGCATCTCGGCTTCCACAGTTCTCCGCCATGTTGTTTTTGGTCGGCCTCTCTTTCGCTTTCCCTCGGGGGTCCATAGCATAGCTGTGCTTGTGATGGTATCAGGGTCCCTTCTGAGGACGTGGCCAACCCAGCTCCAGCGTCTGCCAGCTATGATGGTGTGCATGTCCTCCTGGTTACTCCCAATAAGTAGTTAAAAAGGGCACAAACAGAGTTTATTCATATTAGCCCGTGCAAGGATGAATTTCTTTGAGATGGGGGTGTGTGGCTGTGTGGCAAGTGGAGGTGCGTGTTTGAGTAAACAACGATAATTTAAAATTTAAAAAATGAAGCTGGGATATGGGTGCAAAATTTATAAAGAGTAAGGATGGTCTTCGTATTCAAGGGCCATCCCAATTGGTGTACGTAGTCATCTCTCCATACCTTCCTGTTTTTAATGATGTTTATCAGTGATGTTGTTCAGTGGCGTAAACAGGTTATTGTCACCCAGGACAAATGACTTAAGCACTCGCCCCCGCCTCAGCTCTCGCCGTCTATTATTATCATTAAATGTATACAATTTTCACAGAAGGATGTGTCTTTTAACTGATTCAGTTCTTGAGGAATGAGCATTAATTTAATGACAAGTAACTGGAGGAAAACGTTTGCTATAATATAATAATTTTGTGACCTTGTGTGACGGTTTGGGAAAAGGGGGGTGGGGGGAAAGGGGGGGGGGGGGGGGAATATGGCGTCATACAAAACTATACTCGGTTCTTACATAAATTATGTTTCTTTATCGGCAATAGTTAACTTTTATCTGCATTTGTTAATTTTTATCTGCAATAGTTAGTTAACTTTTAGTCGCAACAGATAAAAACTCCATGCGTGGACGACTTATTTTCCCTGTATATTTAATTCTCGCAGCGTGCTGTCGTGGACTCAGTCAAAACCTTTTCTCACCGAAGTTGCATTCTGGGAATTATATAACAACTAGTATGTAACCCGTCAAAATTGAAGGGTTTTTAACTATAGTGTGCTTTTTCTGTTACATGTATTACAGACGGCACTGTTTATACTTTGGTCATTGTTAGGGTTCAAATAACAGGCGTCTATAAGGTTGCAAGAGGTGTCGAAGACGTCTAGGGATATTAAAACTACAGACCATTCAGCAGAGTTCAGTGAAACGTAAGGCACAGTTTAAAACAGTATAAAACTGAGTAATGCCTGGTTGACATTTTCACGTCATTAACCTTCCTAAACGACATGGGGAGAAGGGATACTGATCTAATGGAACGGAAACTGACTAATTATTAGTTCTTTTATGGCAACCTTTCTCGTAAATGTACGTGTATCTTTTAATATCTTGCCCTGGTAGACTGTCAACGTTCATCTAGCCGCTTTCTTCTAAACCTAAAGTGTAAGCTTCCTTTGTACATTGGCCTCTTCCATGACAACCGCTTCCACTGACAAAGAGTTGTTGCATAAAATATATTTCATTTTATAGAATGCTGCTTTCGCCTCTTACATATGACTTATAAGAAATGAAAGTCATTGAAAATAAAATATATACTAATTATAACGCATCAAAGGTTGAACGGGATATTTCTCATCATCAAATCAACAAAACAAAAAACAAAATTCTACGTTTTACTAACCAGATGCATCATCTACGGAATATTATTAATATGCCCATGTATTTTAATCTATTCTTCTTCTTCTTTCGTTCGCTTGAAATATATTGTCTATATCTGCAATTTTGTTTCTTGTATAAACTTCACTGTCTTTTGTAGTTCATATAGAGGTCCGTATAGTTTTTAATCTATTGACCTGTTTTAAAAATGTTTCATTTACATTGATAGTGCATACTGAAGAATATTAGCAAGAAAGGCGCGCAATTTCAGAGGTCGTGCAGGTTAGTACAATGGTCATAACAACTTTTACCTAATTTTCACACTGCAACTTTGATGGGGAAAGTTAATGCTGGCTTTCTTTAGGGACGTAATTTATTTTCTACCAAAGGGGAACAATTAAGCGTCAAATTAGAAATAATAACAATGAAATGTATTGTAGATGTTGGACACCTTACTATGTGTTTTCTATTTATTATATAAAACTAGCAATAACCCGTCAAACTTGACGGGTTTTTAATTATAGTGTGCTGTTTCCGTTCCCAGATGAGCAGATAGAAGTATATTCTTAGGGTGTGTTTGGTTTCTTTACATTATACAGTGTAATCAAACTGTTCATGAGCACCGTCATTTGAACGCTTTGTTGATTGTAACTATTTTCGGGAGAGTATATATAATGGAAGCAATACAATTTTTCAACACGGTTGCATTCCTCAGCTGTGACCAACGTACACACGGCAAGAATTATGCTATTTTAGATTCAATTTAAAAGTTCTTTGATGACACCATTTCGTGTAAAAGTGCGTGGATTGTTTTCAAAGAGTGTTCCCTGGTAATAAGTGGTTTTAACAAAAACTTTCAAGTTTTCATGATTTGTACATCGGGTGAGGGCTCATGCACACCAATTTTTACGCACTTTTTCTTTGTCGAGCGCTACTAATTTCGTGAAAGAATTAAAACAAAAAACAAAAAAAACTAAAGTATTTGTTTTATATAACACCCACGCCGCGCAAGTTGCACACCGTGCGTTGCGCACTTGTTTTTTCTTGGCGCGAGTTACTATTTTGAGTGAGACCAACCGACGTAACATACATCTGTAATTATGTTAGTTGGGATAAAACTGCAACTTTGGTGGGGAAAAAAAATGCGCGCTATATTAAGCGTCGTGCAGTTTGTGCAAAGGATAAAAACGCACGACTTTGATATAATTTCTAGAGTGCAAGAAAAAATATTGTGGGACAGGACAGGACATTGATAAGTCCCCTGGACACTGATAACTCTTGGGTCTATTGAAGGATGAGAGACTTCCGGGCAACGCCGGGTACTTAACAGCTAGTACTGGAGTAGAACTGTGGTGGTTCAGGAAGGATGGTAAATGTTCTGTTATGATAGGTGCGCTGATGAAGGCACCTCAGCATTCGTCGGGCTTACAGGTAGCCGACCAGGTGTGTGGGTGTACAGACATCAAAGAACGCGAATGCATGTAGTTCTAACGTAAGTCAACAATATTCACACACACACCAACGCACATGTAGGAGTCAGGAAAAGGTTGAAACTCCTAATCGTTCTACACTGTTTTAATACTCCACAGTCACGAGGACATCACTAGGTACATTGTCACAGTTTACAGCACACAGCAAAATAGGATACATCTCATGAACACCAAATCCGTAGGTGGTTAAGTACATAGCATGAAAATCCAAGCATAACAGCTGCATAAGTACGGCAGCTCATAATGATAAAGTTTCCTGGCCCAAATTATCCCTACAACAAAGGGAACTGCCTATATCGCAGTACAATAATGTCTGTATCGTCAGACTCCACATAACTCATGGGAGAAAAACACCTTCCCTATAATAATAATCTGTCGACCTTCACAAATCTCCCTCATCGGAGATATCAACACATAACGGCCTATAATCCCAGGCCCGAAAAAATCTTAAACAATGTACATTCTGCAGAATACATATCTCAGCCTTTATATCCACGGCTTTATGAAAAAATCTTAGGCAATAACAAAATCCCTTTCACCAAAACTATTCTCCATATCGGGACACACTGACCATAATCGTCAGTCCCTTCACTCAGCTCTCTCAGCATTCGAATGTCACGAAAAATTGTCCCCGCCTAAAAACAACTCAGTAAAAAATGCATCGCTCGCGCAAAAACGCCGCTGAGACGTGAGCTCAACTCATCTCGAATATTCGAGAAAATTCGCGATGTTATTATTAAACCCAACTAACCGCTAGACAGCTTACAAGCGAGATAACCAAAAAATCCAACCTGTACATACAAGTATTTTACTGATAAACTGCCCTAGACCAAAAACACGACCTCAACAGACATGACATGACATTCTTGGAGAATTATATAATGTAAATGTGCGCTTCTGGCCTCTGCACTAAACTGCACGACACTCAGTGTAACGTGCATCTTTTTTCCCACAAAAGTTGCAGTTGTATTTTAAATAATAAATAGAAAACACACAGTAAAGTTTCAAAAATCTACAATGATTTTTATTGTTGTTATTTTTTTCTTGCCATTTGATTGTTTACCCGTGACAGAAAAGAATATAAATTACATCCCTTGAAAAAAAAAAACAGCCAACAATTTTATTTTTTCAAAACTTCACAAAAATTGATAAAATAACTTCATTCAGAATCACCAAATGAGTTCCCCAGTCTTCTAAATGTCATGCAGATGCTGAAAGATTAAGCGTTAGCTTTAGTTCTTTCTTCGTCATTATTTTGACGGGTATATTTCCTAGTTAATACTATTATCTCAGCTGAAATATTGGATAGTTGTTACAACATTTAACTGGTTTAAATTGTTTTTAATTACATATTTCTTTTCTAATTTATGTAATACACACCTTAGAAAACAGAATGCTGACTAAATAGATTGTGCTGTTTAAAATTTAAAAGAAAAAAAACAGTAACAGGTTGCCATCATCGCGACAACGGTCTGATTAAATCAAAGAAATGTATCGTGATTAAAAGACATAAAATCACAATCAATTCAAATGTGAAGTTATTCATACTGTATAGCTCTCAAGATGGAGAACAACAAAAACAACAATCAAAAAGAGTCAGACTGTCCACAAATGGGTTTTTAAAAAAAGTCTTCTTCTTCTTCTTCCTCGTTCGTCCTGAAAAGGACGGTGGTTGCGTTGTGTCTGTTTACGCCGGAGCTGTGATATCTGCACCTTTCGGTCGACACATCCGACTTCAGCACGGCATTTTTTGGGACCGGGTTTGCCTTCCCTCTGCGATCCCTACTCTCTCAGCCAGACTGCAGTGATGCAGCCTGTTTCCGGACTATTGGACGTGGGTAGGTCGATCAGCTCGGCCGCTCGCTAGACCCCTGATGCCCAGTCTATGGGTCGCTGACTGCATTCTCTATTGCTGCATCTTTGGGTCCCAAAAGACATAAAATCACAATCAATTCAAATGTGAAGTTATTCATATTGTATAGCTCTCAAGATGGAGAACAACAAAAACCACAATCAAAAAGAGTCAGACTGTCCACAAATGGGTTTAAAAAAAAAAAAGAGTCTAATATCAGATACTGCCGTACGGGAGTGAAGTGTTAGAGATTTCACAACGTTGGATAAAGCTTTAAGAGGTGAAGTCACCATTTCCCCTACTCGCTGCCTTTGCCTTTCCTGATCCAAAAGTAGTCAGATATCCACTGACAGCTGATAGACTGTGTTTCCAACCCGCTACCTTTGCCGCGAGTGGCTTGCGCTTTAACCCACAGACGCTCTCTAAAATGACAGCTTGCTTAAATAGAAGGACTGTAGTTGTTGTGCCAGAAAAACCAGACATGAGAGGATGCTGAAGATGGATGGGACATAACATTGCGCAAGCCTGCTAATAGCATTACCAGGCAGTCCTTGTTCTGGAATCCCCAAGGTAAGAGAGGCAGAGGAAAACCAGGGAATACATGGAGAAGAGAACTGGAGACAGTCATGAAGGGGATAGAGAATATATGGAAAGACCTTGAGCTGAAGGGCACAGGACAGGAAGACTTGGCATACAGCATAAGCTCCTGAGGGAGTTGAAAGGTCATGATGATGATGATGACTAAAATTGCCTGACGTCATATACGGACGACCCCTTTTCATGATTTTATAGAAGCATTATCCGTATTAAATTTATTTGATTCTTTGAAATCAACTAAGAAATTAATTATTTATCAACTGACATGATGGCAGGATTCTTTCTTGAGATATAGTAGATGGCATAAATAATTTCTCTTATTGTTATAGGTTTTTACTGCTGATAAGAATCGATATCAATGCAATCCGGGTAAACCCATAGATTTCCCACAGCAATGTCGTAGGGTATGAATGCTAATTGTTCCTGTAGCGCGCTGATTGTTATACACGACGGATGCAACCTCTCATACGTCCATCTCTGCTAGTCTTACGTTTGATGCCAAATTCCAACAGTCTTAACCTTGTTGATTCATCAACTGCTGTGTCATTCTTTAAAAGGCGATCATTAATTGTCTTTAATATCTCTCCCTTATCCATATCCAGTGTCTCAACTATGGGTGCTCTGGAAGCTAGTATGTCAGCTCTCTCACTGTCGCGTACACCTGGACAGTTTTAATTCAGCTTAGTCTTGTCGAACAAACGTTCACATATTGAAACCGATGTAGACGGGAAGAAAAGAAAATGGTGAAGGATTGCCAGTGTTATAAATGTACCCAAATTGACTGATGAGATGTTAGTAAGCTGCCACAGTTGAAAGAAGCCCATTTCCTTTGCCAAATGTTTGGCTCGTCCAAGAATATCTTTACAGATCCGAGACAGTTCAGATCCATTTTAGTTATTCTGACAAAGAAATGCTAGACCAACATACATCTTACGAAGCTCGGTTTGATTTGGTTTTTAAGGACCGGAAGATCTAGGGGGAGTATAACATCATTACGAAGCTTTATGTGTTGCAGTGTCACAGTCGAAAATACAGAGAAAGCGTTTTGAGGGCACTAAAAACAGTAGCCTCATTATTTGCAACATCGCTCTATTCTCTATACGCTCGTAAAAGATTTACAGAATGAGTGTAACAATGTTCAAATACAGAAAACTGTTTACAATCTAAAATTCGTTTATGAATACTTCTGCGATTGCACCTGTAGTTTGACTGATCATCGCAAACTGATTTATGTTTCGATTTTTAGATTTTTAAAGACGATAATACTGAAATAACGAACGAACAAAAATGCATATTTTCTTCTTTTAGAAGATGTCTGACTAACGGACTGGCACACTGTAGATGGGAAATATATTTGGTTGGTTTGGTGTAACTTCTCCCTCCTCCGAGTTCTTTAAAGTCATCAAGTAGCTGGATATGTGCGTCCAGCTTGTCTAGGGTATAATTTTATATCAGGCCTATACGTCCAACTTTTTAACAGCCAGAAAACTTCATAAGGCCAGTTTGACGTGAAGAACAATATTCATTTTTATTACAGGACGAAGCTCCTTATATAATTGCATCCATATAATAATCAATGCCATTCACTATAGTGCGTTTCACAATGTTTGCCGCTGTTTAATATTCAATATCTCTGCAACCACTTGATCGTAATTGTTGCAACTTTGCATATGACCTAATGATCGCTATGTCCCGTGGGGGACATTTTTTCCTCGTTAACAAACTTATGGTTTTAAATTTTCTTTATTTAAAGTATACAAAATCGACTACCTCCTAGTCCAACCGTAATTTTAAAGGGCTTACCCCTTCATATTTGTGAGCTATTTCGATTTAACATCTTGAACGCATGTCACGTGATTTTCTAAGTGTTTTTTCCCCCCCCCCCCCCCCCCCCCCCCCCCCCCCCAGCTCACTACCGCACTGTTTTGAACATTACATTGACCCTTCCGGTGTGTTCAGTTACCATTCTACTGATTGTGTATTTCAGTGCATAGGCGTATCTTGCGGTATTTCTAATACAATGGGTATTTTTTTTTTTTTCGTACGCCCGCTAATACTCGAGGCGAAATCTCAGGTTATTATTAATGTTTTAACCTGACATTGATTTTACGTGAGTATCCCTTTTTTTTCTTGTACAGAGACAGGTGTCCCTCGCCATTCAGGCAGATACTCGCCGATTTCGGAGGTACCCATTAGAGCTGGGTCGGCTCAGGAGCCGCCAGTCCCTGGTCGATGACACTCCTTCAAATGTCCTCGCCAGGTCTCGAGTTAATCCAGTCCAAATCCCGGTCGACGAAAAATCCTCAAATGCCGTCGCCCGGGTTTGATCCTGGATCACCCGGTCGCCAGAGCGGTGTGGTAACCACTACGCTAGCGCGGCTCCCTACAGTGGGTATGAAAGTCAAGTTCCTTACACTGCATACAATGGCAGTGAAGATGTATAAATATTTCTGCAGAGAAGCTAAGCGTGGTAAACTGTATCGGAGTCTCTCAAATCCTGAAAAGAGAACTATTCACGCTTTGGGTTTAAGTAAACGCCCATTTCATCAATTACTCAAAGCTAATGGAATTTTCAGTTCAATCAATACCAGGACTCAAGAAGAAAGAAAGTAGTAGATAGTTTTGACAGGGATGTGATTAGAAGAGAGATTTGTAGAATGTTCAATTCCAAAGAAACTGTGACACTAAGGAAACTCAAAATACGGCTGAGAACACACAATGACATTGATGTGTCGAAATCAACATTATGGAGAACTGTTAGAAGCATTGGCTTTACGTTTAGGAAGTACTCTAGTGGAAGAAACGTCATCTGCGAGAAACCGCACTTAGTTTCTATGAGAAGTAAATATTTACGTGAAGTACGGGAAATGCGTAATCAAGATTATGATATTGTGTATGTGGATGAAACTTGGATCAATGCTCACCACACAAGTGAAAAGGAATGGCAGTTATCGGATGGAACGATAAAAAGATGTGTACCCAGTGGAAAAGGACAACGTCTGATAATGGCACATGCAGGCAGCAGACATAATGGGCTAGTGAAAAACGCTGAACTTATTTTCACTTCCAATTATACGGACAATCGGGACTATCATACCGAGATGAACGGTAACATATTTAGAGAGTGGATTGAAAATACTCTTCTTCCGCCCCTAGACAGACCGTCCTGTCTGATAATGGACAACGCATCATACCACAACGCTGTGGCAGAAGAAGACAAAATCCCGACATCTTCGAGTACAAAAGATGCTATAAAGATTTGGCTCAGAAAAGAAGACATTCCATTGAACGATGCATTTCTGAGACCTGAATTACTGTCCCTTGTTAAGAAATCACAAAAGACCAAGATATTCCATATAGACAAGTTGATTCAACAGCATGGTCATATGTGTTTGAGACTGCCACCTTATCATTCACATTTAAACCCAATTGCACTCGTTTGGGCAACAGTTAAAGGACAGGTGGCAGCCGAAAATAAAACGATCAAACTATGCAAAATGAAAGAACTAACATAATCCGCCCTCTCGCAGATAGACAAAGATTAGTGGTGCCAATGTGAAGGTCATGTCTTAAAAGAGGAATAAGACTATTGGAAAAAAGATGGACTGTCGTTCGTTCAGCCGAGAATAGTAATCAATATGTTAGACTCGTCTGACTCAGAATAAATGTGTAAATACCTTATATGTTTTATATGTTTTCTCCTCCATCTATGTGTATATGTAAGCCAATTCATTTCCTTTTTATCTCCGCGATTTCCCTACTATTTTTAATATACACAGTACTTTCACCTCTTCATCCATCCATTCACGTTTTAGTATAAAAAGTAACATTTACAACGAATAGGCGTTATTATTCTCTCAAATATTTCGAAAAAATAAAAAAGGACCTCACGTAGTAATCAGTTAACAAACCCCTCTAACATTCGAATTGTACATACGCCTATGCCGAAAATATGCAACTTCCTTCATTTACGGTAAATTATTTTCCTCCAGGACAAAATAATTACTTCGTTAAAAAAGATCAAAGGAGTTAGCCGTTGCAAGAAAAGAACACTACCTGCAACATTGAATTTTATAAAAACTTTGGGACATTGAAAATATAAGACCACATGCAAAAAATCATGTTTATCAGTGCAAGGAATATGGAGATATTTGAAGTCAATCGTCGACCGATCTTTTTGAAACGCACTATAGCCAGTCCATGAAACACGTCTATTGTCACGTAGACTAAGGACAAGATGTCCGATACATATTGCTGAAATCTTTAATATAATAGTTCCACACTCACTTCATTCATCTCAGCATTCGCTTGTCCATTTCAATATTATCAAGCACAGACTCCATACTGTAGGACGACCTAGCTGATATAATTTTCACAAAGTCTCTATCACAAGAGTACACTTTCTGGAGCTCGTCAAAAACACGTCTTTCACACACTGTGAATACACATTGAAAGAGCACGACATGCGATTCCATATGCTGAGATGGAGCGTTCAATTTGTAGTGGTCAGAGTGCTAGCAACTGGTGGCAAAGTTCAGGGTTCAGATCCTAATAGTGTCAAGCTCTAGTCTACACAGCTATCTGTATCTCTCTGCTCTTAAATTAGGAAAGGCAAATCAGCGAGAAGGGAATCTGTCACCCCATCTCATAAAGCTGAGACCTAGAATTATTAAGTCTCTAACACTTCACCCCCCAACATCAGTATCTGCTATGATACTAACTTTATCTTTTATTCTATTATTTATTCATGAGATGCATCTTTCATCTGATGTTATTATTATCCTCAGGTAATTAAATGTATTAACCTATTTCAAAAGTGTCCCATTTACTTTTGTACCATGCGGTAGGAATTTTGGAAATACGTAAAAGATTACAATGCAGTTAGGATGTAAAAAAAATTTTTTTTTTTTTACCCACCCTTCACTGCAGTCTTCATCTACTTCTTATAGGTTATATGTTACAAGATAGCAACAAGAAACTGACAGGGACAAGTCTTTCTATCAGAGAATACCATCAATACAAGAGACAGAAGACGTTGGAGACCCACTGCTGTCGACCAATGACGTAATAGATGGCAGCTGATCTGATCTGAAGGTTATTCAAGTGATAATGTCAGCTAGCGTCATGCTCCAGCCTTCTTCTCTTCTTGGATTCCTAGCCGCTGGCTGGCATAGCCGTCACTCCTAATTGCGTCGTGTAAGGGAGCAACACAATGTCTCCACTTTGTTCGGTCGGTGTCCATCTTCTTGTGATGCCCCAACTCATGTTCATGTTTTGCACCTCAGCCCCGCAGTTCTCTTCCAAGTTGTTTTTAAAAGGCACCTCTTTCACTTTCCCTCTGGAGTCCGTAGCTTAGCAATTTTTGTGGTAGTTCCGGGGTCTCTTCTGAGTACGTGACCGACTCAAATCCATCGTTTACCCGCTGTGATATGCATGGTGGCATATCTGGAGTCATCTTTATATGACCATCAGTTATGCACAATGCTACAATATACATACGTGGAAGTGAACCTCTGTCTGTGAAGCTAATTACACGCTCATTGACTTTTGAAATCATCCACACACTTCCAGGGATTTCACCTGTGGTGAAACTTGTTGAGAACCCAGCATTGCAAACTAAGCTTGGAGAAGTCACTTGAGCCCCAGATACGATTCTTTGGCATTGACCTGGTTGACTACATGCAGAAGTGATCTCACTATGGGCCCAGTGATAGGCATTGGGGAGCTGAGAAGTGACTCTGTGCAGGACGTGACAATTCCTTGTGAGAGCCCAGAACCAGAGCACAGTATTCTAGCTCTGCATAGTTGGAGAGCCACCTTGGATGGCGGGGAATGCACAGTATGCCACGCGCTTTTTACTCCTAGCTTGGGACGAGATGTGACGATCCTTTAAATACAAGCCAAGCTGGAGAAACTGGAGCTCACGACTTCAACTCTGCACATTTCGGAATGGCAGAAAAGCCACAGGAAAAGCCTAGATCTACAGTGTAGATAATACCAAGGAGTCTTCAACTTGGTATTGGCTGCAAAAGAGCGAGAAGCTCAGCAGCCTTAGTTAAATAACAACAACAACCCGCTATGTTAGTGAGCAAGTCTTCTTGGTTGCTCTGAGTAAACAGTTCTTTATTAGTGATGGGGAAAACATTTCGAGAATTTTCCTTAAGCAGAATGTGTGAAAAAAGGACAATTTCGACGTTTCCTTCTCTGCTACTCTCCAGCATTTCGCACTGTACAGAAAGTACACAGCTCTCATATAATCTTAATTTGGTGTTTGTGCTGTACTGTGTTTGTGAATTTCCAGATGTTGTTTAGATTGGCAAAGGCTTTCTCGCTTTATTCGTTCTGTTGTTGATGTCTTTGCTTCCAACCCGGTCAGTTTTTGTTTTGCTAGCTTGAGCATCCTATATATATATATATATAGATATCCACAGAGGGTTTTATATAGTGATATATATTATCTTAGAATCTCACATATTTTCTCGAGCCCGTCGTGAAGTCAGTTATATTCATATATATAAATATATATATATTATATATATATATATAAATATATTATATATATATATATATATATAACTCATTATTGAATCCAGTTTACCACGCCCATTGACGCCCGGGAATTTTGAAGGCCATGATATTTTCACCGTCGGTCACACTTGGGGGTCGCCAGTACAACGCCGTAGCCATTAACACCCATGAGTTGCCTCTGCGGCCGGGGTCCCATATATATATACGAGAAATATATTCCTTAAGCATAATACTGTGAAATAAAGGAGCAACATTTCGAGCAACTACCTTCTCTGCAGGAAGTCACCAGGAAAGCAAACATCACTGCGATTTCAAAGCACGCCCGCAGTCTCTTTGTGTGTCAACTTAAACAGGCGATCCCTTAATCTAAAACCTGGAACTTTTACATTTAGTTATTGTTCGCTGATGACCTTTTCTTTTTTTCTTTCTTGTTTTTTTACTTTTTTTTTTTTAAGCAAAAGATTTAGATGTTTAGAAATAACGCTGTGAGATTACTGAAGGGAACTTCAATGTCAAACGGGTCGTGTCTTGGCTCAACATGACTAAATTGTATTTCGCAACAACGAAAGGACTAAACAAGAACCCAAAACAAGACACTTAAATGCACTTGGTATTTCTCAGTATATTGACACACCTGTCTTTTTTTTTTTTTAAGTTCAATCACTGTACAATCTTATACGACCCTTGGTAGCAGAATATGCCTTAACAATTCTAACGCACCATCTACGTGTTAGAAACCAGCCGTCTGTGTAACCGGTTATACGCATGAATGCGCACTGAGATTTCATCGTCACTACACACTAGAAGAAAGTAAACAGAAAAAGGTTTAGGGCAGGGGTCCTCAACCTTTTTCGATCTCCGTCTTTTATACAGTAGAACTCCATTTATCCGAACCCCAATTATCCGAACATATTTATGCCACAGAACAGGACTAAAATTCTGAATCATATATAAATGTGTGGCGAAAATATCATGGCTTAATGGCCGCATACGTACTGGAAGTCCAGTTAATAAATAAATATTTGGTTTACCATATATATAGTTCATACTACAGCAGAAATAATTTGGTTGTACAAAGTATTTCTCTTGTGTATGCATTCTCCAGGTAGGCCTTAATGCATATAAAAGGAACGAATGTTTTGTCAATTGAAAATCGAATCTTTTGAAAGCGGCATCTTAGAAAATGGGAAGGCAGTTTACACGCCCTTTGAAGGCAGTTAGATAATAAAGAGGGTTTTACCCATCCAGTGTACGTGTGCGTCTAGGTTAGAAACAACTGTCTAAACAGACAGCAACTTAAAACTAATTGTGTCCTGCTACTACAGCAGAATGGTCAAGTTATTTATCTGTGCGATATGGCATCCTTCGTAGGCCTAAAGCATATAAACGCAATGTTTTGTCAAAACTATCCCAGAGACTAGGACAAAGGTGAAACTGTGTCTTCACACTTGCGAGGATTTTCAATGTTGGGAAAAGCTACCGTTGGACATCAAAAGTAACAAGGATAAAATAATGAGTTTTGCATCGAAATTTGATAGTGAAAATGGGTCGAAGAAACGTAAAACCATGAGAAATGCGAAAGATGTGAAAATTGGAAGAGGCTTTGTATATATGGTTTGTGCAATAAAAGCAAAGGGGAACCTATCTCTGGTTCTCTGTTGTGTGAAAAGGCACTTCAGTTCAACAATCAACTTGACGGTCCTCCTGACTTTAAGGCTAGCCAGGGATGGTTAAGAAAAACTTTAAATCTCGTCATGGCATACGAGAATTGGAGATTCAAGGGGATGTTTATCTAGCGATGCAAACTGCCGCTAAACTTTTAAAGAAACATTCCCTGACTTTTTTTGGAAGAAGAAGGTTTATTCAATGATGTGTATAATGCCGATGAGGACTGGCTTATACTGGAAATTCATTGCCTCAAAAATCACTTTGCATCTCAGCGCGAAGCAGCTGCCCCTGGGTTTTAAAAAGTGCAAAGAGAGAGAGTAAACAATTTTGGTAGCCGCGAATGCAGTTTACGGGCTAATGTCATGTCTCCCATTTGTTACAAAGCCACAGAAGAGTGCTTGGATGAATGTTAAATCTTGATTGCAAATCAGTTATCCACAAATGTGAAAGGTTTGAGAGAACAAGAAAAGGAAAACTGTAAATTCTTTTACTGTGCCAACCATCTCATCCAGAGAATACAATTGTGCAGTGATGCAAATTTTTAAAGTAATTTTTCCCTTGTAACAGCACTGATTCAACCATAGAGCAAAGCTTGGATGAATAGTTTAAATATTTCTTGATTGGTATACAAAATCAGTTCATCCCAAATGTGAAGAGGTATGAGATAACAAGAAAAGAAAAACTGAAAAAGTAATTCTTTTACTCAATTTTCTTTGTTGAATGCATTAGAAAGCAAATTTTAAAGTAATTTTTTCTGCCTCCCAAAGTAAACATCGCACTGATTCAACCAATGGGAATCCAGGGTTTTATAGCAAAGCTTAAAAAAGATGTACAAGAAGGAAGTCTGCATCGTTTATTGTTGGCTGAAGGATGAAGAAAGTATGGTGGCGTTTTCCAAAAAGCTAATCTCAAAGGGACTGCTGCTATATGTTAGCTGATGCTTGGACCTCTCTGTCACAAGATAATCTCAACAAGGCTTGGAATAGATTGCTTGGGAAAAAAAGGAGGAAATGAAACTACTGCAGTGGACACAAATGATGATTGTATAATGAATGAAGTTGTGGAACTGTTTTCAAGCAATGCCCGGATTTTCGGACTGTGACAAAGATGATGCACACATGTGGCTAGAAGATGATAATGATTCTGGTTTTCAGTTTTTGAATGACGAAGAAATTTTGTCTTTTGTGCAAGAAGAAAACCAAATACATGTAGTGACCGATGATGAAGACTCCTCAGAAGTACACGATGTACTTGTAGATTAATTGAAAGAAAAACCAAAACGTCGACCATAGTCCTGAAGAGGGCCTTTATAGCACTAGAAACAGCGATGGCTTGGTACGAGCAAGAAGATGACAGCTGTCCTACACAGCTTCTGCTGTTGAAGAGAATGCGGGACTTAGCAGCCAAAAGGAGACTATCCAGTTTGGTGCAAAAAGAGATTCCTCATTATTTTAAAAATATGTGGGCTTACATCTGTGCAAGTACATATATACGTAAGTTGCGCCTGGTTTTGAATCGTTTGTAATGTTATTTTGAAAACATTTCTCTTTCTTAACAAAAATAATTAATACAAGTAGTACATGCACTGCAGTGTAATAAAAGATTTTGGTGATACAGTGATCTAATACAGTGTGGGTATTATTATTACAGTACAAGTAAATATGTTTTATAGTGTATTTTCCTTGTGATGGTTAATTATTTTTAGAAATATGTGTACATGTACTCGATACATTATGTAATCCAATTATCCGAACATTTGATTATCCGAACGATGCTCGGTCCCATGGGGTTCGGATAAATGGAGTTCTACTGTATTTGTACATGCGCCCTAATATCCGGCCTTTGGCTAGGATCATGTGTCTAGACACGGGGACCAGTACAGTGACTTTCATGTGTCATTAGGTCCTTTGTGTGAGAACACAGAAGATCACTACAGTGACACATGTTGTCATTGGGTCTTTTTGTGTTGGGACATGTGTCTTGACCAAGGACGGGGGTTTTGGGCGTGTGCCAATGCGACCTCATGCGAGGGAAAAAAAAAAAGTTACATTTGTTGGATGTTAGTTAAATAAACCTTCCCGTACCCCTTTTCAATATGAGAAAAAAAAATATAAAGTTTACCACTCATATACACATACGAAAATAAATAAATAGATCAAACTATTTTTCATAAAGCAAACTTTATTCGCCACACAAAACTTGTTTTAGTATCATATAGTTGTTTATCAGAACAGTCAGGTGAATTAGTGAGACCCTAGATTTAGTTTCTTGTCAACCAACAGTTCTATTATTGGTACATTTTTTTTTTTTTTTTTGTTATCAAAGAGGTGCCTGCATATTATGATCAGCTTCCAGTTAGTTTCTTTCTATGGATTTGATTGACAGCAGCACACGTCATTCTCCCTCCAATCAAGCACTATTTGTCTTCAACAATACTATTTTTAGAATATTTTAGTAGTATAGTTACTTACTGAAGGAAAACGAAAGAGAGGACGACAAAAAACAACTTGGCGGAGGACTGTGGAGGCTGAGATGCAAAGAATGAACCAGAGTTGGGGCACTGTACGAAGGATGACCACCGACCGAGCAAAGTGGAATCAATTTGTTGTTGCCCTACAAGACGCCACTAGGCGTGGTGGCCACTGACTGCTTTGACGGTCGGCGGCTAAGGATCAAAGAAGAAGCAGCAGCAGATAGTTATTTACCAAATATTCACCGCACTCCCTTGACTGATTCCGTACGCAAGATCTAATAATAGATGCAAAGGCCGAACGCTGTAGACGTAAGATCTTTTAAAAGACGCTGATTTATTTCATTGTTTCTTTCTATTCTGATATTTTATACTGCCCGGAATTTATCTCGAACGGAAGTAAACACAAAACTGGGCAAATTTCAACAAGCTTCAACGTCTTTTATTTGCGTTTGAACGGATTTTTTCACATTTATCTTCATCTTTAATCGTGTTTTGTCGTATCGCCATAATGGCCGAAAAACACACAGGATATGTTACTAATATGTGAACAGTGAACAAACTGTGTGATCAACCATAACTTTTTTACTTTTTCTGTTTCTAAATGGATTACCTGCACAAAGAGAGCAGTGAAACTGTACTGTGATAACAATTTATGTTACAAGCCTTACGTAAGTCGAAAATTTTTGTTCAAAATTTCAAGTTATCTTTTTTCCGTGTACATGTTATCTGTTATAACATAAACATAACATAAAATTACCTAGAAAGGCATATGGATTTATATTGTTCATCCAATGTACTTTAATTTGATATATAATATGTTATACTTAACTCATGATTAGACACACATTGTCAGTAAACGTAAATTATGTATGTGTAAATTTTTGGGGCTTAAAAATAATTTCATCCAGAGCTGAAAATAATTACGTACGGAATCAGTCTTGAGGAGCTTCTCGTACTCCCTGGCAGTATGCGTGTTACGGTATATGCTATTAACGCCGTCTGCTAAAGGTTAGCAGACGTGCAATTGTAAAGGTTAAGACATTTAATATATTGCGATAGATGTTTCAATTATTGAACGCTCCATACACGATCGATTATGACGTGTCTAGCGTTGTTTGGGTCACAGTCGGTAACTAGGAGACGCTACCCTTTGTTACTTGACCGCCAAGCTGAATAGCTGCGTTTTTTCTAACCTTCCAATTCAATGGCATGATATAGCCATTTATATGTGCATTTATGATGGACCAGGGTCAGTCCTAGAACTCTATATGAGAGGAAACTTACGGAGGTTAGTGTTTAACTAGAATCCTCAGAAGGAGGAGAATAATCGTCAAATTCGTATGAATATTCAGACTCGCAGTCTCACTGTCGGCAGGTAGCCATGTCTAGCTGCGCGTGCATATAGTTGTGATGTTCTGACGACAATACTGCATTGTATCCTTAAACGGACATTGACACGTAAACCAGCAGTCTACGTTATTGATTAATTTATGCATGACTTATACGGACTTATGTTCTGCTCCTATTTGAAATGATCATCCTGTGTGTACATGTGATTAAATATTACGGACTCAACCTGAAGGCATCAATTACTTCATTAATGTTGCTGAGTTCAAGTTACATTAATTACTTCTTCATACCATGCTACTGAGTTGTATGAACGCTTCACCCTAATTCGCGTAATAATAAACCAAGCACGATGAACAAGAGATCACTAAAGTAACCATACTCAGTGCATGATCTTCAACCGGCAAATAACTCAGCAACAAAGTGGCGGCCGAATGCGGGGAACGACAGAAAAAAGAAACAAACTTCTGTTCCTTACGCACATGTTAACCATAATATTTAGCCATTTGAAGCAGACACAAGATATGGACTACAGGAGCAGACAGTCGGGGCATTAGCCTAGCTGTTGACGACCTCTAGCACTGATCTAAGCAACGGAAAAGATAAGTCTAGTTGTTTTAATACTGTCGTCATTGCAAACAGTAATACTGAGTCCATGCCTTTTGCCTGCATAGGCATGTCTTTTCTGAATGTGTTTCATGTATTTTTTGGGTTGTTTTAATGTGTTGTTAATTAGCGGGCCGGTTGGAGGGAACTGAAATCTCTGGGGAATGTCGCGAACAGCTGACCACCTAGATTTCAGTCGGTCTTAGGGCAGTTAAACGATTGCACTTTTGGAAGCCCCATTGAGGTTTGCCATTGGACTACCTGTCCAGATCTGCTATCGTTTGACGATTTGTGTTAGCTGTGCCGTTCCGTAGATAACTGGCGTATTTTATTTATACTAAGTTCACATTTTTATTCAGTTTTGTATCATGTTCGTTAACTATTTCGTCCAGTCTACTCTTACTATCAATTTATTTTATGATTGTTAAATGTTTGTCCGTTATGAGTACTGTGATGTCATCATTTTTTGCATTCATTTTTTTTTTTGTGTACTTTGAATATTAAGTTGACCTCGGGTCAGACCTTGACCCTTCATTTGGCTTGTGACACTTCCGCTTGTTTTATTTAGTTCACAAATTCATTTTTAATTGTGAAAATGTCTTGTTTGCGTCTTGACATTGTTTGTACCCTTTAGTTGCATCATTGTTTTGTTTGTCCTCATGATATATATTAAATACTACATTAATAATATGATATTATATTCAATAATACACTTGTAATTTAATTTAATTAATTTTTTCTGATATTTAAGGTTAATATGGGACATTGCATAATTATGCAGTGATAGTCCAAGAAATTAGCACTACAATTTATAAGAGATGCCTAGGGCATAATAATATAATATATATATTGACCAAATAAAATAATCTTATAGTCTACCTTTGAGGTAATAGACCCATTGTATATTATTTAATATACTTTTCTAGTACTAAGAGAGTGACTTAGTACATTGAACAATATAGTTACTAGGAATCATACCCAACATTATTGGATATTAAGATTAATTGTGTGATGTAATTACATTATAGTTAACAGATATCATAACTATTTGTGATATAGTTAGTACTTAGATACAATATTGTTACAAAATATTGTCTATTGGTTGAACTTAGACATAAGAGTTCAGTACTATTGTGATTATTTATATTGAATATTCCTAAGTTGAGTAAGTATAATAATTACTCTGAAGCTACTATTGACTATTTTAATCAGTAATTATCAATAATTACTTACCAGATAAAAGTCAACATGCTTACTATAGACCATTTCGTTAAAATTGGTAAGGAATATGGTTATAAATCTCAAGAACTTCGTCAGTTTGCTGAGGCAGAACTGGAAAAACATAAAGCAGAAATAGAGGAACGTGAGATGAAGCAAATTGCCAGGGAAAATAGATTAAGAGAAATTGCTCAATGTGGTGAAGTGGGATGTTATAAATATTTATAGGGGACTTAGTGTACTGACTGAGATCAGCTGTGAAGGTATCTATATCTATTAAAAGTAGTGTATTATAGATAACCTTACTTGCTACCACATATCTCTTTATCTCAGTCAGAATTATTCTGGAATAGTGTGATGCTACGTTATGTGTCTAGGGTATGAGTATGGTGAAGTGTAAGTCACAACAACAGACAGATAAACAATTTAATTTAATCCACTACTCTTGACAACACTGTGACACTCACATACATATAACACTCTACGAGAATAGCTTAAAGAAGTCACTCGTAACGGTTCAAATAACAATATGTATTCATTACTAGCATGAATGAATATGTGTCCTGATTCAACTACAAGGGAACCAGGAATCACAATCAATTTAAATTACAAGTTATGTACAGAATGTATTTAATATGAATATTGTAGTGACATATATTATTACAAATGTTCTATGTGTGTCAGTTGTGTAGTAGTAAAATGAGGTAATACTGGTTTTGTTTTGTTCAAGCTCTGTTGGTATTTGTCATCATGACTTCAATAGTTTGTCTTTAGGGATCAGTATTGGAGATGTTCACAGTTCCTGATTTTAAGACAAGTAAATTCCCCTCTGAATGGTATTTTTATAAAGTTATTTCTAGATGAGGGGACATAATGTTGAGCTCAGCTGGCCAACTCTGCTTATCTTGAGTGATGGCGGCAGGAGAGGACTCCTCTGCTCGAATTCTCTTCTGGGCTCTGGAGACACCTCACTGATAGCTAAAAAGACCAAGGAGTATGCTGTCCGACACTGGATTCAGCAAATCTCTGACTAGGTGCTGCTCACTACCATCAAGACCACTGTCCCACAATTTCATGGAAATAAACACAGATACGTTGATTAGCAATGAATTCTGGCACAAACTGGCACAAATTCCGTTCTGCCTATGTTCCAGGCTTTTATTTTAGCAAAAATGTGAGCTGGCTTCAACGTACTGTCGCTTTATCAAGCTTATTTGAATCAGTGGTCTCGAACTAACGCTCCCAAGTGTGTATATCAGCGAGACTGGCCAATGAGCCACGTTTCGACAAGTGTTTGAAAAAAATGTTATCTTTTCCCGTCTCCCCTAACAACCAAGATAGTATTTATAGCCCGACCAATCGTGGTTAGGCTTTCATTTGTTGCGCTCCAATCAATTTGGAGTTTACATGGTAGGCTATTTATGTAACGTAAGGTTTTTTCAAACACGTTATAAAAAAAAAATTTTATGAGCAGAAATGATTTTATGCTGTCAGGCACCCCCAATATTTTATTTTGGGTATAATTTATTAATTCCTGGACTATTTGCGTAACGTTTTACATATTATTTGTCAGCAAGCCCTAAGGAACCCAAAAATACTAATTTAAAGGAGCTACGTGGCTGCGTTCAAAATATGCAATTTCTTCTATCTCCTGTTTAGAAGATGTGCTGTCTGGGTACTGTTATGTGTTCAAACGTAAACCCATATAATGTTGTCTTTTCTAATAAGAGTCTGTTATGATTTATAAACCTAACTCTGGGAAAGGGTAGTGTATTTTATCACTGTCCGTCTGAAAAAAAATTAGTGCATGTAGACTTACACGCGTGATGGTAGTAATTGTGTATCGCGCGAAGCGGGTTTAGTGTTCGGCTTTCTGCCTCTCCCTTCTCTTTTTATCCCTTTAGTCCATCTGTTCGTTCGTTTTGGTAACGCAGTATAATTAATGTTAGGGTTAATTTAGGTCATTACGCAGTACGTCTCAATGCTTTTCCAAGAAATACAGCACACGTTTCATTGAAGAAGGCGGGTAATAATACAGTAAGCTTTACTATCAACATGAAAGCGTTACAATTTGCAGACGAAGCAGAAAACAAAGGGGATTTCGAGTACATTCTTTGTGACAGCACTGTCATTTTACCATTGCTCTTCTCTTTATTAATTTTATTTGTTAGGCTTCATATTTACCTAATAATTTATATATGTGGATTAGAATATTTCATGACACTTCCCCTCTTAAAACAGACATTATATGTCAGTCCTTTATTCTATATACACATAGAGAAATTTATTATTATTTCTGGGGTTTACGGTGATTCTCATCACACGGATGGCGGCTTAAAAAATCCGCTCCCAGATTGGTTTTTCCAGATATATATTCAATGCTAAAATTATATGGAGCCAGAAGCAAAGACCATCGGAGTAACCTAGAGTTCTCATGCTTAGCCTGTGCTAAAAAACGATAAAGGTTTGTGGTCAGTTTGCAACTTAAATGCCTTCCCATATAGATAAATATTGAATTTCTTTATTGCCCATATTACTGCAAGACATTCTTTTTCGCTAGTTGAGTAGTTGATTTCAGCTTTATTCAACTTTCTGCTAGCATATGCCACTGGGCTTAATTCCCCATCCAATGCATCTGATTTCTGTAGTAAAGTTGCACCTAGCCCAATATTACTTGCATCCGTCCTTACTATGAATTCTTGACTTAAGTCAGGTAATTTCAAAATGGGTTTACTTGTGAGCTTTTCCTTCAATTCTTGGTAAGTCATTTCACATTGTGGTGTCCATGTAATGCGATCTGGAAGTCCTTTACGTGTCAATTCCGTTAAAGGTGCACATATGGAATTAAAGTTTTTGATATACTTCTGGTAGAAACCACATAATGAGACAAAGGATCTCACGTCCTTCTTGGTTTGTGGTCTCGGGGCTTTCTGTAGTTTCTCTAAATTCTTTGGGTCAGGGGTCATGTTTCCCTGATAAACTGTGTGTCCCAAAAATTCCAATTCTTTACATCCAACGCAACATTTGGTTGGTCGGGCTGCTAAATTTGCCTCCCTAAGTCGATCAAACAGCATGTTCAGAGAGTCAATGTGTTCCTCAAATGTTTCTGTTGCTATAAGGATATCATCCATAAAATTTGTTATACAGGGATTATTCAGAGGATCCAATAATTTTCTCATCATTCTAGAGAAGCCACTAGGCGCATTCTTCAATCCAAATGGCAATCTATTAAACTCATAGTGTCCTTCTGAGGTACTAAAAGCTAGGTATGGTCTAACCTCAGGCTTTACTGGAATCTGATAGTATCCTTTACTCAGATCCACTTTTGAGAAATATTTAGCTTTATTTAGTCTGGCAAACAGCTGATTTGTATCCGGCAATGGATCCACCTGTCCTTCTGTAATAGCATTCAGTCTCCTGTAATCTATACAGAGTCTATGTTCTCCAGAGGGCTTCCTTAAAAGTACAACACCGGAACTATACGAAGACTCACTGTGCGAAATAATTCCTTCCTTCAACAGATAGTCTATCTCTTCCTTCAAAGCTTTTTCCTTAGCAAACGGAATCGAATATGGTTTCATACAGACAGGTGTGGAGTCTATTAATTTCATATCATATTCCAATAGGTTTGTATGCCCTGGTCGGTCTGTTAACACCTCTGCATGATTATTTAGAACCTGTTGCACTCTCTCTTTCTGAGTTTTCGTTAAATGTGTACTGATTTTCACCTGTGCTGCTGTCTCACAGGGGTGTAATGGATATTCAAATGATGAAAGTGGTTCCTTTTTCATCTCCATGGCGATGGACAAGGTCAACAAGTGTGTCTCTTCCTGATGTTCTCTTTCCAAATATTTCTTCAGGAGATTCACATGATAGATTTTTTCTTTCCCCTTCTTATCTATCTTATAATTTGTTCTAGACACCTTCTCTAGAACTGTATATGGACCCTGCCATCCAATTTGTAACTTATTCTGACTCCCGGGCAAAAGAAGCAGTACCTTCTCTCCCACAGCCAAATTTCTGTCTTTCGCCTTCCTGTTATAATAGGCAGCATGTTTCTTCCTGGCTTGTTTCAAATTTTCATTGGCAAGTTTCCAGCCAGTTTTTAACCGAGTGGTCAGCTCATTCACATACTGGTATGAAGATGTAATGTTTTCCTCTGCCTTTTCATCAGTCCACGTTCTTAACAAAGCTTCAAGTGGACCTTTTATTGTGTGGACCTATTTGTCCATGCACCGGTATGGTCTCTTCCACTTGAAGCTTTATAGTGATGATTTTTCCTCCCAGAATTATCATTCACAAAACGACCGCTACCAATTTTTTTTTGGGGCTTTCTCCCCTCTTAAAATTCTTGATGAGAGATTTCCTCTCTACATCCTCTTCCTCCAGTTTGTTTAAGTCCGATTGAGGGATTTTCGGCTTATCCTGGGGTAAGACATCTTTTTGCACTCTCCGCATAGTGGCCATTGTAAAACAGTTAAGTGAAGCTTGTCCGTGAAAAGGGGCTTCCCATTCCATTTGGTCCACTTTATCAAATCTATTTTTCCTTTTATTGTCAGGCCTGATTTTGCCTCGGGGCGTGTCCAGGTCCTGATCCATGTTCCCACTTGTGGGTGTTCCCTCATGTGCTATGCTACACCTTTCTACAAAATTTTCAATGTCCCATCTTGCTTTGGGCCAATAATAATTGTGAGCCACCTTTTGAATGATGGTACCTATCTTCTCATGGTCCCCATCTGGTTTCACATGTAGGCTCCTTATTAATTCTGTCCTGTATCTTTTTGGAAGAACCAGCTGTCCGTGACCATGGGATCTAGTTCCAGTCTTCCTATACATCAACTTGTTTTTCATGTAAAAATCTCCCTTGCCTGGAGTTGTATGACAAGTTGACAATTTTCTGAAACAAGGCTTGAGTGTTTTATCCCCAGCCTGTGCCTTCCTCATCTCTTCTGGAGTGGTATCTAACATAATATCCTCCTCCTGTCTTGAGGTCGACCTGACCTGAAGGGTTGCCATATACACAGGTTTCCTTCTGCAACGGTCAGTGTCATGATTGTCCATCTGACAATTTTTACACCACCTTTTTCCTTGGTTGAAAGATTTTCTTTCATCATATTTCCTTTCATCGAATTGTGGGAATTTATTTTTATTGTCATACCGTGGCCTATCAAATTGGTGCTTACCTTTATTTTGATCCTAGGGATCAAATTTATTAAAGTTCTGTGGTGCCCTAAAGTTGTCCACCTGTTTCTTTTTATTACCTGTTACCTCTGCTTGAGCTGCTTGATACCTTTCAGCAACATTTAGCAACTCATCCAGCCTCTCTGCACCTTGTTCCATGAGAAACTTTCTCAGGTCTGGAGCCATGGACTCTCTTAATTGCTCTATAAGGACCATTTCCTTAAGATCTTGGGTTTTCCCCAGAGAAGTCCATTTCTCCAAGTATGTCTCGATTCGTGCAGAGAACTGGTGATAGGTTTCACCTGACAGTAGTTTAGCATTCCTAAATTTTTCCCTGTAAAACTCTGCATTCTTTTCATACCTTAACAAAAGAGCCTGCTTTAGCATGTCATAATTTTCCTGATCACCTCTGCTCATTTTTGCAAAAACTTCATAAGCTGCCCCACGAAGTCCCTGAGATAACTTTAAGCTCCACCTTTCTCTCTCTAACCCATACGTGGTAGCTAATAGTTCGTACCTATTTATATAGCTCTCAATATCATCGTCTTTCTCAACAAAATGATCTAAATGAAAATTCATAGCTGAGATTGAGGCTCCCTGAGTAACCGTAGCATCAGAGGCAAAGGGGCTGGCACCATTTTCAGGAGCATGGCCTTGAAACTCAAACTCCCTTAGTCGTAATTCATGTTCCCTTTGTAATCTTTTCTCCTCCTTTTCTGCTTCCCTCTCTGCAGCTAATCTCTTCTCTTCCCTTTCTGCAGCTAATTTCTTCTCTTCCCTTTCTGCAGCTAATTTCTTCTCTTCTGCAGCTAATCTTTTGTCTTCTCTTTCTGCTTCCAATTTCTTAGCCTCTTTGTCAGCCTCAATCTGCAACCTCTTAGTCTCAGCCTCTAACTTTCTTTCGGCTTCTTTTTCTAATCTTCTTTCTTCGCGTTCAATAAATTTGTCACATTCCGTTGTGACATAGGCAACCATAACTTGCCCATCTAATCCTAACTCTTTTGCAGTCTGAACCGCAGCAGATCGAAATTTGGCCAGGTCCGCCATTGTCTATCAGGTAACTTAATACAATGTCTAACCAACAATTCAATCTCTAATGGACAACACAGGCACCGTGAGCTCAACCTTATTTAATTCCACCCAAGGATACCTTTTAATTCTTATATTCCCTGAAGTGAATTATCCCCAATATTTTTTATAGTTAAAGATTCAAAATCCCAAGAGCGAGACCCCAATATATGTGGTGAAGTGGGATGTTATAAATATTTATAGGGGACTTAGTGTACTGACTGAGATCAGCTGTGAAGGTATCTATATCTATTAAAAGTAGTGTATTATAGATAACCTTACTTGCTACCACATATCTCTTTATCTCAGTCAGAATTATTCTGGAATAGTGTGATGCTACGTTATGTGTCTAGGGTATGAGTATGGTGAAGTGTAAGTCACAACAACAGACAGATAAACAATTTAATTTAATCCACTACTCTTGACAACACTGTGACACTCACATACATATAACACTCTACGAGAATAGCTTAAAGAAGTCACTCGTAACGGTTCAAATAACAATATGTATTCATTACTAGCATGAATGAATATGTGTCCTGATTCAACTACAAGGGAACCAGGAATCACAATCAATTTAAATTACAAGTTATGTACAGAATGTATTTAATATGAATATTGTAGTGACATATATTATTACAAATGTTCTATGTGTGTCAGTTGTGTAGTAGTAAAATGAGGTAATACTGGTTTTGTTTTGTTCAAGCTCTGTTGGTATTTGTCATCATGACTTCAATAGTTTGTCTTTAGGGATCAGTATTGGAGATGTTCACAGTTCCTGATTTTAAGACAAGTAAATTCCCCTCTGAATGGTATTTTTATAAAGTTATTTCAGATGAGGGGACATAATGTTGAGCTCAGCTGGCCAACTCTGCTTATCTTGAGTGATGGCGGCAGGAGAGGACTCCTCTGCTCGAATTCTCTTCTGGGCTCTGGAGACACCTCACTGATAGCTAAAAAGACCAAGGAGTATGCTGTCCGACTCTGGATTCAGCAAATCTCTGACCAGGTGCTGCTCACTACCATCAAGACCACTGTCCCACAATTTCATGGAAATAAACACAGATACGTTGATTAGCAATGAATTCTGGCACAAACTGGCACAAATTCCGTTCTGCCTATGTTCCAGGCTTTTATTTTAGCAAAAATGTGAGCTGGCTTCAACGTACTGTCGCTTTATCAAGCTTATTTGAATTAGTGGTCTCGAACTAACGCTCCCAAGTGTGTATATCAGCGAGACTGGCCAATGAGCCACGTTTCGACAAGTGTTTGAAAAAAATGTTATCTTTTCCCGTCTCCCCTAACAACCAAGATAGTATTTATAGCCCGACCAATCGTGGTTAGGCTTTCATTTGTTGCGCTCCAATCAATTTGGAGTTTACATGGTAGGCTATTTATGTAACGTAAGGTTTTTTCAAACACGTTATAAAAAAAATTTTATGAGCCGAAATGATTTTATGCTGTCAGGCACCCCCAATATTTTATTTTGGGTATAATTTATTAATTCCTGGACTATTTGCGTAACGTTTTACATATTATTTGTCAGCAAACCCTAAGGAACCCAAAAATACTAATTTAAAGGAGCTACGTGGCTGCGTTCAAAATATGCAATTTCTTCTATCTCCTGTTTAGAAGATGTGCTGTCTGGGTACTGTTATGTGTTCAAACGTAAACCCATATAATGTTGTCTTTTCTAATAAGAGTCTGTTATGATTTATAAACCTAACTCTGGGAAAGGGTAGTGTATTTTATCACTGTCCGTCTGAAAAAAAATTAGTGCATGTAGACTTACACGCGTGATGGTAGTAATTGTGTATCGCGCGAAGCGGGTTTAGTGTTCGGCTTTCTGCCTCTCCCTTCTCTTTTTATCCCTTTAGTCCATCTGTTCGTTCGTTTTGGTAACGCAGTATAATTAATGTTAGGGTTAATTTAGGTCATTACGCAGTACGTCTCAATGCTTTTCCAAGAAATACAGCACACGTTTCATTGAAGAAGGCGGGTAATAATACAGTAAGCTTTACTATCAACATGAAAGCGTTACAATTTGCAGACGAAGCAGAAAACAAAGGGGATTTCGAGTACATTCTTTGTGACAGCACTGTCATTTTACCATTGCTCTTCTCTTTATTAATTTTATTTGTTAGGCTTCATATTTACCTAATAATTTATATATGTGGATTAGAATATTTCATGACACTCAACAGGAAGAGGAGAATAAATTGAAACGAGAGGAAATTATTTTGCAACAAGAAATGGAATTGGCGCGTATTAAATTGGAGACAGCAAGATTACAAGCACAAAGTGCTGATGCAAACCAGAATAATAACGCACAAAATGGATCGTCATCCAGCCAAACTAAACATTTCTACAACTTTAAATTACCCACTTTCAACTTAAACGAGGACGACCTTTCATCATTCCTGTCACGTTTTGAACAGACTTGCAAAACAAACCATTTGCCTGAAGAGTCATGGGTACTCAAGTTAAATGAATTCTTGGTTGGAGAACCATTGACGGCTTCTCAAAATGCTCACCCATCAATAGCAAATAACTACGGTGCTATTAAGTCCTTGCTTTTACGAAGGTTTCACCTGGACGAGGAACACTGTAGGTTGAAATTTAAGGGAATTTTACCTGAATCTCCAAAAGATTTTGCAGGATTCATTGCGAACATACGCAATACATTTAATAGATGGGTTGAACTGGCAGAAGTCAACAAATCGTATGACAAATTAGTTGATTTACTACTACGGGATAAGGTATTATCTTCGGTTAGCCAGCCATTCTTTGCATATTTGCAGGAGCGTAAACCAGGTACTATTGACGAGTTAGAAAAAATTTCTTTAAACTACTGTTCAGCACATCCGAATGCAAACATTTCTAACTCTTCATTAAGAGAACCTCTACCTGTGGCGTCTAATATGGCCTACAATCATAATAACAAACAAAGACATCACAGTGTAGACAGAAGTAGGTTCCAAAGAAATCACAATGTTAACTTTCAGAAGGGACATAATAATGATTTCAACAATAAAAATGAGTTCAACAGAAGTAGATCACGAGATAGAAATTATTCACCTCAAACAAACTACCACAATGGTCAACATAACACTAATTATAATCGATCACATACTCCCAATAATAACAATAACTGGAATGGTAATAATCATGGCTCGAGACATCGAGATAATAGTTACTATAGAGGACGACGAGATAATTCTAACAATTATACTCGTAATCGATCTCATTCTCGGGGATCATCTCAGTACAACCATAATACAGGGGCGGCAGTTACAAATAATACTACCCCTATAGCTCAGGTCCCACTTGACAATAATACAACAGTCTTCTGCTGCATGTTTTGCTATTAATTATAATGTGGCAAATAGTTGCCAACAATGCAATCTTATTTTTCAGAAGGCGAAAGAAACAGTGCTTAACTGCGGACATATTACACCAGAGGTAGGTCTTGCAGTCAACGATGGAACAGGCTTACTAATTTTTAACAGGGGATTAGTTAATGGATCCGTCGTCTCAGTGCTGAGAGATTCAGGTTCCACGACGATTGGTGTACGTCAGTCGCTGGTACATCCTAGCTGTGCGACAGGAGAATATGTACGCTGCATGACATTTCATGGAACTATTGAGTTCTACCCAACAGCTATTGTTCATATTAGAACACCCTTTTTCACAGGGAACGTAAAAGTATGTATGCTAAAAAATCCTATAGCTGATCTGATGGTTGGTCGTATACACGGCAGTAAAGATTGTACTCCAGATGAGATCATAGAATGGGAGAAATATAACCTATGCACTGGAAACGCCGTGACGACTAGAGCGCAGACTCAACTCATGGAGAAATTTAATGATAATAAGATGGATGCAGACAACCAAGAGGAGTTTGTAGTCAATTCACCTATTGACAGGGAAACATTTGCAACTAAACAAAAAGAGGATAAATCTTTAAAAAAATTTTTTTAAGCTGGTTGATAAAGTTGACAATCTATCCTCAGGTAATAATAACAAACATTGTTTTGTTATTAAAAATGACATATTGATTAGATGTTTTAATGACAAATCACAAATGAAACAACAAGTTATGGTCCCGTATACTTTTAGACGGTACATTCTTCAACATGCACATGACTCACAGTGTGCTGGACATATGGGATATACTCGAACACGATCTCGAGTACTGTCTTCATTCTTTTGGCCAGGAGTGTCAAGAGATATTTCGCAGTATTACGTTCCTGTACTACATGCCAAGAAGTGAAAGCATGTGGAGCTTTTCACACGGCGCCTATTCAGGCTTGCGATATCTCAGTAAGACCGTTTGACAAGATGGCCATAGATATTATTGGTCCATTGCTACCATCGGCCAGAGGACATAGATTCGTCCTTACGTGCATTGATTTGTGCACACGATGGCCAGAAGCTATCCCATTAAAGACCACCACTACCACAGATGTAGCTGATGCACTACATCTCATCTTTTCTAGAATAGGGTTTCCTAGAAAACTTTTATCAGACCATGGGTCACAGTTCATATCTGACACCATGAAGGAAGTCATGAAAACTTGGAACATTGATAGGAATTTAAGTAGTATTTATCATCCTATGAGTAATGGTGCAGTTGAAAGACTTAACCGTACACTTAAACAACTACTACATAAGGTTACTGTTAAGCACCCTCATGACTGGGACAGAGCACTCCCAGCTGTTCTATTTGCTTATCGGGAGGTACCGCATGAACAAACTGGCTTCTCTCCCTTTGAATTAGTTTTTGGTGCTCCCCCAAGAGGTCCTATGGGACTAATAAAAGACTTATTAATTGACGCGGAGATGACTCAGGACACTCAGTCATCTTACGAGTATGTGATTAATCTTCGGAAGAACATTATTGAGTCTTGCCAGTTGGCAACAGCTTCTTCTGAGGCTGCAAAAGCTAAGGCTCGATCTCTACAAAATAGGTCTCGACGATTACGCCAATTATTCCCAGGCGATGAGGCTTATGTGTTACTTCCTCACAATAACAATAAATTATTGATATCTTGGAATGGTCCTTACAAAGTCATTGATAAAATTTCCGACGTTGATTACGTCTTAGATATCAAGGGACACAAAAAGATATTTCATATTAACATGCTCAAGCAATTTCATACACGTCCTGAACACTTACAGTCAATTTTTCATGAACTAGATGACACCACAGTATCTACTTGTTATTATTCTAACTTATCCGTCATCCAGGAAGAAGAATCTTCTTTTCCTGAGGTACAGTTACCGTTACCGGTACCAGTAGTTCAACCTACTGAATCTTGGCGGGATGTAACCATCTCTTCAACGGTTACACCGCAACAGCGTCTACAGATTGCTAATCTATTACAATCTTATCCAGATGTGTTGACCGACGTCCCGGGTCGCACATCGGCTATCAGTCATGACATTACTCTCAATGATGATACACCTATTCGTGTACATCCCTATTCGGTTCCTTTACATTTCCTTGCTAAAACTACTAAGGAACTTGAACAGATGTTGTCTCTGGGAATCATTGAGACTAGTAATTCGCCATTCTCTTCTCCATTAGTGATTGTCCGGAAGAAGGACAATAACATCAGACTATGTGTTGATTATAGAAAATTAAATGCTAAGACGATAGTTGACAGCGAACCACATCCACTTATCGACGACTTACTGCCACGTCTATCCAACGCAACTATATTTTAGTAAGATAGACTTAACTAAAGGTTATTGGCAGATACCACTGACCGAAAAGGCTAAGTACTACACCGCATTTTCCACTCCACAAGGTCTATACCAGTGGAATGTGATGCCTTTTGGGCTTGTTAATGCGCCAGCTACCTTCATTCGCCTGATGCGACAAATTTTATCAGGTAGACCAGACGTTATTACATATATTGACGACATATGCTTGTTTAGTTCGTCGTTTGAGGAACATGTTTCGGGACTTAGATATGTTTTCGACACTCTAAGGAATTATCATCTAACTGCTAAACCTACAAAGGTTCAGATCGCGTGTAATGAGATAACCTTTTTGGGACATATCATTGGATCGGGATATATCCGAACGTTACCTAGTACAGTCTCCAAAATTCTAAACATAGCAGTTCCTCAGACGAAGAAACAGGTCAGGAGTTTGTTAGGACTTGTTCAATATTACAGTAGATTCATACCAAACTTGTCATCCATCACGGCTGTATTGTCTTCATTGTTAAAAAAAGACATGCCGGTGAAGGTGACATGGACTGGTATATGCAATGAAACTTTCAACAAAATTATAAATTTGTTTTCGCATGAACCAATTTTAAGACTTCCCGATGCTTCCAAAAGATTTTTCTTACGAACAGATGCTAGTAACTACGGCATTGGTGCATGCCTGCTCCAGAACCATGATGGCGTTCTACATCCTACCTTATATATTTCAAGAAAGCTAAAGCCGGCAGAAACAAAGTATTCCACAGTGGACAAGGAACTTTTATCAGTTATATGGGCAATCACTAAACTGGAAAAGTTCTTGCTTGGTGCTCCATTCACCATACAAACTGACCAACGTGCTGTAGCATCTTTGCGTAGATCAAATCACAAAAGCCCAAAACTCGCCAGATACGCGATCATCCTGCAGCCATTTGAATTCTCCATTGAACATATTCCTGGCACTGAAAACATTGTGGCGGATGCGTTGTCACGTAATCCTATTGACGACGAATAATCAACATTGACATTCCTAAAATACGTCAATCATCACTACATTGGATAGAACGGAGTATCAACTATAAGGGAACTAACCTTGACTTCAAGTTAATAATTATAAACACTATATGCATCACAGAATTGAACTAAAGACAATCAAGGTATACATATTGACATTGAAACTTCGTCTAACGTCCATACACAATATATGAATATTCGATGAACAATCATGGAACAATATCTGACGACAAGTCGAACTTATTATCCTATTTGCACTTAATTCTTGGATCCTAGGATAATTGACATTTCTGTCCGACGGAAACGTTTCAACACTTTGTCTAAAAGAATTCATCAGGATCAGGACTACGGATGGATCATCATATCCTATACTAATTAATTAGTTAACTTAACTTCTTAATTGAATTAATATCAATAAAATGAAATGTGAGAAAAAAATGAAATGAAAAAACAAAAAAAGAGAACGAAATATAAAAAGAAGAAATTATGAAAAGAGAAAATAAATCTCACACAAGTATTAGATTAATATTTTTTTTTAATGTACCTATACGTTATTTAGTTAGTTAAATTAGATAGTTATTATTCACTAACACTTAACACACACAATTAAGTTAAACTTATATTCGAATTTCTTTCTATTTCTTCTCACTTATTTGTCTTTTCTTCTCTCATAACATCGTGTTACATTAGAATCTTAATAATTTAACTCTTAGTTTAATTAATTAATTTAATTTTAATTAGTCAAATTAATTCCTATATGACATACTAATAGGACAGACCTTACTTTAATTTAATTCTATCATTCACTATTGACATTAGACATTTTATTTAGTTGATATAATAATATGCATAATATTGATATATAATATGATTAATGTTAGATGACTATGACAAATAGTTAGTTGACATGACCGCGACACGGTTCTACTCAGAACATCGTCGGCCATATGTCACAATTGTGTTAAATTTTTTGAAAAATTGTTAAGTCGGATAGATCTTGAAAAAAAATCTATCGATTTTTTTTCCCCCCCGGTGTACAGGGAATTGTTACGGTATATGCTATTAACGCCGTCTGCTAAAGGTTAGCAGACGTGCAATTGTAAAGGTTAAGACATTTAATATATTGCGATAGATGTTTCAATTATTGAACGCTCCATACACGATCGATTATGACGTGTCTAGCGTTGTTTGGGTCACAGTCGGTAACTAGGAGACGCTACCTTTTGTTACTTGACCGCCAAGCTGAATAGCTGCGTTTTTCTAACCTTCCAATTCAATGGCATGATATAGCCATTTATATGTGCATTTATGATGGACCAGGGTCAGTCCTAGAACTCTATATGAGAGGAAACTTACGGAGGTTAGTGTTTAACTAGAATCCTCAGAAGGAGGAGAATAATCGTCAAATTCGTATGAAATATTCAGACTCGCAGTCTCACTGTCGGCAGGTAGCCATGTCTAGCTGCGCGTGCATATAGCTGTGATGTTCTGACGACAATACTGCATTGTATCCTTAAACGGACATTGACACGTAAACCAGCAGTCTACGTTATTGATTAATTTATGCATGACTTATACGGACTTATGTTCTGCTCCTATTTGAAATGATCATCCTGTGTGTACATGTGATTAAATATTACGGACTCAACCTGAAGGCATCAATTACTTCATTAATGTTGCTGAGTTCAAGTTACATTAATTACTTCTTCATACCATGCTACTGAGTTGTATGAACGCTTCACCCTAATTCGCGTAATAATAAACCAAGCACGATTAACAAGAGATCACTAAAGTAACCATACTCAGTGCATGATCTTCAACCGGCAAATAACTCAGCAACAATGCGTACCCCCAGTTTGGGAACCCTTGGTTGAAGGTGACGTTTTGACCTAGGCCTGACGCCGGTGTCCATCCGATTTAGTTTTGCTCTATTTATTTTACACGTGTATTGTTTTACAAACTGCTTCGTTTTGGTAACCGTGTAACTTTTGAAATCACGTACGTGATGAAATACGTATAAGTCGAAATGAAGACGAGTGGGACGTGTGACCGATTTCACCGAAATATATATCTATCCGGCGGCCAGTAAAGTTGCCGACATCGAAACGGTCTTTAAAATAATTCAGAGACAAAATAATAAGGGGTAAAGGTTAGGGTTATGATTAGGAATTCTAACCCTAATAACATGGGCGACTTTATTTGTCACCGGATCGATAGACATTTGGGTGAAATCGGAAATACATCTCAATGTTCTTCATTTCATTAGAAATATGGAAAGTTGTCGGTGGTGGATTATTTTTTTCTTCAACAATAACTGAGAAAACCAGCTGATAAAGTACAGTCCAGTCCTTGCTATGGGAATCCCGTGGTTAGAGAGATAGAGAAGACGACAACAAAAATTTAACTCCCTAAGAACTATCTGCTATGGAGATTACCTTTTCCTTTTTTTTTAACCCATTCTTACGTCTTACCTGATGCAGCAGTGAGCCTATTCTTTCGTTGTCTTTCCAGAGACCCCCCAGGAGCACCAGGGGATAAGATGCTAGTATTCATTACGCAATGACAGAATTGTTAGCCCTGTGTAGCTCTTGGAGGTCTCTGATGAGAGAAAGAGGCGACTAGGACGGGGTTGTGCATTTGGCTGCCAATCTCATTATGTAAAATAAGTTGATATAGAAACCATCACTTCAATAGCAGATTAGTGCTTTTGGGCGAGCTGGCTATAAGGTTTGGTTTGGTTTTAAGGACTATCTTCATTACACACGGACAACTCCATCAGTGCTCCGATCTCCTCCCTTAGATCACACAAGGAGGATCTCAGCACAGTGCACGAACTCCGTAGCACCGGCGAGAATTCCAATGTGTGTATATAGGAATTACACATTCTATAAATATTTTTATGGTACGGTGCTATAAGGTAGGGTTACTAAACCTCCAGAAAAAGGAGGATTCGTCCAGCACAAAGAGGAAATGTCCTCCTTTTCTATACTCTGGTCCTCCGTCCGGCAGGCATTGCAGAATAACTTGATTTTGTCTGGCTTGTCATTGATGATTAAAATGTAAAACCTTGTGAACATTAGCGTTAACATAAATCACAATAGTCTTTCAAGATGTTCTAATCTTAGTTGCATCTTTCTACGTTTCTATCTTTAGCGTTATGTTTTTGTAACGTTCACAGCAATGTTAATGTATTCCTATAGCATGTGTTATCATGTGTTACTACTTCTTCCCACTACTTAATCACGTAACTAACAAATTGGAAAAATATAATCTCTCCTCAAAATCTAATACATTCGCAAGTGATTATGCTAATGTTAATTTTACCGGTGTAAATCTCTCTTTCTCCAGCATTCCTGGGCACTGCGCTAATGTTGAAAAAGAAAATTCTAGATGGTCGAACGAAAGGAACTGCCTGTAAGCCCTGTCCGTAAAGAAACTAATTCTGACTCAGTTCAATATCAAAACTTTGTTCGTGTAAGGAATTTATTCGATCGTACTTGAAAATTAAGACTTACTGAAGAACAATAGGCTCTTCTGATAAATGCTGTAATTAAAATTATAAAAATATGTTCGAATCCACATACAAGTTCGCACGATTTGAGAAGCTAGCTGAAAGCCTTAAACAGCAACTGTTGGCTGTGCCCTCCTTTCTCCCTTTCGTATTGTCCTACTTTTTAAGCTTAGGTACCCGGTATCTGGTAACCTCAGCTGTAAGGAGACAACCTCCAATGGCGGCTTATGTACAAAAGAGGAAAACGAAATATTACTTACATGCTAGCGCGAAATCAGAATCCTCGCTGCCGTCGACAGCAATCAGACAACATCTAGGTTCCGTCATATTTGGTAGAATGATTTCTGTCTCCTTGACACACGGGACAGACGTTCAATGCGACTCCTTTTGGTTCGTCGTCTGCTGAGGTTATGTTTGAGTTTCGCAACATTATTGAGGTATCGATACCTAGATATCGATGTCAATCGTCCCTAAATTTTTTTATTTTTTTTCGAGCGAGACGGTATTTTAAGCACGGTGTTTTTTTTAAAATGCTATAATGAACGAATTATGGGCTACATCTACAGCTAATAGTGTTTTATTTTATTTTGGCTTTTTACTTTTTTTTGTCTCTAACCAGCGGCACTCGAGCTTTCCAGCTCTTTTGGCCCAATGACATGTCATTGCGAGGCTGGGGGGTCAGTGGACTTTCCTTCCAATCCGGTCAGGAGCTTCGCTCCTTCCCATCCACAGGGGATTTATGTGCAGGAGCCGTTCAGGTTATTCAGTCAAATTCCCGGTCGTAAACATTCCTTCAAACGCTGACGCCAGGGCTTGAACCTTGAAAACCTGGTCACCAGTACAACGTTGTAGCCATTACACCAGCGGCTTTTTACTTAACACTTACTTACTTAGTCGTTCCTCTTCTACCGTGATGTGTAGAGGTTTGGAAGAGAGAGCACCATACTATCCTATCAGCTATCTTCTTCCTTGCCTGGTACCATTCCAGTCCTCTTTCCTTCAGAGATTATCTAATGTTGTCCTCCCAGCGGGCTCTGGGTCGTCCTGGAGGTCTGGATTCCTGGCTCTTAGCCTCCCATACCTGTCATGGCAGCCGATCTTCTCTCATTCTGCAGACATGGCCCAAACCATCTCAATTGGGAGTGTTCAACTTGGGTCTGCAAGGGTTGGGTTTTTAGGCCTTGACGTATCGTCTGGTTGCGGACCATTTACTTAACACTACCAGCGTTAATCTGAGATAATTCATGTTCACATATTACAGTTTAAATCGACAGTGTGGAAACCATAGAGGCATATCCCTTCTCAGTGTCCCTGGTAAAATCTACTTTAGAATCCTAGAGCAGAGACTCCGACGCCTAGCTGAGCCACAATTGGATGAGGTCCAGTGCGGATTCCGAGCGAACCGAAGTACTCAAGACCTAATCTTCACACTCAGACAGCTGAGTGAAAAGGCCCTTGAGTATAAGAGTGAGATGCATCTTTGTTTCATATATCTGGAAAAGGCGTTTGACAGGGTCCCCTGGAGCAAACTTTGGGATTGTTTGGCAAGGAAGAACATTCCAGCACCTCTGATTCATGCTATACAGAGTTTCTACAAGTCTTGCAGAAATTATGTGAGGACAGCAAACCATAAGTCAGAAGAGTTCAGGACCACCACTGGTGTAAGACAAGGTGATATCCTGTCACCTTACCTTTTCATACTCCTCATGGACGATGTCATTAAGGCATGTAAGGAGAGAACAAGAAAGTATTCAGTGGGGTACTGGAAGATGAGACAGGTCTGTATTTCAGAGCTGGCATTTGCTGATGATGTTGCCCTGATTGCTAAATCAGAGGCACATCTCCAATTCAACCTGCAAGTCTGGAAGGAAGAGCTGGAGAAGAGAGGGATGGTCATAAGCAGCTCTAAAACAAAATCCATGGTGATATCACGAGAAGAAAGAAGACATCAGATTAAGCTGGGAGAACAGGTCCTGGAGCAAGTAGACCACTTTAAATACCTCGGAGCTATTATTGACCGAAAGGGAGGCATCAATGAAGAGTTGGCCACTCGAAAAGCAGCAGCTGGGGGACTTTTTCAGGCCATAAATCGAGGATTCCTCAGCAAGAGAGAGGTTGGTAAAAAAATGAAGATGGCTGTATACCGATCCACCTATGTCCCAGTCTCGACATATGGATGTGAGTCATGGGCAATGACTACAACCCACAAAAGCCAGATCCAAACCTCAGAAATGAGGTATCTGAGGAAGGTGGTTGAAGTAACAAGAAGAGACATGGTACGCAACCAGACGATAAGTCAAGGCCTTAAATCCCACCCCCTGCAGACCCAAGTAGAACAGTCCCAACTAATATGGTTTGGCCATGTCTGCAGAATGGGACAAGATCGGCTACCACGACAAGCATGGGAAACAAAGAGCCAAGGATCCAGACCCCCAGGACGACCCAGAGTCCGCTGGGAGGACAACATTAGACAATCTTTGAAGGACCGAAGACTAGAATGGAACCAGGCCAGGAGGAAGACAGCCGATAGGATAGTCTGGCGCTCTTTCTTCCAAACCTCTACACCTCACGGTAGAAGGGGAACGACTAAGTAAGTAATATTACAGTTTAAAAACAAATTAAAGGTAGCTACAATGCAGATATTGCCGTAGGGGAGTGAAGTGTAAGTGTCTTCATTTACTAGATCAAGTTGTATGATTTGAAGCGACCAGTTCCCTTTCTTGCTGCCTTTACGTTCCCCAATTCAAGATCAGAATCAGGTACCCATTCACAGCTGGGTAGACTTGAATGTGATGCTACTAAGTTTTGATCCAGGAACCCTCTAAACTTCGCCGGGAAAGGGATTTAAATAATCTAACTCCAACTAGCCTAAATCATTATTTTACATTGTAATGTATTTTGTCTAGCTGTGTAAGTCATCATCATCAACATTTCCTTTTCTGCTGCTTACGATGGATGGGGCCACCACAAGAAGATATTGACATAGTGCCCTCATTCGATACCTGGACCTGGACACGTCAGTCTTACTTACTTACTTAGTCGTTCCCCTTCTACCATGAGGTGTAGAGGTTTGGAAGAGAGAGAGCCAGACTATTCTATCGGCTGTCTTCCTCCTGGCCTGGTTCCATTCTAGTCCTCGGTCCTTCAAAGATTGTCTAATGTTGTCCTCCCAGCGGACTCTGGGTCGTCCTCGGGGTCTGGATCCTTGGCTCTTTGTTTCCCATGCTTGTCGTGGTAGTCGATCTTCTCCCATTCTGCAGACATGGCCAAACCATCTTAGTTGGGACTGTTCTACTTGGGTCTGTAGGGGGTGGCATTTTAGGCCTTGACGTATCGTCTGGTTGCGTACCATGTCTACGTCAGTCAATGTTTACAATTTAAATCTACTGCAGTTTTGATCCACTTCTCAAATTTACCCACGAACAAATCAATAATGTCTATATTCTTTGCATAGTATGAAATGTTTCTATATTGTTATGAATGATCACTAATGTGGAACTGATGACAAGAACCAGACAAGTGCCAGTGGAACAAGAAATGAGAAGATGACGATGGCGATGGGTAGGGTACACACCGAAGAAGCCTGTTGATAGCATTACAAGGCAGTCCTTAGTCTGGAACCCACATTGTAAAAGAAAAAGGTAGATAAAAAAAACACATGCAGAAGAGAGCTGTAAACTATGATGAGTAACACATGGAAAGACCTGTAGCTGATGGCACGGGACAGAGAGACTTGGCATAAGCTTGTTGAAGGCCTATGCTGTTTGGGTAACTGAAGGGTGGTGATGATGATAATTGTTATAAATGCTTCATTTATCTACATGTAAATGAATGTTTTAACGTTGTTTGAAGAATGTGTTCTGTTTGATGAAATCTTTACTTTTATCTCCTCCTTCATGATCACTCCTCTAGCAGCACAGTCCCTTGAGGAAGCCTGCATCACAGCTGTGGTTTCTGTAGCAATTAGTTATACATGATGTGGTTGCCAGCTCCATGCACTACTACTTCATATTAACCGCCTCCTGCAACATGCCTGGGGGGGGGAGGGGGGGGAAGGGGGGGGGGGGTAGTAATCCTATTCTTTCTTACCCGTATGTTGCTCCAATGAAAAGCAGGCAGGGTTAACTTGTAGCTGTCCTAGCAGAAAGAATCTTAGATGAAATATCCAAGCAGCTGTGTAACTTCTAGATTAACTATCTGCATAACAGGTCCTGGCAGAGTGGTTAGAGCGCTGGTCTCTCGCGGCAACGGTGCCGTGTTCGGATCACGGTACCGACACGCACCACTCTACCCAGCTGTAAATGGGTATCTGACTTTGCACTTGAGTTAGGGAAGGAAAAGGCAATAAGGAAGGAAACTGGTCACCCCAAATCTCGATGCTGGACTTGGTGTGGTGAATTCTCTAAAAATTCACTCCACTACGGCAGTATCTGGAACTACCTTGACCTTATAACGGGTCTCCGCATTTTTTGAGTCCCTCCATGATCCTTAATTACGTAATCGACCCAGGACAAACAAATAAATAAAATAGGTAAGTCGATTATAAAGGCACACTAAATTAACATTATCTTTTTCTTGAACTGGTTAAATTTATGCATACGAAGGATTTGGCAAAGGATCCCGTTACACGCCCTATTGAGGCATATTGGGAATATGGTGTTAGGCCCATATTTTCTCGACCGTCGAAAACACTAGGGGTGATGTGGTCAGCATCACGCCGGCCGCATTAACCTTCCCAGAGTTGCTCTGGTACCCATTTGGGGCTGGGTCGACCCAGGAGCCGTTTGCGATCTAAAAAAAATCCCACCTTATCTGGGGATCGAACCATAGACCACTGAGCTAGGAAGCCAGTGCACTAACCACTATGCTACCGCGGCTCCACGAAGGATGTGGCTGATACTTGGTTGAAGATTGGTGAGTTTTAGCGCTAAGTTACCATGTTCTTCTAGGTTCAGTCTGTTCCTTTGCTTTGATAAAACTACTGTGGCCGTGTTATATTTAGTTTTATTTAGTCAGAGTTAATCCTTCATGTGTTGTGGTGGTTCAAGTGCTAACTGGCCTTCCGCCAGAGATGGTGATACTTGACCTTTTGTTATTTTTTTTCAACCCAGGAATGTTCTTCCCTTTAAGTTTGGTGATACGCAAAACAGTTTCAGCATAACAACGTATATCCAAAAGAAATTACTGTAAAGTTCAACAAACAGCAATGTAGAAAAATTCAATTAGAGTTTATTGATGTCATTAGACAAACACTGTAAATTTCACAATGATGATAGGTTATCCAAGATGAAAAAAATATGTAATCCAACTGAATAATATATGTATATCCAAATAGAATAATATTTGTATATCCAAATAGTATAATATACTGATTTGTCTACTCAAAAACTTGTCTTGGTATCCTCAAAGACGAAGTTCACCTAACGCTATCTGTAAAAAAAATCCTCTAGTCTAAAGTTATGGTTTCATTAGAATCATAAATCCTGAAATCTCTGCCTATCGCCCACAACTCTTCTATTTATACTATTTATACTATTTCTTCTTTTTTCCCGCCTTTTTTCACACGACCCGTCCTTTTTTCACACGACACAATAATCTACATTTGCACTCCTTTCCTCAGCTTTTCGACCTTTTTGCACACGACATTCTGTTATTTCGACTTTTTTCACATATGTGATCTTTTCCAACTTAACAATTGGATTAAAAAAAAACCAGAAAAAGTTTTATCGACCCATTGAATGTCAATATCTATTACTTTAGGAACCCTTGGTGTCTAAGAGATACCGTAACGATTTTTCTCATGGAACATACGTGTTACTGCTGAGTAAAATAATAACACACATTAATCTTCAAAATGTTACCCGGAATTGCAAACTGCAATATCTTGGTTGACATGATGTGAAATATTCTTGACAAAATGAAATGTAAATAAATACGTAGCTATGGAACAAACAAACAAGAGTATGGACAAAGAAGCCAGTCAGAGCACCAAACGCGTTAAAGTTCATCTATATACTAGTGACCTCCCCTTGGAGTTATAGACCACAATATGCACAGATATGCGACGAACATTACAAGGGGAGGTCACTGAACAATTTACTAAACTAAAAGTAACGATTACACCAAATGCTTTATAACAAACTCACAACAAATGTAAGGCATCACATTTAGAAAACGCAAAGAAAGATGATAATGTTAATGTTCATTATTTAAAATGAATGTAGGAACATTAAAGCAGGAGTACAAAACGTCGTAGTGAGGACCAATTTTCGACCGTCTGAGAATAAAATACGCGTATTATACGTTATTATATGTAAAATTAATATGCGTTAGTTTGGGCGCTTTCCATAGGTATGGTGTGAAATTACGTCACTGGCGCATAATGTGTTAAAAAAACAAGTTGTTTGTTTTTACGTAACAAGAATTTTGCTGTCACTTTAAAGGTAAATATCACACATATATATTTTATTTAAACTACAGCTTGAATTGCTTGACGAACATGTGTTAAAACGCTCAGATTTACAGAAATATTGTTATTTGATACAGTGATGCAAAGTATTTCAACGTACGGAAGTTTTACAGGTCGCGTATAATATGTATTTTATCCTCCAAAATACTATACGTATTATACGTACGGTCGAACATTGAAGAGGAATATCTAAATCAGTCTTTGGCAACCCAGGAGTTGTGAGAATCCACTTTTCAAACACTGGGCTGTCTATAGATTTACCTTGATAAAAATTATGTCCGTTTTCAGGTTTATAAGTATTTGGCATTTGAAATAAGTATAGGCTACATGTAACTTTTGTATGTACCGGACTTTTTTCATTGAAAGAACTTCACTGAACAAAAGACAGAAACATGTTCAATGTGGACTCCATCAACCGAATTTTACTTCTGAAATATAATTTAAAAGACAGTGCGGTCCATCCATGAATATGTTTTAAAAAAAAATGTGAAAGAAGATTAAACAGAGAAAGGTAGTCTCATAGCAGATACTAACTTAAGGGAGTGAAGTGTTAGAGACTTCACCATACTAGGACCAGCATCGAGAGGCGGGGTGATCAGTTTACTTCCTAGCTGCCTTTTCCTTCCCTAACTCAAAGTCAGGTACCCATTTACAGCTGGGTAGACTGGAGCGTGTCGGTACCATGATTCGAACCCGACACCTTTACCGTGAGAGTAGCGCTCTAACCACTCTGTCAACACAAAAATGAATAACTAAAATAAATAATAATAATTGTTTCAATACTGATTAACTTGTGAAAAGCTAATTTGTTTATGTTAAACTGATTTTAAAGCATATTGTAAAGAACATAAATGTTAACCTTTTTTTCTAAACTACTGTGTCCAGTAAATGATAGTAGACTAGAACAGTGAGAACAGGATAGTGGGTAGGTTTGGTATTGTACAAACATTTATTACAAATAAGGGAGGGAAACCTGAGGCCTGTAAACAATAAATTAATATGAAACAAATATAAAGGTATGTTATCAGGCACTCGCAGGAAATAAAGAAGTAGAACACCAGACAACAGAAAAACAACAGACATGAGTGGCTTACCCAGGATTTGAACACTGGACCTTCCGTGCGACAACCCCGCCTAGCCATGCAAGCGAATCACACCATCCGCTCTGCCATCTACGCATCATCAAAAAATGATGTTTCAATGGCAGGTCAATAGTGCGAACCACAATACACGACACCAGAAGTCCTCCATGGGCAGTTCAGCCTATTAATGACGCAATCACTTCTGTTGTATTTCTATCAAGCAGTATAGGCCGAATCCAACAAGTCCCTTAGGACCTTAATACTGTTAATGACTTAGTCCCCAGTGAAACAGATGTAGGCGTTAGGTTTGGGTATAGTACACTACTCATTTATCTTCCTTCTTCCTGCGAGTGCCTGATAACATACCTTTAATATTTGTTTTCATATTAATTTACTGTTTACAGGCCTCAGGTTTCCCTCCCTTATTTGTAATAAATGTTTGTACAATACCAAACCTACCCACTATCCTGTTCTCACTGTTCTAGTCTACTATCATTTACTGGACACAGTATTAAGGTCCTAAGGGTCTTGTTGGATTCGGCCTATACTGCTTGATAGAAATACAACAGAAGTGATTGCGTCATTAATAGGCTGAACTGCCCATGGAGGACTTCTGGTGTCGTGTATTGTGGTTCGCACTATTGACCTGCCATTGAAACATCATTTTTTGATGATGCGTAGATGGCAGAGCGGATAGTGTGATTCGCTTGCATGGCTAGGCGGGGTTGTCGCACGGAAGGTCCAGTGTTCAAATCCTGGGTAAGCCACTCATGTCTGTTGTTTTTCTGTTGTCTGGTGTTCTACTTCTTTATTTCCTGCGAGTGCCTGATAACATACCTTTATATTTGTTTCATATTAATTTACTGTTTACAGGCCTCAGGTTTCCCTCCCTTATTTGTAACTGGTCATCTAGCAGGAAACCTGCAAGAGGCTCTCCGTGTGCTCTGTGGCGGTATCTATGGCAATGTGCTTTACATGTTGGGGTTGCCTTTTTTCGACATGGCTTAGGAATCAGTGGGCCTATTCTTTATTTGTCTTATCAGAGACCCCCGGGAACTACAGGGGGCTTTATCTGATATGGGATTACTTTTACTTATGCCGCATACTTGCTTAAAGGGTGATAATAAAGACTGACATGTTTAATAAAATCAATATCATAGTTGTTTCCCTTACAACGATATTAAAATTACTGACTGTCAAGAACGATAGAATGAAAAAAGAATTACAAAAACACAAAAATAATAATACGTCTTACAAAGAGAAAGGAAAAGAAAAACTTACGTTGCGGCCACAGGGACAGACAAACAAGAGATTACACCAGAAAGTGAGAATTAAGTGGAGAACATGACACTATACAAATAAGAGAAAAATACTCCCTTATGTCTTGTCACATGTTGGAGCAAAGATGGCTGCCACTGAAACAGTCAATACAACTCACAAAGTAAATCAGTAGGGAGTAAAAACTACGAATTGCAAAGTACTTGTAAATTTGTTACGTGTATAAGCATCCGTTCAGTTTATCCGTTTTCTTTGTTTAAGCCTAGAAGGATCTACAACTTTCAGACACAGGGTTTATGAGATGTGTCACGCAAAATGTTGCTCACAGAGAAAATATTATAAAACGCTCAACGAGCACTAGTAAAGGCGGTGGCCTTAGATAAGACACAGTTGATGGAATTACCGTACAATGCAGTTCTTGTTCTGCTAATCCCCAGGGGTAAAAGAAATCGAGGGAGAACTAACAAAAAACGGAGACGGTCATAAAATAGATTTTTTTAAAGACATGGAAAAACACTGAACGGATAGCACAGGTGATAAGGGTGGATTTGAGCTGAAATGATAACTTGCCACCCCTATCGACACCTGGTATTAAAGTGCAAGATGTAGGTGTCTTCTCTGATTTAGAATGTTGCTGTGTGTGTTGCAGTAGAACAGTTCACAGGGTACACCACAGGCAACATGACGTGTAGAGTCATAGAAATGGTAACTTCGCTTTAGTTTTATACCATTTATTGCACGCCACAAAACAGTCATGATATTTATGTCATCATCAGCACAGTATAACGAATGCAGCATTCAAAATCATATTAACTGATAGTCATGTAGGATTCAATACTCCATAGTTGTATGGTAAACAGATATCATAAAGTTCTGGTTCGTGAAGCTTTATAAATAATACATATAACTTCTGCAACAGTGTCAGCTGCAGATCTTCAATGTTCATAGACAATAATAATTATTCCCTTCCTGATGCTAGCAGATCAGATGTATACAATAAGTCCGTTTACTGTCTGCACGTGAATAGCATACATGGATTACAGGTCAGCTCGACCTTTATAACCTTCCTAAGTCTAACCATCTGACTTGGACGTGATCTCTGATATAACGAATCCTGGAACACAGACAATAGTCTTGTTGGTCTAGAGCGACCCATATATATATATAACTAGTTCAGGTATAAAGATACCGGTGACTTAATCCTAGTCAAAGTACCTCTCCATTTTGAATCACACAGGCGAGCAAAAAGGCGACAAAATGACGAACCTCTAGATGATAGCATAAAGTTCGATACAAGAGGAATTACCTTATTTCGGAAAATCAACCATGAACATATGCCTCCAGGCAGGCTTGAATAATACTGGGAAATAGTCTAGTTAGCTAACTAACTCACAAAGACAATGTATTTCCCTCAGAAAATCACAAGACGCAGGTCGCGTCTGCTCGCTACTCAGACCATTTCTAAACTGCCCGAGCTGGGCGGAACAACAAACGAAAACCAAGTCGAGACATGCGCAGAGCGACAATCCCTGAGTCGCCGTTCACAATAAGACGATTCTAAGAACATTCGAGATAAAAGTCTTACACAGTCGCGCCTTTTATGGTCATGAACAGAAGCGTTAAGAAAGGTTTCAGGCATCTACAACAGTTGACTGATACTACCAAATAAGGAGATATGGTCACGCTTCGTTCAAGAAATTATAGACCGAACGTGTCTCTATACAAGAGAAGGCAAACTCCTAAAAAATTGTAGTCTCGATAACTCGGATTATGTCCCTTTGACTGTAAAAAACATAATACACACTTCAGTCAAAAAATGATCATACATACGAAAAATGATCATACAAAGTAATTATTTGTGCGTAACATTACCGCACCCTCCCGGGAAAAAAAATGAAACATTTTTTTTTTTAAATCCTGGAGCCGGAAAAATCTAGGCTCCTAACGCACGTATGATGCGCGGATATATACCTAACAAATTAGCTCAACGCATGGAGCGACACTGAGATCATATCTCAGATCCTTAGAGAAAAAATTTATCTAAGTATACGCTTATATATTCCAGGAAGGTGCCACCAACACACGCCACAATGATGGCAACATCATAATGAAAATCAAATTATTCTCATACCAATATATGAAATTAAATATATTATTATGATATCATACAATGTGTTGTGCAAACAGCGGTGTAATATATTAATATACCGCACTATTTTATTACATTATATAAAGCAACAGTAATTAATAAGTAATACATGTGTTGATCTTCGTTGACATAAAACATTCAATAGAAGAAGATGTGGACATCATCCGCTCCCAATCTAGGACAGGACTTGATATCCTCAAAGTTCCACAATGGACACAATCTCGCATCTTCAATGATGTGCTGCGAAAATATCAATAACACAAATCTTAAAGACAACTGGTAAATCTCTTAATACAATTATGCAAATATATTATTTAAATGTGGCCGAGTGATCTTTTGGCCCGTATATCACTAACTAAGCCTTCTTAGATAATTACATGGTACAATGTTATAAATTCCCCTCAAAAAAGTGAGAAAAAAAAATCTACTAACATGTCATTATAACATTGGACTGTATATCAGGAAATATATATATATGACAGAAGAATCATGTGGAATCGTGTGGGCATCTGGACAGAATGTCTGCCATTACATTATCCGAACCACGGATAGCTCGAACCGAGAAATGAAATGGTTGAAGAGCTATGGCATAACGAGTGGACCTCGAGCTCTTCAAGTTTTTGCTCTGAATAGCAGTAAGCGCTTTCTGGTCGGTTTCCACAATGAAATGTGCGCCTAGAAGAAATCTTTGTAACTTCAGAATAGACCATACCATAGCCAATAACTCACGGTCTAAAACCGAGTAATTCTTTTCTGCAGCATTTAATTTCCTAGAGATATACATCACCGGATGCAGAGTATCAGAATACTCCTGCATTAGTGCCGCCCCAATCCCAGTTGACGAGGCGTCACTTCGAAGAACAAAAGTCTTCTCAATAGTAGGTAACCTAAGAATAGGTGGAGATGAAAATAGGGCTTTAACCTGGTCCAATGAGGATTGACATTCTTTAGACCAGCGGATCAGATTAGGCGACCCTTTCTTCAATAAAGTAGAAAGCGGTGCCATAATGGAGGACAGATTCGGAATGAATCGTCCGTAGAATTGGATCAAACCTAATAGACTCCTTACTTGTTTCTTCGTCTTAGGGACCGAAATGTTAAGTATTTTTGAAACATTGTGGTCCTCTGTCTTTAAAAGACCACGACCAACACGATGACCTAGGAAAGAAATCTCACTAAATCCTATAAAGGCTTTAGAGGGTTTTGCAGTCAAGTTATACTCGCGAAGAGTGGACAGTAATTCGTATAAACCCAAATAGTGATCTTCCCAGGAATCACTGAATAGACAGATATCATCTAGGTATGCTATGACATCTGTACGATATGCGAGAATTCGCCGCATCATGCGTACGAATGTAGCAGGGGCGTTCATAAGACCAAAAGGCATGAAATTCCATTGGAATAAACCCCTGGGTGTAGAAAAAGCTGTAAAAGGTTTGGCACGTTCGGTTAGAGGAACTTGCCAATAACCTTTAGACAAATCTAGTTTGGTAAAGAATCTAGAATTAGAAAGTTTATTGAGTAGCTCTTCTAATGAAGGCATAGGTTCAGCATCGAACTTCGTAACTTGGTTCAATTTGCGATAATCTACGCAAATGCGAATGTTATTATCCTTCTTTCGAACAATAACCATAGACGAAGAGTATGCTGAAGTGGATGGTTCAATGATTTCCAAACGTATCATTTCATCCAATTCTTTTTCGACTTGAGACTGGAAATGGATAGGTATTGGATAGGGTCTGACTCTGATAGGATTATGATCAGTTAGCACAATGTCATGTTCAATGACATGTGTGTGTCCCGGGATGTCTGTAAGAACATCCTGAAATGTTTGCAACATCGAAGAAACTTGTCGATGTTCCTCAGCGGAAAGATTTGGAGAAACGGTCACGTTTTTCCAAGATTCCGTAGAATAAAGTGGGACCATAGAAAGAGGAAGATTGACATCAGAAAAAGTAGTTTCCTCATCCTGTATAACTGACAGCGATGAGTACTGACCATGAGGTACTTGAGAATTGTCCGTTGCCTGGAAAATAGGCTGCAAATAGTCAGGTCTTTCATAAAATTCCGTGAGCATATTTATGTGGAAAGTTTTATGCTTTCCATCAATATCGACAACATAGTCGACATCAGAAATTTTGGAGACTATTGCATATGGACCTTTCCATGCAATTAGAAGTCTGTTCTCCCTTGAAGGAAGTAGAACGAGAGCTTTGTCACCTGGACAAAGTTGTCGTAGACATCTATTCTTATTTGCAAACTGCCTTGCCTTTTCTTTAGCAAATTCGGAAGACGAAGTTGCTAGTTTGCATGCCTCGATGATCTTTTGCCTAAGAGCAATGACGTACTCATAAGAAGATTGAGTTTCATCGCTAATATTATCGGCAGTGATTAGATCGTGAAGTAAAGACATAGGGCCGCGCGGTTGCGCGCCAAAGACAAGTTCAAAAGGGGAAAACCCCGTATGTTCATTGGGGACCTCTCTATACGCAAAGAGAGCCGCGGGTAAGACCCTGTCCCAATCCTGAGGATGATCCTCAGTTATCTTACCAAGTAAAGTTTTCAGAGTCCTATTTAAACGTTCGACCAACCCATTAGACATTGGGTGATAGATACTGCTGAGAGACCTTTTAATGTGTAGCATAGACATTACCTGTGACATAGTGTCTGATATAAGTTGAGTGCCATGGTCTGACAATATTTCTCCGGGAAAACCCAAGCGAGAAAATATCAGCCAAAGAGCGTCTGCGATGTCAGCAGTTGAGATGCTCTTGAGAGGTATTGCCTCTGGCCAACGTGTGCACATATCGACACATGTAAGGATAAATTGATGTCCTCTAGCCGACTTAATTCTAAAAGGACCGATAATATCTATTGCCATTTTTTGAAAAGGGCGAATAGGAATGTCAGCAGCCTGGATAGGCGCAGCATGTCGTGGTCCTTTAGATTTGACCTCCTGACATACTTTGCAAGAGCGACAGTACATTCGTATGTCCTTGCTCACAAATGGCCAAAAGAAAGCCGCAAGAACTCTCGACTTTGTACGGGAAAAACCCATATGTCCAGCACATTGCGAGTCATGAGCATGTTGCAATATTTGCAATCTCATGCTCTTGGGCACAAGAATTTGTGAATGAGTGGACGTAGTCGAGTCTTGTACCATACGTACAAGTACGCCGTTCTTCATAGAAATCCAAGATTTTCTATTAGTATTTTGATTAGGATCACCTTTTTTTGCTAGAATGAAGAATTTTTGTAAAGAAGGATCTTCTTCTTGCAATTTGATAAATGAGTCACGTGTAATAGTCAAGTGACTATCTTGGTCATTTACTTCATCATCATTAGTTAATGAAGTTTGAGGTGGATCCAGAGCATGTGCTCTTGTGACCACCGCATTGGTAGCTTCAATGTTTTGCTCTTCCCAAACAGCAATCTGCTGTGGGGTACATTCCCTAACTCCGTGAATACGACCAATAATAAGGTCCGCAATAGGGTTTGGAAGTAGACACGCGTGGACCTCTCCCGTGAAGAAAGGAGTAGCAATGTGTATTATAGCAGTAGGATACTTTTCCAACGTGCCACCAAATGTGACACATTTGATGACCTTTCCTGTAGCACAGGATGGATCTACAAGAGATTGCCTAACCCCGACAGTAGTACATCCAGAGTCAAACAACACTGAGACTGGATTACTATTTACAAGCCCCTTATGTAATATAAGAGAACCTCTCCCATCATGAGCAACATTAGCAGGAAGAGCGGGCAAAGGATGACCACAGCTTAAAGTACTAACGGTCTTTGGGTCAAATAAAGTACTGCATTGGATACATTTATTTGCTCTACCAAAATCAAAAGATGAGCATCCGATAGCATTATGGTCTTTATTATCATTAACCTGTTTATCTACTCCCTGAGATTCTTGTTGAACAGAGTTTGTCTGTTGATATTTTTTTCTCTTATGTTGCGATCTACCGCGACCATTATTGCCTCTGCAATTATCATTAAAGTCCCTACTGTAATTTTTATCCTGGTTTGAGTTCCAGTTTCCATAACTGTCATTACCATCTCTATACTGTTGAGAACCTCTATTATCCTGGTATTGAGGTCTCTGAGAAAAATATTTTCCTCTATACCGATTACCTTTGTGAAAATTTCTAAAGTTAACCGGAGTAGAATAACGTGTAGTATTAGGATGTCTCCAGTTCTGGGAAGAAGAATCACCCTGGAATTGATTACTATGATTCTGGGCATAATTACGGTTACTCTTTTTATTGAAATTTTGCTGGCTACCCTGAAATTTACGCATAAAATTTGGGCCATAAGGTGCTGCCGAAGCAACTGGCAGACCTTCTTTTACTTTAGAGTTGCTAATGGTTATGTGAGGATGCGCAGTCACATACTGGCTACAGTATTCTTCCATTTCTTTTATGTTTTTAGGCTTACGCTCATGAAGAAAAGAAAGAAAAGCTTCATTAACAGAAGACATAACCTTGTCTCTAAGTAGTAAGTCCATAAGAGCTTCAAATGTACTCTCTGTTTTAGACAACTCAACCCATCGTAAAAAAGTAAGACGGATGCCTGAGATGAATTCAGAGAATTCAACTCCAGTTTCTGGTAACATGTTTTTAAATTTAAGACGATATCCGTCCTCGTTAAGTTGGTACTTCTTTAACAATGCCGCCCTGACAACCTCATAGTTGTTCTTGTCAGGCACATCTACCATACCCAACAAAGTCAAAGCATCACCTCTAAGTATCTTGGACAGATGATAAACATATAATGTTTTATCTATATTATGCACCTTACATGCACTTTCAAATCTATCTAGATAAAATGTTATATCATCAATTGAAGCATTGAATGCTGGTAAATTAAGCTTGAAATCAACAGCATTAGACTTATTAGCAGATGATACCTTATTAGCATCATTAGCATTACTAGATAACTTCAACTTTTCTAACTCCAAAGCTAAGAGTTTTTCTTCATGCTCCATTTTTGCTTTTCTCTCATCAGCTTCTCTTTGTAACCTTCTTTCTTCAGCCTCAGCCTGTAACTTTCTTTCTTCAGCCTCAGCCTGTTTTTCTAATCTTTTATTTTCAGCCTCAGCTTCTTTTTCAAGTCTCTTATTTTCAGCTTCTTTTTCAAGTCTCTTATTTTCAGCTTCTCTTTTTTGTTTTTCCATTTCCATTTGTAATCTTTTCTCATCTACCTGCATCTGCAGTTTTAAATTTTCAGCATCTATTCTCTTTTGTTCAGTTTGTTCTTTCATTTTCTTTTCTTCCGACTTCAATGCCTTGGCATATTGAACAGTCGCAAATTCTTCTAATTTATCACCTGTCTTCCCAAGGGCTTTACCCTGCTCAATAAAGTACTCAAATGTAGACATGATGTCTAAAATGTGAGTACAGAACCTGAAATAATTAATTATCTTATTTCAATCTTAATAGCAACAAGACTTAATAAAGTGCTTGTGTAATCACTATGTTTACCCCAATCTCTGTGGGAAACAAGACTTGACACCAACTTGTATTATCAAATGTATAATAATATCACAAGTCACCTCTTAATTATCAGTGCACTACACAAATCAGTGCATAACCATCAGTTATTTATCATAACTGCACTACAATAGTGCATAAGCAAAAAACCACCAGTTAGTTATGATAAGTGCACTATAGACCAATAGTGCATGAGCATATATGTAACAATAGTGAAAGCTAACTATGCAAGAACTATGCAAACAATAACAAGACAATGTAAACAATAACAAAGGTCACCAACAATGTAAACAATAACAAAGATCAAAGTCAAATGTAAACAACAACAAAGATCAAAGTCAATGTAAACAAAAACAAAGATCAGAGTCAATGTAAACAATAACAAAGATCAAAGTCAATGTAAACAACAACAAAGATCAAACAATATGAAAACATTCGCATAAGTCAAATAAATAAACAGCGAAACTAAAAAGAAATGTGATGACAAAATGCGAAGATATGACAAACAAATGACGCTACAGTGTATACACAAAAATATACGTAAAGAACTGAATAATAGATAGGGGAGACCTACAAATACAAACAATCGAAATCGAAACTAAAAAACAGAAAGAAAGAGAGAAAAGAAAAAGAAAAAAAAATATATACAAGAAACAAAAATAAAGCACAACTCGTCACAACTAAACAGATATAGCAACGATTGTCGCTAGCAAATTTCACAGTAGGAAATTCGCACAGTCCCTAACGAAAACGCTAACAGTAGAACCTCTGTGACGTGGTATCTTCTACTGAAAGACACCGCCCAACCGAGAAAACCCGCTGAATATAAACATATAAATATACAAATACAAATAACATATAACATGTAACAAACAGCAAAAAGTGTGAAAGAATTTAGAAGGCTCAGCTAGAACATAAGGGCACAGTTCACAAACAAAACAGGCCACTTAACTTCTATGTATCCACAACGTCAGCACAGTTCAGAACAGGATGTGATCAGCATTCTTAGGACAATGATCCAACGTTGATCCATATCTGCTCTCGTAAACTGCCATGACGAAGGAAATGAGCTTCTGACAGGAAACAGCTTCTGAACTTGACCTTCTGAATTCTACAAATTGACTTGAGTACTTGACCTTCTGAATCTGCAACAGTACCTCTGAGACCGGAACAGTTGTTACGGCACTTGTCCTTCTTCTTAACAGATCAGGAAATCCATTCGCTCGGTACTTGTCCTTCTAGTTGTAGACAAACTTCAATACTGCCGAGCAGCGCCGGGTAGTTTCAAAATATCAACAACTGTCAGTAATGCCGCGTCTTTCAAAAAAATTTCATCAAAGGTGATGAATAGAAACTGCAACGTTGTCTTGTAGTCTGCTGATGATGTCTGGGTTTGTTGACCCCCTTGATAGCTGGTATCAGAGTAAACCAACATATGGCCACCAAAAATGATAAGGGTGGATTTGAGCTGAAATGATAACTTGCCACCCCTATCGACACCTGGTATTAAAGTGCAAGATGTAGGTGTCTTCTCTGATTTAGAATGTTGCTGTGTGTGTTGCAGTAGAACAGTTCACAGGGTACACCACAGGCAACATGACGTGTAGAGTCATAGAAATGGTAACTTCGCTTTAGTTTTATACCATTTATTGCACGCCACAAAACAGTCATGATATTTATGTCATCATCAGCACAGTATAACGAATGCAGCATTCAAAATCATATTAACTGATAGTCATGTAGGATTCAATACTCCATAGTTGTATGGTAAACAGATATCATAAAGTTCTGGTTCGTGAAGCTTTATAAATAATACATATAACTTCTGCAACAGTGTCAGCTGCAGATCTTCAATGTTCATAGACAATAATAATTATTCCCTTCCTGATGCTAGCAGATCAGATGTATACAATAAGTCCGTTTACTGTCTGCACGTGAATAGCATACATGGATTTACAGGTCAGCTCGACCTTTATAACCTTCCTAAGTCTAACCATCTGACTTGGACGTGATCTCTGATATAACGAATCCTGGAACACAGACAATAGTCTTGTTGGTCTAGAGCGACCCATATATATATATAACTAGTTCAGGTATAAAGATACCGGTGACTTAATCCTAGTCAAAGTACCTCTCCATTTTGAATCACACAGGCGAGCAAAAAGGCGACAAAATGACGAACCTCTAGATGATAGCATAAAGTTCGATACAAGAGGAATTACCTTATTTCGGAAAATCAACCATGAACATATGCCTCCAGGCAGGCTTGAATAATACTGGGAAATAGTCTAGTTAGCTAACTAACTCACAAAGACAATGTATTTCCCTCAGAAAATCACAAGACGCAGGTCGCGTCTGCTCGCTACTCAGACCATTTCTAAACTGCCCGAGCTGGGCGGAACAACAAACGAAAACCAAGTCGAGACATGCGCAGAGCGACAATCTCTGAGTCGCCGTTCACAATAAGACGATTCTAAGAACATTCGAGATAAAAGTCTTACACAGTCGCGCCTTTTATGGTCATGAACAGAAGCGTTAAGAAAGGTTTCAGGCATCTACAACAGTTGACTGATACTACCAAATAAGGAGATATGGTCACGCTTCGTTCAAGAAATTATAGACCGAACGTGTCTCTATACAAGAGAAGGCAAACTCCTAAAAAATTGTAGTCTCGATAACTCGGATTATGTCCCTTTGACTGTAAAAAACATAATACACACTTCAGTCAAAAAATGATCATACATACGAAAAATGATCATACAAAGGCTTTGAAAAAAGTAATTATTTGTGCGTAACAACAGGCAAGAAGGCTTTTAGTAAATTTACTGATAGATTACACTACACAGGAAGACGAAGGTCATTGAAAAGGTCGGAGAACTAAAATTTGCCTCACAAATTTGACAAAACTTAGGTAATTGTGACAAAAGGTCTGTAACTGCGATAAAAGTTGAATATTGATAAGTGAATGTAACAAGGATTTATTTTTTTCTCAACTTAAAGTTGCTTTTGAATCTGGCTTCCTTCAATAAATTATAGCGCCACGGTGATCTAAGAGGTTAGTTCACTGCCTGCACTTGATGGGGATTCTGGGTACCAGCGTACCCGTGTAATCTTCAATGTCCAGCACATCCGGTGTGGCGCCGACGAGCCTGACGCTTCTCAAAATGTGTACCAGAGCGATTTTCACCTCCATCATGGCCAGCCGCATTACAATACACGCACGAGCGCCTTGACCAAATGGCATAAACGTAAACGGAGTTATTGCTTGTTGGCTTTCATTCAAAAATCCTTCAGGTCTGAAAGAATCCGGATCTGCGAAAAACTCTGGGTCACGACCTATGTTGCTTAGAGGGATGTTGATAACAGAGTTTGCCGGAATAAGCACGCCTCTAATGTGGATAGCCTGCACCGCGAGTCTCGTTAGAATATGGACTGGAGGATGCATCCTTAGTATCTCGTTAATTGTTGCTTCCATGTACTTCAGGTTATTGCAATTGTCATGGTCCGGTTCTACTTTGTCATCAAGAACTTCAAGAACCTCCTTGACCATTTTCATCTGGACCTCTTGGTTCTTAGCCAGTTCGTAGCTCAAGAACTGGAGTGCTGTAGACGGGGTTTCGTAACCAGCAATGATGAAGATGACGCCTTGCGCCACTATCTCTTCAGTTGTCAGTTTCTTTTCGCCAAAAAAGTCATCGCTGACGTGAACTTCTGCGTCTATAAGAAGTTGCAGAAAATCCATATTTTTCTGTGTATCCGGCCGAGTTTTCCTTTCCTGGATGAGAGCTGAGATATTTTTTTCGAAGAAATTGATATCACTGCTCTTGAAAAAACCAATTCCAAGCATTTTGAAAAGAGATCCAAGGACAGGAAATAACCATGCCAAGGCGATCATGATTTGTAGCATATTCTGGATTTCCATGAGACGTTTCGAGTGTTTAATGAACGGATGTTTTAAATTCTGCTTCGCGCCTGTGTCCAGTCCAAATGTCGTTCCACAAACAATGTCGAGAGAAAAATCCCCCAAACGCTTTTTTAGCATCGACCACTACACCGTTAACAGCGCACTGTTCAAGATTTTCACCCAGTCGCTGGGCTGTTAGGTACATATAGTGAATTAGTTGTTTTAACTTTCCGCTGCTGAATGTCGTGGACATGATATGGCGGATACTCTTCCAGTCAGCGCCGTTTGCAAAGAACACAGACTTGTCAATGATCCGCGGTTGTAAATCGCCCAACAGGAACCTGTCCGTGAAATTGTTGAAATCTTTTACAAAGATTTGCTTCAGGACTTCTGGGTCTGTGATAACCAAAGCTGGCTTCCGAAGAAGTAAATTCCAAACATTCTTCCATACTTCTTCTGCCATTGACTGACAGAGGCCTGGACCCCGATACGATCGTTGGACATCTGAACGACGTTGCCTACAAATGGGTATGGTCTGGGACCACTGACGCCCAGTTCTTCCCACACTCGAAATGGCCGAGTACCGTACCTGAAGAGAAAAATGCATTGTTGTATTAGACAGCACTTTTAAACACATTTTTAATTTCTTTTTTTTTTTATAGATAGAACATTTCACGTACCACTAAACACAAATAGCATTTCGACAATGCAGTAAGCATAATTAAGTTTTTACTTTTTTTCTGGCAGTGACGCTTGTCACATAATTTTGGGTAGCTCTCTTGTCCACTACGGCCGTATTCTGTGACAGTTGTTGGACTGACTAATTACGTGCTTTTCAGTGGTGGGCACCTTTTTCTTTCTCTGCTATGTACAAGATATTTTGTATTTTCAAACATTCTTACACTCCTCTCTGTGATTAGTCGTCATGTCTGTTTGGTTACCCGTCCCTCCCTGCTGTGAAAAGGAACGGATGAGATAATATTAACCCACAATCATGTTGGTTAATCTCGGGTGTGGCCGACATCAGACTACAGATTAACACTAAAATCGCCCCAGTGACTTTAGTTAAGCATTGATAAGGCGAACGTGTCGCACTTGCCAAGATGGTAAAGAGACGAGTTTTGTTTGCTCAAGCCGTGCCAGGCGATAAAATTACTCGCCCGCAGACGGATTTTGTGTGCGCAAGCGACGGATAAAGAGATTACTTGTTTGTGCGACACATTTTGGACAGACATGAATGACATCATCATTTCCTGCCCACCTGTTTCATAGACATTACTTTAGGGGAAAGTAAGATGTTACATCTGAAACATATTGTCGAAAGAGTATACGGACTTGTCACTTCCATATATGGAAGACAAACAAGCATCACGCACCGAATTTTCCATGTCGGAATAATTTTGAATTACCCAACCTAAATTTCCAGTTTTGAAAAGATTGGCGGGGGTTCGACATAGAGGAACCACCAAATTCTTGATTGGACGCCGCCTATAATCGTAACCAACAACTGCGGGGGAAGCAAAGTGCCATATATCCTGACACGTTTGCAGTTGTAAGACAATGCGAAAATGTCACCTCGCGCCAGGACGAAAACTAGACTGCCAGAGTTAGAATCAGAGTTCCATTTATCAGACCGGACTTTGTTGGAGCATTTTGAAGGACTTAACCAGGTGAGAAAAAAAATATCATTTTAATAAGGAAAACCGGGATCTGAGGAAACTGAACACACAGAGTCAAAGCGGGAATTTATTGTTAAAGTAACGACCCCCCAAGAACACGTGTAAAAGGCATCTGCTAGTGCCTTAACCTATACTTCTCTGAGCAAACAGTCTGTGAGCCAAGATTGGCGTAAGCTGTAAATTTTACATTCTACGAGGTGTGTTCAAATGAAACCCGTCCCAGTGGCTTTATAACAAATATATGTAAGGTACATCAGCAGGAGTAGTAGAATTAAATACAGCAATTGTTATGAAGCAAGTACCTACTGGGGTTCTTTAGAAATAGTCACCATAGATATTCAGACACGCATCCCACCGCTTGGGTAGACGGCGGATGCCGTCCGAGAACAATGACTTTGGTTGCTTATTGAACCATTTGGTCACCGAGGCCCTGACGCCTGCATCGGAGTCGAATCGTTGTCCCTTTAGAGATTTTTTTAAGGGTCCGAACAAATGAAAGTCACATGGTGACAGATCGGGGCTGTAGGCTGGGTGTGGCAGAACTTCCCACCTTTTCCTTGCTAACGCTTCCTGCACAATGTTCGCAACATGTGGACGAGCATTGTCGTGCAACAGAATCACACCACGCAAAAGCATGCCGGGTCGTTTATTCTTGATGGCTGTATGCAGGTTGTCTAGTGTGTCTTTGTAGCGGATGGCATTGATGTTCACGCCAGGCTCTTTAAAGTCTACCAATAGAAGCGGCGATGGCTTCTTCTGTCGCAACAATATGCACCTGACCTGACCGCGGAAGATCTTTCGTTAACTGACGTCCTTCTCGAAACATTCGTGCACAGTATTTCACTGTAGTCTTAGACACACTTTTGTCACCATACACTGCTTTCATTCGGCGATGAATGTCGACTGGTCGACATCCTTCAGCTGTTAGGAACTGAATCACCGCTCGCTGATCGACCTTGGACGGATTCCTTATCACACCGGCCATTATTTTAACGGTCTGCAGCACAACCAATGAATACTAGGAGAATGAACACTTACACACTTGTACATTCGTATGTGCTTATTATGTCAGATGTGACGTCATCATGCTCCTCCTACGAATGTCCACTTGGCGCAGCACGGTCGGGTTTCATTTGAACACGCCTCGTATATTTTTTATTACTAACATGTGAACTAATATGTATATATTGTCATGTGAATATTAATATGCGAAAATTGCTAGTGGATGTCCTAGTCATTTGAGGCTTGCAACCTCAGTATATAGAATGATGAATTCTTGAACCACCACTGCAAGGGCTGGTGACTGCTTTATTGCTAGTTTCTTAAAGAGAACTAAAAAAGCATAGGTAGTCCCAAGTACCATATGGAGCAGGGAGGGAAAGATAAAAGAAATGAGGTACATTCTAATTGTAATATTTACATTTACAAACCAGTGTAAATGTCTATGAAAACATATTCATATTCAATCTATATTGTAAACATTTTCAACCAGTGTAGATGTTACTGAAAACATATTCAATCTATACTGTAAACATTTTTCAACCAGTGTAGATGTAAATGTAAACATATTCTATATATATATATATGTCTGTGGCCTAATGGATATGAACGCAGTTTCATAATCCAGGTATATCAGGTTCGAAACCTGCTTCAGGCGGTTTGGTAGCAGATCGCTTTGTGTGGATTTTTAACAATGGTATAAGCGCCGTACCGTTCAGAAAGCAATGGCAAACTACTGAATGAAAAAAATTGCCTAGAAAAATCACAAACAGCCAATAAAAGCTGGAGTTGATTGCCACGTCCTGTAAAGAATAAGCAACTAACTAACTAACTATTAACCATTTCATTTAAATGTAAAGAAAGTTTTCTCTGGAGGGATTAAGCTTAATTCTCATCGAGGGTAAAGTCTGAGGTAAATGGGATGGTGGAATGGGAAGATGGGGACACATAAGTATGTGCCGGGAAACTCAATACTCAGAGGGTATTCGTTTCTCTTCTTTTACCATACTAGTTGGTGGTACCAGTTGAAGGTACTATCTCTGGAACAAGAACAATGCAAGTGGCCTGACGTTGAAGCTGTACATCATCATCAGACGGGGCTTAAAGATGAGGACCAACTTCGTAGACACTCCTTGACACTTCTAGGAACGTGCTGCACATTACAACCCTGACCAGTGACGAGCGTGATGAGCGATCCAGTCTACCAAGAACCAAACCATCAGAAGGAGCAGAACCGTCACTGACAGGTAAGTAACACAAGAAGAATTCCACTGAGTAAATCAAGGTGGGGGCTTGAACGAGCTTAAACTAATCATTGCATAAATCTTCATAAAAGGCGGCGGATCAGATATAAGTTAACAATTGCCCTGCCCAACGCAGCATTTTTCTGGACTTCTGAAATATCTTATGAATAGTCCCATGCGATAGAAGCATCATTATCCTTCTATCTACAGCTCTGCCAAGAGTAATCTTGTGCGAAGATAGACACCTTTGAAGACCCATATTAGATACTCTTAAGTTTTGGTCACCGTTGGACCACTACTGCAAAGCAGGGGAGGCAAATCCGTGACAACGCTGAGTCAGTGCTTCTTAACCATGGTTGCATGCACCCCCTGGGGGCGCGAGATCCACGTTCCGGGGGTACTAGACATACCAGAAATTTTAGAACACGAATTATTATATACAATATATAAAACACAGAACTCAAATGTATTTGTACAAAATAGAACATTGACAACGTGAATTAGATACCGAACCATAGTCGCATAATGTAAATAACATTTTATCAAAATAAACCTGTATCTCTTTTTAGCATTTCTGGCATGTTTTGCGAGCTTTAAGATAAAGGAGTGTGAGGCTTCGATGCTGTAAAGGGGGCGAGGCTTCTTAAGATGCTGTAAACGAGTGCGAGGTTTTTTAATATGCCGTGAAGAGGTGCGGGACTTCTTATAAGTTAAGAAACACTGTGCAGAGCTAACACAAATTATGCATTTTTTGTAGAAATAAGATAATATTAAAAAATAACTAATACTGCCACCACACATACAGTAGTTCCTGAGGGTCTCTGAACAGACAAAGAAAGAATAGGCCTACTGCATTCTCAGGCATGTCGTACAAGGCAACTACTATTCATGTGGCTGGCAACATAATTATGCAAAACAAAATGCCACAAACCGCCGCGGTAAGAGCATGTAATTCTTTTGCGCAGGCTTCTTAAGCACGTGGTTAGGTAAAAGGTAAAGGATCCCGTTACACACCCATTGAGGCATATTGGGAATATGGGGTTAGGCCGATATTTTCTTAACCACCGGCACACTAGGGGTGATGTGGTCAGCATCACGCCGGGTGGTTAGTGTACGTAATTGATTATATGACTTGACCTATGTAACCATAAACATGCCAAAGTCGTATTGGCTTATATGATTTTCACAATGGTTCCGTAACTCTCATATTTTCTTCACTCTGTTTTATTTTCTTTTTCGAACTTCCTCTCTTTTTTTTTTTTTTCTTTTTTTAACCAGCGGCACTCGAGCTTTCCAGCTCTTTTGGCCCAATGAGATGTCATTGCGAGGCTGGGGAAACAGTGGACTTTTCTTCCAACCCGGCCAGGAGCTTTGCTCCTTCCCATCCACAGTGGGTTTATCTGCAGGAGCCGTTCAGGTTATTCAGTCAAATTCCCGGTCGATGACACTCCTACAAATGCCGGCGCCCGGGCTTGAACCTTGAAAACCTGGTCGCTAGCGCAACGTCTTATCCATTACACCAGCGCGGCTCCCAACTTCCTCTTTTAGTGTTGTTGGTTTTTTCAAGTTAAGGCTCTAAGGATGATGACATCTTTATTCCTTTCACTATAGTATCGTCATCAACATCATCATCCTAACTTTCCTTTGTGCTCTTTGCGGATCATACAGCCACAATTTTAGCAAGTCTTTTTGCGGAGTTTGAGGGACAGACAATGATATCAGAGTAAGAATACAAAAAGCAAGAGGAGCTTTCATTGCAGTGGGAAATATATGGAGAACAAGAGAAATCAAGTCCAACACGAAAATAACAATCTTCAACTCAAATGTGAAGTCAGTCCTATTGTATGGCTCTGAGACATGGAGAACAACAAAAACAACAACCAAAAAGCTACAGATTTTTATAAACGGTTTTATAAATGGGCGCTTGTGTAGAATAGAAGAACTGAAATGGTATGACAAAGTCCCAAATATGGAATTGATGACAAGAACCAAACAAGTGCCAGTGGAACAAGAGCTGAGAAGAAGACGCTGGCGATAAATAGCACACACATTGAGGAAACCTGTTGATAGCATTACAAGGCAGTCTATGTTCTGGAATCCACAGGGAAAGAGAGGCAGAGATAGACCCAAAAGAAACACATGGAGAAAAGAACTGGATACAGAGGTGAAAATGATGAGGAAAATATGGAAAGAACTTGAGCGGATGGCATAGGACAGGAAGACTTGGCATGTGTTTGTTGAAGGCCTATGCTCCTCGGGGAGCTAAAGGGTATTGATTGATTGGTGCTGGAAGCCTGCACCAAGTATGACAAGCTCTTCTAAAGGTGGTCTCTGTGGCGATCTGTTTTACACCAAGAGGCTGCCCGCCCCGTTTACTGTAACATTCCCTCCCCCGTAGTTAATTTTCAAATATTTTTAATATTTAAATGGGTTTTCTTTTGAGATATTTGTTATCTTGTTGCGAGGCACGCAATTACAACCATAGACAAAAGACTTTTGTCTAGTAACGAATGGCCTTCTTTATTGATCGCGTCTTCCATGCACCAATGCGGATTAATTTTTCAACACACTTCAGTCCACGACCATTGCAACCTCAAAAAAAAAAACAAACAAACAAACAAAAAGTCACAGATGAGCGATTCCATCTGATGACACCTTTGTATACGGGTCATACATATGGTGTTTTCGACATTACATCAGATTATTTCGTTGGTGAATGTTCTTTGGGCTAGTACAGTGAATCTTAATTTTGTTGGACGGACTAATGCAGTTCTTCTTAACCACAGAGTGCATGCAGCTTCTGGGGCTGCGTGACCCACCTTCTTTGAGTGAGAGATATGCCAGATATCTTAGAAGACAAATCATAATAAACAATGTATAATACAGGGAACTGAAATGTATTTGTACAAAATAGAACACTGAGAGGGTGATTTAAATACCGAAGCTTAGCCAACATTTGCGGAACAGAGAAAGCGCATCTGACCGACACAAGTATCATTTGTGGAAAAGATCTACGGAGATTCAAATAGCCTCAAACTGACAACTGCTTTTTTAAAAACATTCAAGTAGACGTTTGAGAGTGTACGAAGAAGAAGAAGTCACGTTTTGTAAATAAAGTTTTCTCAGAATATACTTTTATCACGTTTTCGCATTTCTGGCATATTTTACGACTTAGAAGATAATGGGTTGCGAGGCTTGTTAAGGTGCTTTAAATGGGTGTAAGGTTTCTTTCCCACACCCCTTAAGAGCATCTTAAAAAGCTTCGCGCTCCTTTACAGCATCTTAAGAACAAATATATAAATTAAAAAAAGGTTGTTATTGCCGGGAGTTGTAGTGAGGATAAGCTCTCACTGCAGATAAAATACTTCTATGGCACGCGCCTCAAACAGCCTCTGACAACCAAGTCCAGCTCCCGGCCTTCACGTGTGGCTCAATTTGAGCCCGGCGGAACTGTTTCCACTGACGGGAGAAGGGGCAAAGGCGAGCGACTGGCGCCTTAAAACCAGCAGCTTCGGGCAGATAGGGCTCGTGATCCTTGGTTGGTAGCTTATCTAAGAGAAGGAACTCTGAATTCAAACCACCGCTGCCTTGCGGGAATATCCATTTATGGAATTGGCTTCGGGAGTAAACCCTGAGGATAAATCCGGAGTCGGAGTCCTGTCGTGAAACGAAGTGTAACCCACTACTTTGTTAATCACTATGTCGAGATACAGATTTGCTTCAACCAATCAACTTGCACCGTTCACCAGTCTCTGAGACAGAATAAATTAACGGCCATCATGTTCACGCAAGATGGCGGATTTAAACTGAATAAAATTAGGCTGTACAGCGCTTGAGACTAAACCGGAGGAAACCAATCAACTTGCTCCGCCAGGAACCAACCGAAAGCTTTCCTCAAGTATTTACTTGCCTATATAATCGGGCGGATTTTATGCTAAACACGCAACACCAAAAACGAAGCCAGACCGACCGACTGAAGAGGAAGAACCTGTCACTGTGATTCATTGCTTACCTGAGGGCATCGACCTGCAACCTACTTCGCTAAGTCGCGTCAAAACCTGGCCAGTTTAAAATCTTAGGAGGGTTTATTTGTGTCCTAAAAACCTGAGGGTCGTATGTTCGAGTCAATCCCGCTGCCTGGAACTTCTCAGGAGCATAGAGATTGTACAGAAGCTACATCTTTAGTCCCCCTCAGTCTTGGGTGGGCTAAAGTAACGAGCCTCAGCAGGAGTTGTGTGAACCTAACTACGGAGAACAGAACTGTTTTAAGAGATGAGTACACTTTCGTACCATTTCTGTCAGCATTGTGAGCATAGAAACTGTCAGTGATGAGAAAGTGACTTAACATAGCAAGAGACAAAATTAACAGCATAGCTGAGAAGTGTTATATCCTTAATTAACAGCACAGCTGATCCATGTACTATAATTAAATAACAGCACAGCTGATATAATTTTTTTTTTCCTATAATTGGAAAACTTGATGTAAAATATATATATATATATATATATATATATATATATATATATATATATATATATATATATATATATATATATATATATATATATATATATATATATATATATATATATATATATATATATATATATATATAAAATAAATATTTGTAAATCACATGTAAACTTACAATTCCATTACATTCCATTTTTCAACATTCACCCTTTAGCACAAGAGTAGATAGTGTATATACTAAATAAATAAGAAGGAAATTGTATTTGAACGACTTGTCAATTTTATCTTAGTTAAGTAAAATCTGTTTCCTTGTTTATTAATATCACAGTTAGTTACACAGCGGAGGTGGCGCTTTATGTCGGTCTCCTCTCTACTATTGTTTTCGAGATCAGAACATTCACAGCCGTAACTAATTTGTGATACCAGTAGTTCTCTCAGACACTGGGACTTCACCATTTTCTGCAGAAATTCTATTTCTGTAATTTTCAGTACTATACTGATCCTACAGTCAAATAAAACCTCTCGCCACACTGGGGTCTCGTTCCTGGGATATTTCTGTATATCTTGAGCCATACTTAGTCTATTCATCTATCTACACTCTAACTTGTGCCAACCATAGGTAACATAAGAAAATAAATTTTTTTTGAGAAAATCATTATAGGATTTTTACAAAATTATTTTCTTAGGAGGAGTACCATTTAGTACTCAGTAAATAGTTGATGCACCCGTGTGTTACCGGGGCCCGAAAGGGGAGCAAAGAATAGTAACACTGCACCCTACCACGCATGTCGTAAAAAGCGACTAAGGAGGGTATGGGCATGGGGCTGTTTACCCCATCCCGTAAAAACTTCGCACAGTGGGCTGATCACCTGCTTGCCAACCAATCTGATTACGGAAACAATGATAGATTGTTTGGTCTGTTTTTGTTCCACAAAGACGCCACTAGGCGTGGTGGAAACAGCGATAGATCGATCAATTTGTTGTTGCCCTAAGACGCCACTAGGCGTACTGGCCACATACTGCTTTGCCGGTTGATGGCTAAGGATGGAAGAAAGAAGAAGAAATAGTTGATGCTCACAAAGTTGCACAGAAATTTTTTGTTCATTTAAATTAATTAAGTTTAATTACAATAATTGGGTTATAGTAAATATACATACCCTATCTAAGTAACGCCATGGCTGATCTAGTGAAGTTTAGAACTGCGATCATGCAGATGGGTAAGGAATTAAATTTGACAGGTGATGCTCTCACTCAGTATGTCACAGCAGAAGTGGACAAACACATGGATAGGGAAGAAAGAAAGTTGCAATTAGAGACTGAAGCAAAGAAATTAGAAGCTGAAAGAGAAGTCAAAAGACTGGAAGCTGAGAGAGAAGACAAAAGATTGGAAGCTGAGAGAGAAGACAAAAGACTGGAAGCTCAGAGAGAAGACAAAAGACTGGAAGCTGAAAGAGAAACTAAAAGGTTAGAAGCTGAGGAAAGGAAATTACAAGCAGAGAGAGACCATCAGTTGAGATTAAAAGAGCTTGAAATTCAGGCAAATACTGGCAATAATGGTGGTAGCTCACCTCACTCTGAGAGTAGCTCCAGCCAGAGCACCTCCAGTGGGGCCATGAATTTTCATCTGGACCCATTTGTTGAGAAAGAAGATGCCATCGAGTCGTACCTGGATAGATACGAAAGACTAGCCACTACCCATGGCTTAGTGAAAGAAAAATGGAGTCTTAAACTATCTCAGGGATTGAGAGGTGTGGCCTACGATGTGTATTTGAAGCTCTCAAGAGATGACCAGGAAGATTATGAAATCCTGAAGCAGGCACTGCTTGTGAGATATGAAAAGAACTCAGAATCATATAGAAAGAAATTCCGAACAGCTAAACTTCTTCCAGGACAAAACTATCACCAATTCTCTGCTAGACTGGAAACCTATTTGGAAAAATGGAGTAGTTTAGGAAAGTGTCAATATCTGAAAGAAATGATAATGATGGAGCAAGTGAAAGAGTCCATGCCTCAAGAAATGAGGAAGTTTATCATGGAACAAGGAGCAGAGAGATTGGAAGATATTGTAACTGTTGCTGAGAGATATCAAGCAGCTCAGGCAGAAGTATTAGGAAATAAGAAGAAGCAGAGTGAAAACTTCCAATCATCACAAAACTATACCAAATATGAACAAAATGACCATACCACAAGGAACAAACAAAGATTTGACCAAAAGGACAAAAACCCTCTAAGATCGGATAAGACACCTTACCGGAAGGAAGGAAAGTGGTGTAAAACTTGTCTAATGAGTAACCACAATACTGCAGACTGCAGAAGGAACAACCCTCCTTATTACGCTGCGTGTCTCACAACAGGGAACAAGGGAAGGAAGGAACTGGCAGGTAGTCAGAATGACCTCCATCATCCCCTGTCTGTGAGGAAGTGACATGTAATGGCACTAAAATTCAGTGCTTATATGATTCAGGTTTGGAATTCGATTCAGTCGTGAGTGCAACCCTAGTGCACCCTGACCAACGTACCACAGAAACAGTGGACATACAAGGGGCAATGCAGGGAACCGGCACCATGACACTTCCCATAGCAAGGATCAACGTGAGAACTCGCTATGTGGAAGGAGTGATAAGAGCAGCAGTGAGTGATGATTATATATACCCGCTGGTAGAAAAAGGAAAAGGAAAGGAACCCGTTACACGCCCATTTAGGCATATTGGGAATATGGTGTTAGGCCCATATTATCTTGACCGTCGGCACACGAGGGGTGATGTGGTCGGCATCACGCCGGCCGCCTTAACATTCCCAGAGTAGCTCTGGTACCCATTTGGGGCTGGGTCGACCCAGGAGCCGTTTGTGGCCTAAAAATTTTTCCGCCTCATCTGGGGATCGAACCATAGACCACTGCGCTAGGAAGCCAGTGCACTAACCACTATGCTACCGCGGCTCCCATACCCGCTGGTAATAGGATGTAAATATGTCTTTTTGGGTGACCCAATACAACCTGTTGTCATGGCAGCAAACCATACCAGGTCGAGCACCAAAAAGGAGGAGGGAGATCCAATAACCATTCATCGTACAAAGATGAAAAAGGCTCAAACAGCAGACAGCACATTGAAACCTTGTTTTGGCAAATTGCCAAAGGCCCATAACCCTCCAGAGAAAGGAGACTACTATATGGAAAATGGCCTACTCTACAGACAAGCTGGAAAAGGACCTAAAGGGAATGGACAGCTGGTACTGCCAAAATTCTATAGGGAGGAAATTATGGAGCAAGAGCATGCTACATCAAGCAGTGGTCACAGAGGAAAAGGGGCCACTTGTCAAAATATAGCATTGCGATATTACTGGCCAGGAATAATTGAAGACATGAGTCGATATATGAAACCCTGTTCAGAATGTAACCAGGTAACCTCATTCAGAAGCGTAGACCAGTTACAGGACCTAGGGAAGCATTGTTGCGGACGTAGGCCCACCAAGAAGATACACAAGAGAAAACAACAGGTAGAAGCAGTGATAACGAGAAAACGAAATCACAACAAGTCTACTGTTACACCAGTAACCATGGCAACTCTCCGTATTGTACAGAGAGGGGACGAGAGACATCCCACCCCGACTAGATATTTGTCGGAACACCATGGCCCGGATCCTTTGGAAAATTTGGTTAGTCAGCAACCAGTATTAAAAAAGCTGCAGAAACAAACCCGAACCATAGGAGGTAGGAACCAGGGCTGTACCAAACAGTTGATGGAGACAGGCCCCACTTCGGTATACTGCCCCTTACAATAGAAATAGGTGTGGGTCCGGCAACGTTGTTGTATTGCCTTCCCCATACACAGTCCACTGGAAGCATTGCTGCGGACATGGACTGAACAATAGCAAGCACAAGCACTCAAGGATGAGATTGACTATCTCTTGAAGGAGAAAATTATCTCGAAGTCAGACTCTCCCTATAGCTCAAGTGTGGTGCTATTGAGAAAGCCGAGTGGTGAACACAGGTTATGTATTGACTACCGGAAGCTTAATGCGATCACAGAATCTCAGGTGGACCCATTACCTGACACCAACCAGCTGTTCTCTACACTGAGTAAGGCTAGGTATTTATCGAAGGTAGATCTAAGCAAGGGATACTACCAAATACCAGTGAAACCAGAAGTTAGGAAAATGCTGGCATTTAGTACATCGGACGGACACTACGAGTTTAATGTACTACCCTTTGGGCTGAAAAATGCTCCCAGTATCTTTTCAAGAATGATGAGGAAATTATTGGAACCTCTACAAAATCCCCATATCACTAACTTTATGGATGACATTCTTGTTGCTACAAACACATTTGAAGAGCATATAGTAGCGCTCTCCATGTTGTTTGACAGACTGAGAGCCACTGGATTGACTGCACGTCCAACCAAGTGCTATATCGGTTGTAAGGAGTTGGAATTCTTAGGTCACACTATTTCTACAGGTCATATGTCTCCTGACCCAAAGAATATAGAGAAGTTAAAGAAGGCACCCAGACCTCAAACGAAGAAAGATGTGAGATCATTCGTGTCTTTATGTGGGTTCTATCAGAAGTACATACCCCACTTTAACTCTCTGTGTGCACCATTAACTAACTTAACTAAGAAAGGACAGCCTGACAAAATCCAATGGAATGCTGATTGGGAAAAAGCTTACACAGAGCTAAAAGAAAAACTCACCAGCAAACCCATCCTTACACTACCCGATATCACACAGGAATTTGTATTAAGGACGGACGCTAGCAGTATAGGGATGGGTGCAACTCTCTTGCAGAAATCAAAAGCCTAGCCGGAGGAACTTTTACCAGTCGCCTACGCCAGTAGGAAGCTGAATGCAGCTGAGTTGAATTACTCGACCATAGAGAAAGAATGTTTAGCTCTAATTTGGTCCATCAACAAATTTTCACCTTATCTGTATGGGACACACTTCATTGTCCAAAGCGATCACCAACCTTTAACATTCTTGGCTGCATCTAAAAAGCTAAATTCGAGATTGTTAAGGTGGAGTCTGCTTCTGGCGCCTTATTCCTTTACCGTGAATTACATTCCGGGAAGAGACAATGTAGGAGCTGATTTTTTAAGTCGACACCCTAGTACTCTGGAAGGACAGACGCAAAACGATTAACCACAGCAGGGGTTTACACGTCAGCTATGACAAGTCACAGCTAGGAAAGGAGGGGGCTATGTCGTGAAACGAAGTGTGACCCACTACTTTGTTAATCACTATGTCGAGATACAGATTTGCTTTAACCAATCAACTTGCACCGTTCACCAGTCTCTGAGACAGAATAAATTAACGGCCATCATGTTCACGCAAGATGGCGGATTTAAACTGAATAAAATTAGGCTGTACAGCGCTTGAGACTAAACCGGAGGAAACCAATCAACTTGCTCCGCCAGGAACCAACCGAAAGCTTTCCTCAAGTATTTACTTGCCTATATAATCGGGCGGATTTTATGCTAAACACGCAACACCAAAAACGAAGCCAGACCGACCGACTGAAGAGGAAGAACCTGTCACTGTGATTCATTGCTTACCTGAGGGCATCGACCTGCAACCTACTTCGCTAAGTCGCGTCAAAACCTGCCCAGTTTAAAATCTTAGGAGGGTTTATTTGTGTCCTAAAAACCTGAGGGTCGTATGTTCGAGTCAATCCCGCTGCCTGGAACTTCTCAGGAGCATAGAGATTGTACAGAAGCTACATCTTTAATCCCCCTCAGTCTTGGGTGGGCTAAAGTAACGAGCCTCAGCAGGAGTTGTGTGAACCTAACTACGGAGAACAGAACTGTTTTAAGAGATGAGTACAATTTCGTACCATTTCTGTCAGCATTGTGAGCATAGAAACTGTCAGTGATGAGAAAGTGACTTAACATAGCAAGAGACAAAATTAACAGCATAGCTGAGAAGTGTTATATCCTTAATTAACAGCACAGCTGATCCATGTATTATAATTAAATAACAGCACAGCTGATATAATTTTTTTTTGTTCCTATAATTGGAAAACTTGATGTAAAATATTTATATATATATATATATATATATATATATATATATATATATATATATATATATATATATATATATATATATATATATATATATATATATATATATATATATATATATAAAATAAATATTTGTAAATCACATGTAAACTTACAATTCCATTACATTCCATTTTTCAACATTCACCCTTCAGCACAAGAGTAGATAGTGTATATACTAAATAAATAAGAAGGAAATTGTATTTGAACGACTTGTCAATTTTATCTTAGTTAAGTAAAATCTGTTTCCTTGTTTATTAATATCACAGTTAGTTACACAGCGGAGGTGGCGCTTTATGTCGGTCTCCTCTCTACTATTGTTTTCGAGATCAAAACATTCACAGCCGTAACTAATTTGTGATACCAGTAGTTCTCTCAGACACTGGGACTTCACCATTTTCTGCAGAAATTCTATTTCTGTAATTTTCAGTACTATACTGATCCTACAGTCAAATAAAACCTCTCGCCACAAGTCCCTAAGGCAGTCTAATGTCGATTCGACATTATTTTGGCAACTCCTGCGACATGGCTGGTACCAAACTGTATCGGCTACTGCCGTTCCTTTGGATCTACCGGCTGTGTGCAGAGGGGGAACATGCTGCATGGGCAACAGCTTGATCTCCATATAACTGTGCCCAAGCTCGCGCCCTGGAGAGGACACTCCAGCTTCACCCTATAGGTGTCGGCAAAACACGGGAAGTAGCAGTTACCGGTTATAAGCATTTTTCCCAATTGGCGTAGGGCATGGCGCCAGGGGCTACTTCCGACAGTGGGAGAGGTTCTAGGATCTCACTGGACAGCTACCGCCCGCTTCAAGCTGGGCAGCCCCCAGTCAATAAGGTGTTGTCCCGCCACTGTCTGCTTTCCCCATTGGGTGCATGGGGATTAGGGTCAAACCCGAACTGTGGACAGAAAATTTTGCACCAAGCAATTATCGAAAAAATAGAAATAAGCAAACTCTCAGATTGGGATGCTGGAACGTCCGGACTATGTTGATTGGACTATCCGAAAACCTACAGGATGTAAACGATGTAAGGAAGACAGCCATAATTAATGATGAGCTTAAACGACTTCAGGTGGATATAGCTGCACTTCAGGAAACGCGCCTGGCGGGCTCTGGAACGGTGAGCGAGGAGGACTACACATTTTATTGGCAAGGGAAAGATCTTAATAAAGCTAGAGAACACGGAGTAGGTTTTGCGGTCAAAAAATCGCTAACTAAAATGGTTGAACCAGGCGAGAATGGATCAGAACGCCTGTTAACGCTCCGCCTGCAAACTAGCACAGGTCCCATCACCCTTGTCAGTGTGTATGCTCCTACTCTGTACTCTGCCTCAGAAGCTAAAGATGAGTTCTACGAGAATCTAGCAGCAGTCATCAAAAGCATACCTAGGCAAGAACAGCTTGTTCTCCTTGGTGACTTTAACGCTAGAGTGGGTGCCGATAATGTTTCATGGCCTTCATGTCTGGGCAGGTTTGGTATTGGCAAGATGAATGAAAATGGACAACGGCTCTTAGAGTTGTGCGTCCACCATGACCTCTGCGTGACCAACACCTACTTTCAGACAAAACCCCAGCATAAGGTGTCATGGAGACACCCACGATCCAAGCACTGGCACCAACTTGACCTGATTCTCGTCAGAAGGCCACTCCTCAGGTCTGTGCTCTCCACGCGCTCGTACCATAGTGCAGACTGTGATACAGATCACTCCTTGGTTTGCTGCAAAATCAGAGCACAACCAAGAAAACTCTATCGTGTCAGACATGAAGGGAAACCACGCATTGATACCAGCAAGATGTCAGACCCTTTCATGATCGCTCAATTCACTGCGACCTTCGAGAAAGTGCTCAGTAGCCCTCAGCATGGTGATACTATTACAGAGAACTGGGAGCATCTACGGAACACCATTCAAAGTACTGCACTTGCCACCTTTGGTAAGAAAACAGCAAAGTCAAATGACTGATTTGATGCTTCATCAGATGTGATGGCACCTGTCATTGAAGCTAAGCGCAGTGCTATGAATGAATACAAACGTTCACCGAGTGCCAGAACCCTACAGATCCTGAGGGCTACGAGAAGCAAAGTTCAACAAACTGCTCGACGCTGTGCAAATGACTACTGGCTCCAGCTCAGTGAGAGCATCCAGATCGCAGCGCAAACAGGCAACATTAGACAAATGTATGACGGTATAAAGAAAGCACTTGGCCCCCATAAAAGTAAGACGGCACCGCTAAAAACCATCAGCGGAGAGAAGCTAACCGATAAGGGTAAGCAGATGGAGAGGTGGGTCGAGCACTACTCTGAGCTTTACGCTAGAGACAATACCGTTGCGCCTGCAGCCCTTGATGGTGTCAACAGTCTGCCAACTATGGAGGAGCTGGATGCCGAACCAACATTAGAGGAACTCAGCAAGGGCATTGATAGCTTGGCCTCTGGCAAAGCACCAGGCAGTGATGGGATTCCTCCTGATTTAATTAAATGCTGTAAGAGCACGCTATTACATCCCCTGCATAGGATGCTGTGCCAGTGCTGGGAAGAGACAACTATTCCTCAAGACATGCGAGATGCCAAGATTGTAACACTGTATAAAAATAAAGGAGACAGAAGTGATTGCAATAACTACAGAGGCATCTCTCTTCTTAGTATTGTTGGTAAGGTTTTTGCCAAAGTCATCTTAATGCGACTACACAAGTTAGCTGAGCGCATATATCCAGAGTCACAGTGTGGATTCCGAGCTGGCAGATCAACAACAGACATGATCTTCTCTCTCCGCCAGCTTCAGGAAAAATCAAGAGAGCAGAAAAGACCATTATATATCGCCTTTATAGACCTCACAAAAGCATTCGACCTGGTTAGTAGGGATGGACTCTTTAAAATCCTCCTGAAAATAGGCTGCCCTTCTAAAATACTGGAAATGATAAAGTCATTCCATGACGGCATGAAGGGAACAGTCCAATATGCTGGAAGCACGTCACAGCCCTTTGATATACGAAGTGGCGTTAAACAAGGCTGTGTTCTGGCTCCGACCCTCTTCGGAATCTTCTTTGCCTTACTCTTGAAACATGCATTCAGAGATGCAACTGAAGGAGTATGCCTTCACACTAGGTCAGATGGCCGTCTGTTTAATCTTTCAAGGCTGAAGGCAAAAACAAAAATCAGAATGGTTACTATAAGAGACTTGTTGTTCGCTGATGATGCTGCAGTCGTCACTCAGAGCCAACAGGAGCTTCAGAGCTTGATGAATCGCTTCACTAAAGCATGCAAGGACTTTGGCCTCACAATAAATCTAAAGAAAATGAATGTGCTGAGTCAGGATGTGGGTGCTGCACCAGTTATCACTATCGATAACTATGAATTGGCAGTGGTGCACCACTTCACATACCTAGGGTCTACCATCAATGACAAACTCTCACTGGATACAGAAATCGACAGCCGCATTGGCAAAGCTGCAGCTACCTTTGCCCGCCTCACATCGCGTGTTTGGGGAAACTCTAAACTCACAATGAAGACCAAGGCTGCGATATATAATGCCTGCGTCACCAGCACACTCCTATATGGCAGCGAGACCTGGACGACCTATGCTAAGCAAGAAAGAAGGCTCAATACCTTCCATTTGCGGTGTCTACGCCGCATCCTCGGCATCTCGTGGAAAGATAAAGTGACAAATGTCGAGGTGTTGTCACGTGCTGGCCTTCAAAGTATGTATACGCTTCTTAGACAGCGCAGACTTCGCTGGCTTGGCCATGTTCGCCGCATGGATGATGGTCGCATCCCAAAAGATATCTTCTACGGACAATTAGCAGATGGCAAGAGAACAGTTGGGCGACCACAGCTGAGGTTCAAAGATGTGTGCAAGAGAGATATGAGGGCACTGGACATGGATCCAGCAACATGGGAGGATAAAGCTGCCGATCGCACTAAGTGGCGATGCTATTTACGGCGCCACCTCAGATTGGGCGAAGAGAGGCTCACACAAGAAGCAGAGGTGAGGAGAAAACGTCAAAAGGAGCACAGGAAAATAAGCAGCTGAGGGCTGTCACCTCAGGGGCGCATTCCCATAGTCAGTTATGACTGAAGGGGCTATTATTATTATTATAAGGTTTCTTAAGAATACAAAATTGAGGTTTCTTGTGTCATCTGTACCGTTTACTTGTAAAACTGATTTCATACCATATTATTTTTTAATTTATATATTTGTTCTTAAGATGCTGTAAAGGAGCGCGAAGCTTTTTAAGATGCTCTTAAGGGGTGTGGGACTTCTAACAGGTTAAGAAGCACTGGGCTTAAGGAAAGGGCGGAGCGATGAGAACAAATTGTTCCGTGTTACAGAGTTGCTACTCAAATACCACTGCCTCTTAAAACACACTCAACAAATAAAACGGGTGCAGTATATAAAATACTATGTCAGGCGTTTTATATACAAGTTAGGTATAATTATATCGAATGCTTAGATCAAAAAAATTTAGAATTAAGATTTTTACATTTCGAAATACCTTTTACTGTACGATTGTAGGAAAAAAAAGTCACAGGAAAAAAAAGTCACATTAAAAAAGTCAACGGAAAAAAGTCACAGGAACAATGTCGCAGAGAAAGAAGTAAAAACTCACATTACAAACAACAGTTAACACACACACACACGCACGAACGCACGCATGCACACACCACACACAGATATATATGACAGAGAGGATAGTTACGATTCGCTCCCGTAGCTAGGTGGTGATGTCGTTCGGGAGGTCCTGGGTTCAATTCCCGGTAAGCCTATCACTTCTGTTGTTTTTCTGTTGTCTAGTCTTCTATTTCCTTACTTCTCAAGACTGCCTGAAACATACCTTTATGTATTGTTTATTTATTTTCTGACACCACTGGCAGGTGGAGGGACAGACTATCACGCGGAAACAATAATGAAACGCTTCGAGAAAAACAAACCGAAATGTTTGGGAACACGAGTAGGAGGAGATTACATAACAACTTTCTTTAAAACCCAGGGAAAGACTCGCTACAGCCATTGTCAGACCAATCCGTGAACGTGAGTCTTGACTACCGATATTACTGAAAGGTTTCTACCCTTAGCCTGAGAAATTTATCTAAAAAGGAATCAATATTTGTAAAAATATAATCTACATCCATGTTATTTTAATTTATTACAGCTTAACTACAATCACTAAATATTATTTACTTTTATCACGCATTGTAATTTCGCCCACTGCAACATACTAGTGTTAGCGCGTACGAGAGACAGAGTGGATAGAGGACTAGGGGTTCGATTCACGATATTGGAACGCTCCTGTTTTCCCAGCTCTGATTTAGGGAACTATTCACCCCACTTTTCGATGCCTGACCTAGTATAGTGAAGTATCTAACACTTCACTCCATGTCTTTTTTCGTAAAGTGTGACTTTTTTCCTTGCCCAAATTGTGACTTTTTCTCGTGACTTTCTTTCCTGTGACTTTATTTCCGCTCAGCTACTGTACATCTTCAAGCATCGTCGGCTTCAGCAGTGGTTTTTGTCATAGCAGGTCCTCCTCATTGTTACAAATTGTCTCTTTCTTCTTCTTCGTACACTTTCAGGTATCAACTAGAGTATTTAAAAAAAAAAAAGACAGTAGTCAGTCTGAAGTTTTTGCTATTTTAAAATTTGTCCAGGTATCGTACTTGCGGCGACATTATGTGCTTTCTACTTCTTCTTCTTCTTCTTCCATCCTTATCCGCGAAAAAGAGCAATCTGGTACTGGCACAGCACCCATTTGCTGCCTCCGCTGCGCTGGGAGGACCCGGCAACCGGGACCACACACAGCCTTGAGAGGACAATGGTCGCCTGAAGGGTGTGCTTTCTACGATCTTCATATATTTGGCACGTTTGCGGCTCAAGTTTACCTGTCATTTTATCATTGCCAGAGTTACACTGATCAGTAGTTACTGTCTGTAGCCTGTTGAAGAGATGACAGCTCAATCGGTTGTTGTCTGTTCGGAGTGTGAAGATGACCACTTGTTCCCACATGTTACCACTTCTGTTCCGCTGGTAATATGCATCGTTTTTTTTTAGGTGGCTTAGATGCTCCACTTCCCACTTGTTCCTGTACCTGCTCCTGACAAAACTTGCACTCGTCCTAAGTTAAGCGTGTATCACGTAGCTTTCCAACTTCCTTCGCCAATCTGCAAGCTTCTTAATTGCCAGGTATGTATCATAACTCTATTGAATCGCTCACAGTTTGTTGAGTCTTGCTCTAAGGTCATTTAGGTCATGGTTTTGGCTCATCAGCGTTGCAAATACTAACAGCACATCTGTGAAGAAAGCTGCTTTTCTCTTCTATGCTTTCCTCTGTCCTTAGGACCTATAAACTGTCATTATTCTTTGTTTTCTGTTTCCTTTCTTTTTTTTTGTAACAAGATTTCTTGTTCTGTTATAAATTGACGCTGCTCCAGTTATCTGTTAAGTTCATAGCTCGTGTTCACCACATGGTCTATGGCAATTCGTCCAATGTAATTAAAAGGTTCCTTACATAACTGCCTCAAGGTGGCGGAACGGATAAAACCAGCAGTGAATTTGGAAGTTCGTATAGCTCCCGGGGGTCTCTGAAGGGGCAAAGAAAGAACATGACTTCTGCGCCCTCAGGCATTCTTCTTCTTCTTTGATCCTTAGCCGCCAACCGTCAAGGCAGTCAGTGGCCATCACGCCTGGTGGCGTCTTGTAGGGCAACAACAAAGTGATTCCACTTTGCTCTGTCAGTGGCCATCTTTCGTACAGTGCCCCAGCTCTGGTTCATTCTTTGCATCTCAGCCTCCACAGTCCTCAGGCATAACGTATTAAAGTGACATTGCTTTAAGCGACTAAAATGAAGTTGTGCATCGGGTTGGCAACCTCATCATGTAAAACATTGGCCACAGAAACAACTGCTGCAAGAGCTTGTGAATGATTGGTGTAGGCTTCCTTCCAGGGAACCAGCTACAGTGGTGGCTCTATGCTCGCTAAGGGGAACAAAAGAAAAAGAATTAATAAAACGAATTTGGAAGTTGCAACCAAGGTGGTGGTTTCAATCCCCAGGGCAGGCAAAAAACAATTATCAGGCGGCTGGCACTTGAAAGGCATGACCCAAGTGGGCCTCCACACCATTAGATTGTTAAGGAGATAAAATGCCGAAACATTTGTTTGACGGGCATGATTCTGATGATCAGAGGCAGTGGCGTACTAAGGGGGTGCGATGGAGGCGGTCCGCCTCGGGTGACAGCCAGGAGAGGGGGGTGCCATGGGACACTAGTATGATAGTACTTACTGTTAAAAATATACTTGCAAATTTGCTTCTTTGGGGGGGGGGGGAGCTAAAGGTAGGATCTGCCCCGGGTGCCAAATACGTTAAACACGCCCCTGATCAGAGGACCTCCTGTTGTAACGCTCTGTATAAAGCTTCCTATCATGGTTATATTCATTTGTATCGTTATGATCACACCGACTCACCAACCGTGTAGTTCCCGGGGAGGGGGGGGGGGAGTGTCAGACAATAAAAGACTAGGAATACTGCTCCCTCAGGCATGTATGGGTAAGAGGTTACTAATATGAGGTTGTGCTGGGGGCTAACAATCACATCATCTAAGACACATTGCTATAAAACATGGTGGAGGCTTATTGCAACGGGACCAGCTGCAGTGGTGGTTCCTTGCTCAATAAGGGGCGAAAATGTGGAGGAGAAGAAGATTATTTCCTTAACATTGCAGCAATTTCTCCGTCAGCCACCGACGTAACAGCAGCAACATGGTTTATCAATGTTACAGTCTACGCCTTCATCCTTAGCTTTTTGAGAACATGCGATAGTTCACCTTCGACCTCTGAAAGTGTAAGGTAAGAAAAGGGAAGGGGAAGGGGGGGTCCGAACTGATCACTACTACGGAGATTTTATCAATATTACCATTTTGTTTACCGTGGTCACTGAATACTGAAGCGCATTTGTTTTGCCATATAACATGACATTATGAACGAAACACAGTTAATAGTTCATTTTTGCCATTTTCAGTTAGAACGTGCTTTAAAAAAAAAAAAAAAATCACATTGTGTGCATAAAGTCCCGAAGGTATAAACGACTAGGATGCTTATGAAATTCTCAGAAATTGAACTGGTTACGGCAAACGATACTTACAAATACAGCAGAACTGTCAAAGTCACTAGCAGTGCGATCCATAACGGTATGTTCAGAAGCAAGTCTCCAATTAACATCTTGCTGATAAAATGTGGAAGGAAAAGGTCGATTCGGATTTTCAATTCTGTTCAACGTCTGTGGTCGTCTACAGTGTGATTCTTTACTTTACACTTGGCTAAGTGATGTGTACGACCAGTCCAAGTCAGATAGCATATTCAACCGATGATTGTATTAATAAAACTTATTCACATTTAAAGTATAAAACATACGCATTTCAGTGATTCTTTTTTTCTCTCGCCCCTGCAATGTGAACTTTGCTATTATCATTCCAAAATCGTATCTAAATGTTTTGAAAAATGGATATTTATATATAGGCCTCGATCGAGATACGCAACAATTCCTCTGTGTTGAGCCAGAAATCTTTGTGACCCTATTTGTAAAAAATAGTAAGTCAAGGCAAGCATAGTGGATTTGACCTAGATAGTTGTGACTAAGGTTCCGTAAATCCTCGAGCATTGGTAGCTTCTAGTGCCCCTCTATATAAAGGGGACACTAGTAGCTTCTAACCAGATGATATTCGTGAAATACGAATCGCCAATAACACCCTAATGCTTGATTAAGGCATTTTAAAAGGCCAACCTCGAGGGTGAGAGAGAAAAAGACAATAACCGATGATGTAACCATGTGTGATTATTTAAAATGACGCGTTTGAAACAACACACTCAGAGGTTGTTAGTGTAACCAGAGCTGGTGAGTCGGTGTCGTGGAATCGTTAGTTTTTTTAGTGGAGTCGGGGTCGGTAAAAAATGCCCGGACTCCCTCCGACTTCGAATATTATGCCATACAACTAGTAAAATACTGCAGTCGGAGTTGGACTTCTAACATGTCAGGAGTCGTAGAAGGAATATATTTTGGCCGATTCCACAACCCTTGAGTGTAACAGTAGGCATTCAGAGTGGGGGTGTGGGGGGAGAGAGAAGTGCCAGACGGTAATGTCAGAATTAGGATACAGAAGGGTAGAGGAGATTGCATTGCATTGGGAAATATATGAGGGTCAAAAGAAATCAAGACCAACCTAAAAAACAAATCTTAATCTTCAACTCAGATGTCAAGTCTTGTCTTATTGTATGGGTCTGAAACATGGAGAACAGCAAATACAACAACCAAGAAGTAACAGACCTTCAGAAATGGGTGCTTGCGTAGAATAGAAGGATTGAAGTGATATGACAAGATCACTAATGTAGAACTAATGACAAAAACCAGACAAGCGTCAGTGGAACAAGAGATGAGAAGAAGACGCTGGCGATGGATTGGACACTTAGTAGAGGAAAACTGTTGAAAGCATTACCTGGCAGTCATTAATCTAGATCTTCACTGTGAGAGAAGGAGATGTAGACGGGGAAGCATATAGAGAAGAGAACTGGAGAGAGAAATGAAAATGATGAGGAAGACCCAGAAAGACTTAAGCTGATTTGGCGTGACATTAAGACTTGACATGTGTTTATTGAAGGCCTATGCTCCTTGGGGAACTAAGTGCGTTGATTGACTAATTGGGTGATTGACTGATTGGGTCATTGACTGATTGGGTGATTGACTGACTACCAGAGAATATACAAATCATAAACCTGTACTGTACCGTAAAGGTAGTTCCATAGCAAATACTGCCTCACATATAGAGCGACGGGGAGAGAGAGAGAGAGAGAGAGAGAGAGAGAGAGAGTGTGTACGTGTTTATGGGTGGGTGCGTGTATGTGAACTGAAATATTTAACTGATTTAAAAAATAACTAACAGATCTGAGATAAACTTTATTATAACATATCTTCAGTGTCACTTATTTTTAACGTCTGCATTCAGGCTGAGTATGATCTTTTAGTTGATTCCCTTTTTTTTTTTTAAACCTTTTTGCCTAACATACGAAATCACAAGTCAACAAACAGAAATTCAGAATATGTGGTTTTAATACCTACAATTTAGGATTACATAACAATACATAACCGATGTCAGATTGCTAAATGACAATAGCTCTTTTACTTTAATCTAAGATACTTGTTCTTTGTCTCAATATTTTACGTCAGCAACATCATCATCATCATTCTCACTGTCGTCCATTACGGAACATGGAATCACAAATGCAGCTACTAACTTTGTAGGAAGCCTGCATCAAGCATTCACATTCCGTCGCGCGCTCAAAGGAAAATAATGATAATAAGACATAGAGCACGTGACATATGCTATGATATATTTTCTCATATATATACACAGGGTGGCCATAAAAGATTGTAACTTTTTCAAAAAAATTATTCTCGGCCCCATGATGTGGTACGAGGATGCTTTCTATCACAAAAGTAAGATAATCCCTGCAAGTTTTTAAGCATACCTTACAAAGACTCAAAAATAATGTATTTATTTCTTTTCTTTTTTTCACCTACTTGACCAGTATGTTGAGAGAAATGTAACAATTACCGGTTGCAACTCAACTGCGAAAGTTTCACTTGAAATACCCGCTGCGCGCATGCGCACTTTTTTGAGTCTTTGTAAGGTATGCTTAAAAAACTTGCAGAGATTATCTTACTTTTGTGATAGAAAGCATCCTCGTACGACGTCATGGGGCTGAGAATACATTTTTTTGAAAAGGGTACAATCTTTTATGGACACCCTGTATATATATATATATATATATATATATATATATATATATATATATATATATATATTTATATATATATATATATTTATATATATATTATATATATTTATATATATTTATTTATATCCTTATATATATATATATATATATATATATATATATATATATATATATATATATATATCCACATACATACACACAGGTTTCCTGCTTGTTTTAAAGTATAATTTGTGAAAATAACCTGTCAGTCTGGTGCTTTGCCACACGAAGTAAAATAATATTGTGTACAAATAATATCGTGCTAAAGTCCAATATTTGGTACAAGTTGTTACAGTAGTCGGAATTGTCCTCTTTTCACACAACATGCCTAAGAAAAATTCTCCGAATCTTTTGGCCGAATATCATCACCAACCAAGATCTGCTTACTCGGAGCAAGCAAGAGGACATGCACACCATCATAGCTGGCAAACGCTGGAGCTGGGTTGGCCATGTCCTCAGAAGAGACCCCGATGCCATCACAAGAACAGCTATGCTATGGACCCCTGAAGGAAAACGAAAGAGAGGCCGACCAAAAACAACTTGGCGGAGGACTGTGGAGGCTGAGATGCAAAGAATGAACCAGAGTTGGGGCACTGTACGAAGAATGGCCGCCGACCGAGCAAAGTGGAATCAATTTGTTGTTGCCCTACAAGACACCACCAGGCGTAATGGCCACTGACTGCTTTGACGGTCGGCGGCTAAGGATCAAAGAAGAAGAAGTTACAGTAGTGTGTGCCTGAGAGATACATATCAATTACAGAATGTGAAGTAAAATGATACATGGCTAGAATGAGAATATACGTAGATTTACTGTAAGTGCATTAATGTTTAGTACATCCAATTAAAGGGTTCGGAGTGGCTAAGAGGTATTGTGTCCGCCTCAAACTCTAGAGGTACTGGGTTCGATTCCCAGTAGAAGGAATACAATTTATAGATATTTTTTGTTTTCAGAACAGTGGTCCTAATGATGTCATACTCCCTCGGATACTTAGCCTTCTCGGATAAGGGCGAACAAATAGGAGGCCAAATATGCATAAGGCCGCTGCACTGGCAAAAATTTAAAACTTAGAAAACCTACCCAGCACAAAAAATATTTATAGAATGTGTGATTCCTATATACACAAATTTGGATTCTCGCCGGTGCTACGGAGTTCGTTCACTGTGCTGAGATCCTCCTTGTGTGATTTAAATGAGGAGATCGGAGCACTGATGGAGTTGCCCGTGTGTAATGAGGATAGTCCTTAAAACAAAAAACGAAACCTTCATTTAACTATTTATTTGTAATTTTGGCATAAATAAACTATGTATGGAGATTCAGGGGATATTAAGTCCACTAAAGTACATTTTAAATGATTTACGTATTTGTCGTTTTGGTATATAAAACCTGTCTATGGAGATAAAGAAGATAATAAGTCCAGTTAAGTACGTTTATAAGATAAAATCCAATTGCCATTACCTGCTTCCAGCTTTAGAAAACCTACCTTAAAAATAAATGAAATAATAATAAAATTAGTTTAGAACTAGTTTTACGATTGAACAATACAATCAAAATATCGGATTTGTCGGGGTTTACTATATATATATATATGTGTGTGTGTGTGTGTGTCTGTCTGTCTGTCTATGTATGCGTCTGTGTATCTATCTGATAGATAGATAGATAGATAGATAGATAGATAGATAGATAGATAGATAGATAGATAGATAGATAGATAGATAGATAGATAGATAGATAGATAGATAGATAGATAGATAGAACGAACGAACGAACGAACGAACTTTATTTTCAAAGGGTTAAGAATTGGGCACGCAGGCCCGTCTGACATTCTGCCCTTCCTCTCTCTCTCATCATATATACTATATCCTTTCATCCTCACATTTACTTTAAGCATAATTAAGGCATTTATCATTATAAAAGTAATATTACATTTGCAATAATCATCATAATTAAAGTACGTTTTTAACATTAAAAAAGAATAATAATAATAATAATGAATGTAAAAATAAAATAAATAAAATTAAACATTAATACATAGATAGATAGAAAGATAGATAGATAGATAGATAGATAGATAGATAGATAGATAGATAGATAGATAGATAGATAGATAGATAGATAGATAGATAGATAGATAGATAGATAGATTGATAGATAGATAGATAGATAGATAGATAGATAGATAGATAGATAGATAGATAGATAGATAGATAGATAGATAGATAGTTTATGGTGGTATATAATAAGAACTCGTGACATTTTGGGAATCCGCTGCTGAATGACCTGGGACTTAGTGTGTTGTCAGCACATGCGGAAAATGTTCCCACAGGTGAGCAGCTTTGAGTCCCAAACAGATACTGCCACAGGGAGTGAATTGTTTACGCCTCCACTATACGAGATCCAGCGTTATGACCTATGCTCCTTAGGGAGGTAAAGGGTATTGACTGATAGATAAGAATCGTGCATATAGGCCCGTCTTACATTTTGCCCTTCCTCTTATTCATCTTTTATTGCTAGTTATTCAGACATTCTCCATACTTAAGGTGTTAGTTTAATGGCGATGCAACATTATAAGTAGTATAAAAGCATACATTTACAGTATTTGATTACAATTAAGAAGTAAGATATATTCACATGAACAACTAGATCATCAGCCCCTTCATACAGTATATCAGATAATAATTCGAAATATACTCCCTTAGCGCGGCATATAATTGCCACTCATAATGTATTTGAACAGTCTACGATTATATGAGTAGGGACTGTGCATGTTTTTAAGATCATGTGGAAGATTGTTCCAAAGATGAGCAGCTGAGTAAGCCAAGCTCTTCTTGAACAAATCTAGCCTGGGCTTGGGTACCTGTAACTGGTTTAAGTGGTTACTATGTTTTTCATTGAATTTTAAAAGAGGCCACAGATACGTTGGAGCATTCTGCGACAAGATTTTGTGAGCGAATTTAGCTTTGTTAAAATAGGAAGCGCTTTTCTAAGGGGTAATATTTTAAGATAGTTATATTAAATTGTGTACAATGTGTGTTTGGTGTTTATCAGCAACTAGGCGCACTGCACGTTTTTGAAGTGAATGAAGCCTTTTTGTGTTGGATATGGAACAACCATCCCAGATTGTGGAACAATAGTCTAGGTATGTTTGTATGTGTGATGTGTAGAACATTTTTCTTTCCCCCTCGTTCTGGAAGTGTTTGATTTTGGTCAATTGGTAAACTTTTTGTGCCGTTAGCTTTGTGAGTGCACTTACATGTGAGTTCCAACTTAGGTGCTGTCAACAGTTAGACTAGAGTTTTTTATGTTAATTTACGTTTTCAATTAGTGAAGTTCCAATGTAGAGCTGAAGTGTTGTTTTCTGCGAGTTTTGTAGTTTTTGTCTGGGTGATATTAACATACATTTCGTTTTTTACTAATATTTATTTTGCATTCGATTTTCGTTGCTCCACTTAATAATATATTATGTGTATCAGTTTGTATAAAGATAGTTCTAGTGTGGCGCAACTTTTGTCACTAGTGGTAAACAGAACAGTCATCGGCAAACAGGTCACAGGATGAGTGTTTGATGTACAGAGGAAGATCATTAATTTATACGGCCAAAGAGAAGAGGGGGCCGAGGATAGAACCCTGAGGAACAGCCGATATCGACAACAGTTGGGTTGGACAAAGAATTATTTGTAAGACACCACTTGTTGGTCTGTCTGTCAGGAATGATTTAATTAACTTCACCAGCTTAAGATTTACTTTCATTGTTTCTAATTTTCTGATTAAAATAGAGTGATCTATCATATCGAATGCTTTTTTAAAGTCTACAAAGATTGCTCCACATAAGTTATCGTTATTGATGTTTAGATGCCAGTTCTCTATCATTTTTGTTAAGGCTGTGTCGCATGAATGCTTTGGTCTAAACCCCGACTGACTATCAACAAGCAGGTCATTATTAGCTAGGTGTTCCATTGCTGTTTTGTGTATGTGTTTTTCCAGTGGTTTGGACAGCGATGATATAAGCGAAATGGGCCTATAGTTACCATAGATAGATAGATAGATAGATAGATAGATAGATAGATAGATAGATAGATAGATAGATAGATAGATAGATAGATAGATAGATAGATAGATAGATAGTTAGATAGATGGATAGATAGATAGATAGATAGATAGATAGATAGATAGATAGATAGATAGATAGACGAACAGACACACATACAGACAGATAGATATATAGACAGACAGACAGATAGATAGATAGATAGACGAGTGGGTGGATGGATGGACGGACGGATGTGTCGTGAAGTGAATCTGTATGAACAACACGCTCAAATTCCCCGCTCAAAAACTAGTTAACGTATTTTTTAAATCTATAAGTAACTACTATATTTGAAATTTGTCTGAGGGGCTAGTCAAATTTACCGCCAACAATTTATCTAGCGGATTTGAATTTTTCTAAGAAACAAGTCAAAAGGTTACCACCCATCCTAAAAATTATCTAAGAGCATAGTACAAATTTAACAACTAATCAAATCGTTTTCCTTTCTTGTAGTGTTTAAGAAACATATAAGCATAAATATTCCCGCATGATAAAATTTTATTGTAGGAGAAAAATTTATTTTAGTAATATTTTCACATCAGGGTCAGGCCCAATTTAATTACTTAAAAATTACCCAGAGTGAAATGCAAAAGAATAACTAACGGGAAATTATATAGAACGATAGAGATTAATTGGCCGTTCAATTATCACTTTTGATAATTGAAATCGGGCCACAAATAACTTAAAAATAAAATATTCAAATTTGGTCAGATTAGACAAACACGCTAAGAAACCACAATATTCTCGAGTCTCAAAAAGTTAACTTTTGGTTTTTGACTCTTCTCTGATTGGTCGGGTGGGTAATGCTATAAATAGTATCAATTTCTTGTGGTTTTCGGCCATTGAATCATAAACACCACGAAGAGCTGACGTATTCTAAAAAGACTGTATGACCAAGCCTTTGCCGTCTGATCTGTGAGAGAAGTGCAGAACCCTTTTACGGCCAGTCAGCTTGTGTGTGAGTGAACTTATTTACCTGAGGGTAAGAGAGATAATTTTATTTGCATAGTTTGTTAAATATTTGACCTGTAATTAAAAGCCTATGTGTTCCATATCAATTCGAAAGTGAAAACTGCCGGCGGGATGTGTTATGTCATGCCGACCTAAGTAGGAATGTGCAGGCTTGTTCGAGTTGAAAAAAATGTGTCTAATGTTTGAAAATATGGCACAATTACGACCAGTAAGTGTTAGTATCGGTTTAATTTTGTATTTCTTCTGGAGTGACACACTGTTCATAGATCATGTAATAAACTTATAAAGGTAAAAGGTAAAGGATCCACGTTACATGCCCATTGAGGCATATTGGGAATATGGTGTTAGGCCCATATTATCTTGACCGTCCGCACACGAGGGGTGATGTGGTCGGCATCACGCCGGCCGCCTTAACCTTCCCAGAGTTGCTCTGATACCCATTTTGGGTTGGGTCGACCCAGGAGCCGTTTGTGGCCTAAAAAATTCCCGCCTCATCTGGGGATCGAACCATAGACCACTGCGCTAGGAAGCCAGTGGATAAACATATAGGGAAGGTTAAAATGAAGTAATCAAGAGGTCACATGCTGTATTGTACTTGACATTCTTATGGTATGGAAGCCAAACAGGGGAAAAAGACCCAACCATTGAATCAACACCGGAAAAAGAATGATTTCATGAAACTGATGGTAGACAACGGAATTTAAGGTCTTGTGCAACTTGTTAGCACACAGGACTGATCATAGTAAGTTTTACTATTGTTTAGGGGTGAAGTGATTGAGGCTGATTTATACATAGAAAGGGTTGTCCTTCTATTCCAGGTTATATTACGAATTTACATCATGGCTGCATGCTATTGAAAAGAGGGGCGTGTGGAAGTTGAGAGCTTCTCAGACACTTGAAGCTAGACACCATCGTCTCAGCCAGGAGTCACACAGTTGGTGATCCTGACTACTATTGAAGGAACAGCAGTAGCATCAGTCTAAAGATAAGTCCTTTACAAGGCAAATGGTGGTTCATCCAAAACTGGTTCACCCAAATAAACTTAGAAACAACTATGGTATGATGACATTGGTAGACTTTACAGTGTAGGACTAGAACAGTAGTAATATTTGCAACAAGAACTGAGTGTGCAGACATTCCAGTGACCCTTTACAGAAATGAACAGATTTGTTTTCCAAATTATTTATTTGATTCTGTAATAAACATTTTCTTGAGTTTGAAAGTCCTGACAAAAAGATTGATGTTCAGGACCATTAAATTGTACATATAAATTGAATACAGCCTTTCTTAAATAATTTTCATTAAAGTTGAAATTTCTGTTGCAATTAATCCTTAAATATAAATAAATACATTCCCCTAGACCCGTAGCTAAATCAATTTGGGATCAGAAGAGGTAGCAGTAGGGACTCAGAGTACATCATCATCATCTTCTCTGAGAACTTGCATAACTTGACCCCACTTTGATGTCTATACACCCTTGCTCTTTTCAGAGAAGGGGGTATTACTTTTAAGACCAGTCTCTTATCTGGCACTATCCTGGTATCATCTGATACACCTATTTGTCCAGGATAGCCCATCTCTTATTAACATCAAACCCTCTTATCACAGGACGGTCGGACGGACGGTCGGACGGACGGATAGATAGATAGATAGATAGATAGATAGATAGATAGATAGATAGATAGATAGATAGATAGATAGATAGATAGATAGATAGATAGATAGATAGATAGATAGATAGATAGATAGATAGATAGATAGATAGACAGACAAACAGACTGATCGAAGCACAGATGGATGGACGGACAGACGAGTGGATAGATGAAAAGAAAGATAAATAGATGGGTGGATGGATGCATAAGAACAATAGCAGGATGGATGCATGATACCCTCCCTTAAAACGTTGTACGGTATAAGCGGAGGATTTGCATCTGTGGCTTATGCTTTTTGCTTTTTTTTCAATGGCTTGAGGGTTTCTTTCCCCCCATACCCATTTTCTTTCTCCAATGCGATTGGAATCGATACTTTACACGTCTGAACATGTAACCACCCAAGCACTCCAAGGGAGGTAACTACCAATCATTTCTGTGACCGCCATAATTAAAAAAACAAAAAGGGCTAATGATAAACGTTACCGAAAATTCAAACAAACAGTTGAACAAGAGATGAAGATTTTACACAGCAGATGTTATCTTGAAGCGCCCAGAGTGAAAAAAAAAAATAGAATGAGACAAAACAAAAAAAAAAAACACACACACACAGAGAGAACAGAACTGTCGACAGATGTTATACAAATAAAGACGACACCAAAAGCACTTCAACTGATGGAACAAAATAGAAGTAACTAATTGAGAGTCCATCTTCGAAAGGTCGCTGGAAAGCACAGAAGGAGAACGTCCTGACATATGCGTAACTCTAAGACACTGGTGTTACTGCTGATTCATCTACAATACCAGAGTTCAGTTGCAAAAAATAACAGGGTTCACTTTCTAATAATATCAGTGTTCGATTACTAATAGTATCAGGAGTTAAATTACTAACAATACCACAGGTAAATTAATAATAACACCAGAGTTAAAATATTAACAATACTAGAGTTCAGATATTAACATCACCACGGTTAAATTACTATTAATACCAGAGTTAAATTACTAGCATACCAGATTTCAATTATTGACAAAACCATATTTAAACCACCAACAATACCAGACCTAAATTAATAATAATACCAGAGTTCAATTACTGACGAAATCACAGTTAAATTACTAACAATATCAGAGTTACATTTTTTTTTTAACCAGCGTTCACACACAAACAGCAGCGGTGCCCCAGTTACTAACAATATCAGATTAAATGACTAACACTACCCAGAGGGGTCCCTAAAGTATTTGGCACCCGGGGCGGATGTTACCTATGACAACCCCTGCCCCAATAAAGAAACTCACTAGTAAGTATCATTTTAACAGTAAGTACTATATTAATAGTGTCTGATGGCACCCCTTCCTGGCTGTCACCCAGGGTGGACCGCCCCCTCGCCCCCCTCTTAGTACGCCACTGACACTACCAGATCTCAATTACTGGCAAAGCAACTGTTAAATAATTAAAATAAAAACATCAGAAAGAAAAAAAACATTATTTAAAAAAAAAACAGTTCGGTGACTGAAAAATAAAACACAGTTAAGTTACTAACAATATCAGAGATACATTAACAACAGTACCGAGTCAAATTAATAATAATACCTTAGTTCATTTACAAAAAATACCAGAGTTCAAATATTAACCATACTTAAGTTCAATCACTAACATTCCCAGCGGCCAATTCTAAGTCTGAAAATTATCACGAGATCTCTTCTTGGTTAATTTTAAGTGCAGTATGGTTCTGTTGTTGTTTAACTAAGGCTTCTCAGCTTCTCGCTCTTTAATAGCCAACACCAAGTTGAAGACTCCTTGGTATTATCTACATTGTAGATCTAGGCTTTTCCTGTGGCTTTTCTGCCATTCCGTAATGTGATAAAGTCACTCCGTATTACCCCTCCCGCTCAATTCCTCGATTCTAAATCTAGTAACGTAGTTTTACAACTTTTAACCCTACTATTATATTTGAAAATGTTAATGACAAAGGTCAAACTTTCAGCTTAGAATTGGACGCTCCTTGATTTTTTTTACCATAAGTTGGAAGAGGGTACCTATCCCCCAGAAACCGCATAGACACCCGCCCTATTATTTAGAGACAGGTTGTAACTATAATTAACTACAACATGTTTGAAATTTTTTTTGCCCAAGGTCATCGCTTGTCCAAGATTTCAATTAACTAATGCCAAGCGTATGATACCCACCCCCAAAAACCACAAGCTTTTTCGTTACCCGTCCTAATATTTAAAATGACCATTAGACAGTTTGGCAGCCGGCCAACGCGTTGTTTCGTTTTCAAAGAACGGGCGAGAGAGAGAAAAAGGGGGGAATTTACATGGAAAAAAATCTAACCTAACTTGGGTATTGTGAAACTGAAACTAACAAACCAAATGTGTGCAGGGCAGAGAAAGGGGCAAGAAAAACTTAGATAATTATTTCTTCGGAAATAAAGAAAAGGCTATACAAGGAAAGGGATGTTTGGAACGATAACGATAATATTTTTTATTCAATACCATATTAATCCTTATAATATGTTATCTTGCCTTGGAGTAAAAGTATGTTGTTCTGAATAAATAAATAAGAAAAACTACGAAGATGAAAACTAGGATAAAGAAGTAAATGAAAACATACTGGCTAGATAAAGGACAATTGTCCGGTTAATAATCACTTTCAATTTTTTTTTAAATCACATCAATAATAACGGAGATATCGAAGAAAATAAAAATTGAAGACAGACAGACATACACAGTGGTAACCGCTCAACTTTGAAAATCTTCGGAGGTTACATTTTTTTTAACGCGTTTTTTGAAGGAAAGTCAAATTGGCTTAACTTGATTTGATTGGTTGAGGTTAGTCTAGGAAGAGAGGGGATAAAACGAACGCTTTGCTAAGCATAAGTGCCACTTGAAAAAATATTTCCTCCAAGAAGGGTTAAGAGCAGACGCAGAGCAATAAATGACCAATTGCCTTTGCGGTTTGGAAGTCGGCGATCTGAACTTGTGCCATTGATCGCTAGTTAACCTTATACTTGTGAAATATTTCATTGATTGCGGTAAGATAAACCATTTTATTGATGTATATATATATATATATTATTATTAATATGTAGAGGCCAACCCAGATAGGGCGCCCACAAATTTTGGTTGTGCGACATTTGCCTTTGTGGAAGCTTGCGACATATTAGGAGCACAGGCATGTCTAAGTAGACTTATGAAGCAAATGAAAGTACATTGTGTTGAAAAATGGATATATAAAATATTACGACTGTAAGACCAGGAAGCCACTGTCAGTCTTCGGCAGACCTCAGTGTTCCAATAACTTTAAAAATAAATAGGATTTCATATGAAAAGAATTAACAGATCACTAGAAAGAGAAAAAGAAAAAAGTGTATCTGTTGCGTGATAAATTCTCGCAACATCGTTTTGTTTCAATGTCTGTTTTATAACGCAAGGGCAACAACTGCTTGGAATTTATAGTCACTTTTCTCGGTAAGCATTTGTCTTCTCGCGTTGGTATCGAATGCAGTTAAGTTTGAGCTGTGGTCATTTTTTGCGCTGGACTGCGCATGACTTGTCTTGTTGTTTGGTCGATCGGTTTCCGCCCACGACTAGTGGAGTGAGCGATTTGGAATGGCGAAAGAGATGCCTCGTTGAAGAGGGGATCTCCGCTATTTTTTGTTCTGTCAGGGATGTGTAGTCCTCTTAATGGATATTTCGTTTATTCGAGATAATACCTCTAGTGTTTTTCCCACATGTCGGGAGGCGTGATATTTCTGTGTATTTCATGAAAGCAAGGTAAATTGACTTTTTCATTGACTCTATCGATTTTGGGTCGTGAGCGATTTCGATTCATAGCCTGTCTCCGAAAGTCGTCGCCACGAGATGTTTTTTTCCCAGCTCACATGTCGCTGCATTGTACTGCATCGGTTGATGCATGTACCAAGGACCATTACTTGCTACTTTGTTAAATGAATTAGGTTTGGAAAACCTTTATTATCTAGAGGATATTTTTGTGGACATTATTTATACTTCGGCAGACGTGTCTGTCTTGCTGAAGTCAAACTAAGGAGAGTGAACTGATCTCATACATCTGGTTATCTCCTGGCTGTTATAGAAAAGGATGGAGTTTTTCACCTGACTACATTTACAGCACTTTGAAATATAACATGCATCTGACTCATCATTGTAATGCTGTCTACCGTCTATTGCTGTATTGAATGTTGCTGTGATAATGACTGTTTGATGTGCCTACACATTTGCGTAACCATTTTGTCACTGTGGCGTCCACAATAAATAATGAAGAAAAACGTCAACGGCTGTTTCAAGAATCATTGACTTTATACGTCGTGAGTTTACTGACGTCCTATGTGGATTGCCCTGTTATTTTTGTATGAACATTGTTTTGACTGAACACATCTGCACACTACACAAAACCAGACATGCGGATACCATCCATCATCATATGGCATCACGCATCATTTGGTGGCCATAAGCTGGTTTGATTCTGGTACTAGCAAACACGGGGTCCCTTACCCACTTCATTTTCAACAAGAATTCATCAGCATCCTTCAAGAAATTAACATTCTTCAATACAGTCAACATCTTCAAAATTTTCAAAGTACTCGGCGTTGCCCGGTAAAAGTCAAAATTTCAATTTTTTTGACGGAAACAAGAATTTGACAGTACCCGGCGTTGTTACATGTTGCCGGATAACTCGGACTGCTGTTATCTTTTACGCAAGTCAAGCAAGTTGCTGCTGTCAAGGTTCCAGTGCTGTCGTTTTTGTGAAGGTCAAGTGCCGGTTGAAACGGGTTGTTTTCTGAAGAAGGCCAAGTACCGATTTCCATCAACTTACTTTTGGATTAGAAGGTCAAGTGCCGAAACAACTCAACACACAGTACTTCAGAAGCTCTTGTACCATCGTGTTAGCAGTGGAAGCAGTTCAGATGTGCCATCATCGTTGGAGCTTCGCTCTTTAGGACGTTGATTGACATCCGTTTTTCTGCTGTTCGACGATTGGAAGCCTATAAGTTAAGTGGCCTGTTTGTATGTAAACTGTGCCCTTATACTTCTGCTGAGTCTTCTGTGTATCATCTCATTCTATATGTTATATGTCTATATGTTATTTGTATATTTATATGTTTATATTTCAGCGGGTTCTCGGTTGGGTGGTGTCTCCGTTAGATTATGCCACGTCATAGAGGTCGTCTATTGTGAGCGTTTTCTGTAGGGTTTGCAAATTTCCGATACTGGAATTTGCTAAGCGACTTCTGTTGCTATTTATGTTAGCTGTGATGACATGTTTTAATATTGTTTTCGTTATTATTTCGCATTCTTTAGTTTTGTTTTGATTTGTTTGTATTTGTTAGCCTACTCTTGTCTATAATTTAGTTTCATACAACATTTTTGTTTATACACTGTGGTGTCATGTATTTTGTTTAATTCTATCGCAGATATCGTCACATTTTTTGTGATATTTCATTAATTTCTGCTTTATTTTTAGTTGATTTCTGCGAAAGTTTTTGTATTGTTGCTGATCTTTGTTATTGTTTACATTGTTATTGTTTACATTGTTTGTATTGTTTACATTTTCAATGTTTACATTCTGCATGTGTTTACATAGTCATTGTTTACAGTTATAGTAATTAGTTAATGGGCTATGCTAATGCACTGTTACTACTACACTGATGATAAATGAATGATGAATAGTGTCGTGCACTATTGAATGAGAAGTGCACTTATGATCAAGAATTGAGTGCTGATATTTCATATACAAGTTCTTTGATTGGAGACTTGTTTCCCACAGAGACTGGGATAATATAAGGTGATGTGAATATACAAGTGTTTAATTAAGACTTGTTACACTTAGGTTTGAAATAAATTAGTTAATTATTTCAGGTTTTGGACTCATATGTTAGACAACATGTCTACATTTGAGCACTTTATTGAGCAGGGTAAATTGCTTGGCAAGACTGGTGATAAGTTAGAAGAATTTGCAACTGCTCGATATGATAAAGCAATGGAAGCTGAACAAAAGAAACTGCATATGGAAGCTGAACAAAAGAAACTGCAGATGCAGGTGGATGAAAAAAGATTCCAAATGGAAATGGAAAAACAAAAAAGGGAATCAGAAGCTGAGGAAAGAAAACTCCAGCTACAGCTAGAAGCTGAGAATGAAAGACTTCAAAAAGAGGCTCAGGCTGAGGAAAGAAGATTACAGAGAGAGTCTGATGAGAGGAAAGAGAAAGCAAAAATGGAACATGAAGAAAAGGTCTTAGCTTTAGAGTTGGAAAAATTGAAATTGACGAGCATGAGTAATGGTAATGATTCAAACAAGGGTTCATCTTCTGGTAAGGCTAATAATGATACTTTTAAGATTAAGTTACCAACATTTAGTCCTTCCAGTGATGACATAATGTTCTATCTGGACAGATTTGAACAAGCATGTACAGCTCATAACATAGACAAAGCAAAATATGTTTATCAGTTATCAGGGATACTGACAGGTAAAGCTCTAAGTATATTAAATATGGTGGATGAACCTGACAAGAACAATTATGAGGTTGTCAGGGCCGCTTTGTTAAAGAAATATCAGCTTAACGAAGACGGCTATCGTCTACAATTTAAAAACATGTTACCTGAAAATGGAGTTGAATTCTCCGAGTTTATTGCAAGAATACGCATTACTTTCTCACGATGGGTTGAACTATCTAAGACGGAAAAAACTTATGAAGGACTTATGGACTTAATACTTAGAGACAAAGTCATGTCGTCTGTCAATGAGTCTTTCCTTGCTTTCCTTCATGAACGTAAACCTAAAACAATAAAAGAAATGGAAGATTTCTGTTGCCAATACGTAACTGCGCACCCACACATAACCATGGGTAACTCTAAGGTGAAAGAAGGTTTACCAGTTGCTTCGGCAGCTCCGTATGGTCAAAACTTTGCTCGTAGATCCCAACAAAATTTTGATAGAAAGGGTAGCGGTAATTTCTGTCAAAATCATGGAAATCAATTTCATGGTGATTCTTCTTCGAAGAATTGGAGACAACCTGATAGTACTCGTTACTATCACCCTAATAATTATAAGCATTTCAAAAGAGGATATGGTAATAGAGGTTATTCCTGCCGAAGACCTCAAAACCAAACAAATAGATGTTCGCATCAATGTGAACATGATAGTAATCGTGGAAACTGGTATTCGAACCAGGATAACAATTACAATAGAGACAATAATAACTGCAGAGATAATAATAACTCTGATAACTTCAGAGGTAATAATAGTCGGGGTAGATCTCAACACAAAAAAAAGAGATATCAGCAGGCTAATGCTGTACAACAGGAAACTGAGGGAGCCTGTAATCATGTTGTTGATAGTAAAAACTTTGACGCTGTCACTAGTTCTGCTTTTGACTTTGAGAGAGCAAACAAATGCCCCAATGCAGTACTTTATTCGAACCGGGTACCATAACTACTTTGAGTTGTGGTCACCCACTTCCCGCTCTTCCTGCTGCTGTTGCGCATGACGGGAGGGGTTCTTTAATCCTACATAAGGGTCTTGTTAATGATACTCCGGTCTCACTACTTTTCGATTCCGGATGCACCACTATTGGTGTTAGACAATCGCTTGTAGATCCATCTTGTGCTACAGGAAGGGTTATTAAATGTGTCACATTTGGCGGCACTCTAGAAAAATATCCTACTGCTGTAATTCGCATTGCCACTCCTTTCTTTACTGGAGATGTGCATGCTTGTCTCTTACCTAATCCTATTGCGGACCTTATTATTGGTCGTATTCACGGAGTTAGGGAGTGTACCCCACAGCAGATTGCTGCTTGGGAAGATAATAACATGCAAGCTACAAATGCAGTAGTTACAAGAGCACAAGCTCTACAAACACCCGAAACTTCACTGAATAGTGATAATGAAGTTGATAGCCAAGATAGTCACTTAGTAATTACTCGTGACTCTTTCATAAAAATGCAAGAAGAAGATCCTTCTTTAAAAAAATTCTTCGTTCTTGCGAAGAAAGGTGATCCGAATCAGGATACAAATAGAAAATCTTGGATTGCAATGAGAAACGGCGTACTTGTACGTATGGTACAAGATTCGACTACGTCGGCACATTCGCAAATTCTTGTTCCCAAGAGCATGAGAGTCCAAATATTACAACATGCTCATGACTCGCAATGTGCTGGACATATGGGTTTTGCCCGTACGAAGTCGAGAGTCCTTGCGGCTTTCTTTTGGCCTTTTGTCAATAAGGACATTCGTATTTACTGCCGATCATGCTAGGTATGTCAGGAGGTCAAATCTAGAGGACCACGACATGC